>CAWUFW010013179.1:0-492381 GCA_963921515.1 Calotriton arnoldi
GGCCACTTGCGCAAACTCTCCTCTATTCCTCCACCGTCAAATACCAATGGTCTCTATTTTGGTGCTCCAACGAAGAGGGCTGCCACTATCGCCCACACATAAGAGCTGGAAACATCCAGTCTTGTACAGTCAACAAATTGTCCCGAGCACCAGCAAATGTACGAAAAAGTGTGTCCAATTCTTCTTGTTTTCTGATAGGTTTATTTCCAACAGACTTCTTCAGAAGCCACAGCCTCTCGTCTTCAGAAGCCACAATCTTTCATCAATATTCTTCATATAGCCACAGCCAACACGTGTTTCGTTAGATTTGATAAGTGTTCATCACCGACTTCAGTGCTCTCAAACAATTCCAAAATAATCCAGCCGTCAATTTGTCATCTTCTTATAATTACTTTCAATCTTCTTATCCATATCCATAAATGCCCGTATCAATGCTAGTTTACCTGTAGAATGGAGAGTACTCCTTGGAGCGATCCAGTACGGCGTGGTAAACCGTTATTTCATTGTGATCTTGATTTCTTGCTGTGTTCTGGTCCAGTGTCTTCCCTTATGTTGCTCTTATTGCACCACCCTTCTCGCCCCTAAAAGAATATCGATGCATGATACTAATGCAACAATTATGATTCAAAAAGAAGTAGAAGACCTCATGCAACTAGATGAGGGTATTTTTGAGACTTCTTCCCTTCTTACTGTTTCCCTTCCTGAAGCTGAAAATAGAGTGCTCTTAAAACAATTTATTCATGATTTATTAAATTATATGTCTTTCTGCTCTTATATAAAATGGTTAGCTCATGCTAAAAGGAGGGTCTGTTGGAATAAAAATTATGCGTTTGCATTGTTTTACGTAAGTTAGCATTCGTGGCGCCATTTTGTGTATGGGCGCCATTTTGTATCATGATCGAAACCAATCCTTTGCCATTTCCGAGAAATGGCCTTCTCTAGGTTATGTTTCTTCGGAGCTGAGTTTTGCTATGCTAATGAATGCACTGTTCTTATTAGTGCAAACCTTTCCTTTAGAAGTAAGCCTTCTCCCACTTGTCTAGTGGTGGGTACAGGCAGAGTGACCTTGAATAGTAGATAGTCTGTGCCCGGCCTCAGAATCGAAACTTACTCCTTTGTAATTTACTGTCCAGCTGCATCTCTCTGGAAAATTCCATGGTGGGCGTGCTTTCATTGGTTTTGAAGTGTACATAATGTATCATTATGCTTGCTGATGCCAGTCCCTTTGCAGCACTCCTAAGCGACTGGGCAGATTGGGCTCCGCTCTGAGTGTACTTTAATAAACAGATATTGGTTTGTATTCTCTACTGTCTGACCAACTCTTCATTTTAGTGGAAGGCTGAGAGGTGGTCATTAGTGACCCGAGTGACCCGAATCGGGCCACTTCCTTCACCACGAGCTGCTTCGGTGATGATTAGTGCGGGTGTATTCGGCGGACCAGTAGCTAGGCAGACGGGACAGTGCCTTACAATTGTTTCTATCTTTTGGTCTAGGCCGGAAAACCAGACATTACTCCGGAGTCGGTTTTCGATTTAACCATCCCTTCGTGGGCTCCATGTGCTAGGAGAGCCGCTTTCTGGGTCAGGCTTTCCGGTAGAACAAGGCGCGGGCCTCTGAGGAGGCAGCGAACAGTAGTCACGGATAGTTCTTGGTGGACATGATATAGAGCTTTCAGGATTGACTGGGCTGTCTCCGTACAGAGTGGCAATAGGCATTGCAGTGCTTCCAATCCCCTGAGGTGACTGCTTGGATGGAGATCTGAGGCAGTCATCCTTCTTTGTGGCTTCTATGACATCTTCAAGGGAGATTGGAAGGGGCCTGGATCTTTCTGCAATCATTCTCACATAGTCTTCTGTGCCGCCGCTTCTGCGGCTTCGGGCAGTGTGACCGGCCGAGCATGCCTTGACAGGAAGTCGGCCGGGTTTTGGGTGCCAGGTTTGTATTCGACAGTGAATTGAAAATCTTGCAGCTGCGGAATCCATTTCTCAATCCTTGGAGGGGGCCGTGATGAGGATCCTTGGAATAGCGGGATTAGAGGCTTGTGGTCAGTGATGACAGTGAACGGGCGGCCATACAGGTATATGTAGAAATGTCGACAGCCCCACAGGATTGCGATAGCTTCTTTCTCAATCTGTGAATACAGTTGCTCTTTGGTGTGAGCGTTCGGCTGGCGTAGGCTACTGGGCCCATTCTCCACACTCTTGTCGTTGAGTTAGGACTGCGCTCAGGCCAGTGGGGCTGGCATCTACCACGAGTTGGGATTCCTCTTGGAGTCGAAGTACACCAGTGTGGTGTCTGCAGACAGGGCCGCTTTGGTTTGCTGGAATGCTTCTTCCTGCTCGGATTCCCACTTCCACAGACTGGTGGCTTTGGTTAGGTCTCTGACCGGGCCGGTTAAGTCTGACAGGTTCTTGATGAACCGTCTGCAGTAGGTTACCATACCCAAGAAACTGCGAACTCCGGACACTGATGACGGGGCTGATGCTTCCTGGATGTCTTTCACCTTGTCAGAGTCAGGACCGATGCCTTTATCCGAGAACCGATAGCCGAAGAAACTGATGTCTTTTTGTAGGAAATCGCACTTTTCTCAGTGTAGTGTGAGCCCACTTCTCTGAGGCAGGAAAAGACAGCTTGAAGACGAAGGAGGTGTTCTTCCAACGTGGGAGCATGTACCAGGATGTCGTTGCTCATGTTGAGCACTCCTTTCAGTCCATGGAGGACATTTTTGATGATGTTTTGGAAGACCTCAGCAGCACTAGAGATCCCAAAGTTGAGCCGGGTGTACCTCCAGAGTCCTGCGTGAGTCGAGAAAGTGGTGATGGGGCGGGAGCCTGGGTGGAGAGGTATTTGATGGTAGTCAGACCGGAGATCCATCTTGGAGAACCACTTGAATCCTGCCAGTTCACTGATGATGTCATCCACAGTTGGTGTAAGATGGTGTTCTCATTTGATTGCTAAATTTGGGACTCTCATGTCCACACAGATGCGCACGAGCGTCAGGCAATTTAGGCTTCTTCGCCGCGACGAATGGGGACACCCACGGCGTTGGACCACGCACCCGCTCGATGATGCCTGATCTCTCTAGGAGTCGGAGCTCGGCCTTCACTTTCGGCCAGAGATGGAAGGCGATTCTTCAGTGACTGAGGGCTATTGGAGCCACCGATTTGTCGACGTGTAACTGGACAGCTGGTCCTTTCAAACCCCCAATACCCTCAAACATTGGCGTGCAATCTTGTAGTAGTCGATCCAGGTCGTGCGCGGGCACATCTAATGTGAACTTGATCAGGTTGAGGTCTTGAGCGGTGCGACAGCTGAGTAGGAACCCCGACCCTTCCTGGGACACATAGACTTTGGCACGTTGATGTGTAGTGTCATGAGAGAGATCTGCCTGAAAGACGCCACACAGCTTCAGCGGTGGAGCGGTTGCTGAATGCGTACACTTGCATGTTGGTGCTGCGGAGCGCTGGCGCTGGGTAGGCTGTGGTAGATGTTAGCAGCCATGAGATTGATGGTGGCTCCGGTGTCGATGAGCCCGGCAACGGAGTGGTCTTGCACTCCGATCTTGCAAATCAGCGCTGTCGGTCGGGCAGCCGTGAGCGTATTCAACATCCTCCCCACGTGAACAGTGGCTACGTCATCTTCATCCATGTCATTGCTGGAGGAGCTAACACGGAGTGGTTCGATTGCGTGCACTTGCTTCTGTGGGCCTTTGGGCCGTCGTCTTTGTGAGGAGTGAAACACTGTGGAGAAATGGTTCAGCTTGCCACACGAACTGCAGGTTTTGCCACTGGCAGGGCAGGTTGGATCGTGGGGGTACGGGCCTCCGCACCACCCACACGTGCTACTCCGCAAACTTTGCTTGGCTGAGTGTGGGGCTGGTTTGGCGAGCTTCGATCTGTTCCCATGCATTTCGGTGTGCGTTGACGGGTTCCTCCTTGATAGGCGTGGCAGAGGTGGGGTGAAGAAACCATTCATAGTTGGGGTTGGTGAGGGCTCAAAGTGCGCCGTGATGGCATCGCGCATGGTGGCGTAGTTGCTTGGCGGTCCGGCCTCCGTACTGTCTTGGAGATCTTGTGGATGTGAGCCCCGCCCAGGTGGAGGAGCACGGGTCTCCTGCACAGAACCAGGATCTCCGCTGCTTTGAAGTAGGTCCTGAGGCGCTCAACCCACGCTTTCCATCGCGCCGCCTGGGACGGGGGGCCTGTGACGGTGAACAGCTCTAGCGGCGGAAGTGATGTCATGATGGCGAGTTGCAGTGGTGAGCAGGTGGTGGTGGCGCTGGGCAGTTGCACAGCTGGGTGCCCTGGTGGCTGGTGGTGCTGTAGTTCAGGCCTGTGTGCCCACTGTAGCTGGCTGTGACCTTGTGTGAACTCACTGGGTGGGGGCTTGGCAGAGTGGACTGTGGTCAGCTTACTGTGTTGTGGGGCTGCAGGGCTGCATGGGGCTTCTCCTGGCAACCAGGTCTCAGAGCGCTGGCTTGACCAATAGGGTTTGAAGGGATCAGCCACTGTTCAAGGGCAGTGCTGGCAGAGGTGATGTTCAGAGGCTCGGGCACCACATGGAGGGCGTTGCTGGGGCCTCGAGCTCTGCGCTGCGCTTCCTTTCCTGCCCTGGTGGCCTTTTTTCAACACAGAGCTCCGGGACGGAGCGACGTACTGTGTGGAGGCGGCGGAAGGGTATGGACACTCACCTCGCACTCTCTCTCCGCGGTGGCCATGGCACACGTGCACAAGAGCGACGGTAGGTCCAGGCGCTCACCATTACGTTCTGCTCGTGGAATCAAACTGCTGTCCGCACTGCAGCAGGAGGCGGAGGTGCGACGGTGATGCAGCAAGGTAGGGGTGTCTTGCCGCTTGGCAGAGACACGGTGTAGAGGGTGGCTGTGGTGGGACGCGGGTTGATGGCACTAGCAATGCGGCGGGGCACGCTGTGGGAGTGTGGCCACCTCCTCACCAGCGTAGTGTCCCACAGAGCAACCCCAGGCCTGGTCACAGAGAGACACAATGAAAAGCGGGACACGGAGGTTACGTTAGTGGCCAGCTAATCACTGAGCCACACCCGGAGCCCCGGGCTATTTATTTGCGTCCCTCACGCTGGCCTGGCATACACCAGTCCAGCCCACTATTACAGGCGTGCAGGGGTTCCCAACTGAACTTCCCCTACATCACAGGGAGGGATGGTCTCTCCCTTACGTCGGCAACACTACAGTCAGAAGTACCCCTGAAAAAAGGCCTCGGTTTACTAAAGGTTGCACAGGTGTACATGCGATGATGCACAATTAGCGCTGTTCCCGTGGGTTTTTACAATGGTAAGTAAACTGACTGAAGGAAATAATAGCCTCTAAAGTTAAATTTTTTATGAATGAAGGCACACTCTTCACTTGGCAATTGCAAAGGAGACAAAATGGAGGGGATGTGAGCCAGGGAAAAGTCAGGTTGTCAAGTGTTGGGCACTGTAGTGAGGTGGGCCCTGGGCCCACATGCTTCTAGAATGTGACACAGACACCGTGGGTATGTTGGTTAACTGGCCACTAGCACCTGCACCCGGGCCCTTTTATTAGCAGGGTCACGTCACTCGTGATGCCTGTGTTGGATGGAGTGCACGGTGCAAGTGTGTCTAGCCCTCGAGGAGTGGCTGGCAATACAAGTGCCTGCTGAGATGCTAGAACATCTCCAGCACGACACTACATTCCTCCCAAAGCATATTAAAAACAAAACAAAGTCCAACCTCTGGGAATAAACTACGCACATGGGACATGACACAGTCACTTGGTCTTGAGGCAGTCTGCAGGACAACGGTGGACAGGTGCAGCTGGGAGCACCTGGGCATCTCGGCATATGTCCATAATTTGACCAGCTATTACTGGGCGTGAAAGATGCGTCGATGGAGTCCGGATTCTTTGACAGCATGTCCATCTGATCAATGTCCACTTACACACTGATGAATGGATGCGTGTGCTCTTACGGTGATGCTGTTGGGGTCAGACAACTGAATATGGTGCATCAGGAGCATCGGTGGTGTCCTGCTACAGAGTCTTCACTTGAGGGCACCTGGGCACTATGATGACCAACCTGCCAGGACTGGAATGGCGTTGATGATGCTTAGGACGTCATCCTCCGAGCCCCGGTGCCAGGATCCCTGGGTGCAGGAATGTCCTTGAGGCCCTTATGCGAGGCTGTCATGATAACGCGTGGACTGTGCAGGGCTGCTTGGGGGCCACCTGAGGGCCGCTGCAGGATCACTGACAGGATACAATTACGTTGTTCGTGCAACCACCAGGGTAGGTGACTTAATGGTCGGTGTGCTTACCAACAGGACACAGGGGCACATGGGCTGTCAGATAGCCCCTTGGTCTCTCACTTCAATGGAATGTCTCGGTCTCTTGGTGCTTTGCAGGTGCAAGGCTCCACCCTGGTGACAATTTGCTCCTTTGCTGGATTGGGTGATGCACGTGGCAATGATGTTGTGGTTGCCATTGGACCTGGACGACAGGTGGTGATGATTCACCTGGAGTAAGGATGACTGGAGGAACTTCGCAGCCATTTAGCTCAGTGTCTTTGCTGAGGCTGTTCTTCACTCGTGGCATCTGTAATCACGAGCAGGGATACCGTCTGACTTAGACTGCTGACGCTTGCGAATTGCCAGTCGCACTGGGGCACGTTGGGGAGAGACGCGGTTTATCGCTTGCTGCGGCTTACTTTTGGTTCTCCCATTGAGCTGTCAACAGGGACATTGCTCTGCCTTGGTGGCTGTCTTGTGTCTGCGGGTGCACTCTTGTCTTGTGGTGGTATGAGTCCTCGTTCTTCTCCCTCATTGATCTCTCCAGCACACTGTGTTCGTCCGGTTCTTCAAGGTGACAGGATTGCCACTCTTCTCTTCCTTCTTGCTGTGGTTTCATCTCCACCTTCTCTGCTCCATGCTGTAGTGGTGGCTTGCCACTTGGAGTGTGCGACTCTCCTCTTGCCTGTATTGGGCCACTGGTGACTCCATCTTGGAGGCAGTGTGGGGAGGACACTCTTCTTTCATGATGTGGTGTCGTGCCACATTCTCTTCTCCATGTTGCGGTGGTGGCAGCTTGCCACTTGAGGACGTGCGGCTCTCCTCCTGCCTGTAATGGGCCGATGTGTGAGGCAGTCTTACTGCAGTGTTGGGGGCACTCCTTTGATTGTCTCTGGCCCACTGTGGGCGGTGCTGGTGCAGTGTAGATGTAGAGGCTCTCCCTCCTGCATTCGGGCCACGCTAGGCCTCTCCACTCCTCTTGGCTCTGGGGAGCGCTGGTGGCTCTGGGTACATATGTGGGGTAGATGGAAGGCTGTTCCTTACTTAACTTGTGGTGGGTAGCAGTGCCAGTCTTCCTCCTCATGGCACCAGTGGAAGCATCTCCTTTACGCTGTTGCATCGTGCCACGCTCTCCTCCTAGTGGGGCGCAGTGCTTACACCTCAAGATTGCGCCATCGCAGCTCTTAGTCCTGCAGAGATTTGTGCTTGTTTGTCAGGGTTGGTAAGTTCATGTAACGCTCTCAATGGCAGGCCAATAGTGGCCATTCGGTGCTGGGTGTGCACACTGGTACAGTCTTTCTCATGTGGGTATGCATTGTCTCTGCGCCTCTCGATACAGTGCATTCTGCTGGCTCCCTGGGTGCCTGCTCCTCTCTCCTGCAGTGGTGGCAGTTCACCAATAGGAGCTTTCAGTACCCATCTCTCTCACTGTGCTTTTTCTTGTCGTGGGACCTTCTTCTCAGGCCCACACATTTCGAACCTTCTCTGAGGAAACAGATCTCTGGCTGCGGGTGACGGCAGTGATACTTGCTAGCTGATTAGCAGGGCCTTGCAGGGGTTAACACCCTTCTCCGCTACTGTGCTCTCTTTCTTTTGCTGTGGCATTGCCTTTTGGGGATTTGCTGCTTGGCTGGACTCTTGGCACCTTCCCTGACTGGGGCAGCTTTGGGCTTCTTGTAGCTCTTTGCTACATGGGGGGGTTGGGAGTCTCTCCCCTTCAAACACTTGGCAGGCCCCCTTGGCCAATCTCTGCTGTGGTGCTGGGCTGAGGTCTCCTTACTGGTTGCGGATACATGCCCTCCTTTGAATGTAATGCCCCTCAGTCTGTGGCGGGGTTCATGCAGTGTTGAACGTAGTGGCAACTTCAAGCACCCACTGTGCTTCCTCCCTCCATTATGCTTTGTGACTGCAGGCACTCAATGTGAACATGCCTTCACTCCCTGTCCCCCGGTCGGGGCTGCAGTGCTCATGTCACCCGGAGCTGCTCACCGGGCTTTGTGCGGTGCAGCAATCCACCGCTAGGTGGCACTGCAGTCACCTGCTCGGCTCTTGCTTGTCGGCCGTCCCAGCGGTGCATGAAGTGGCTATTATAGGGCTTGTAGGTGGGCAGACTAGCGGTTCGTGAGGCCAGCAGTATCAATACAGGAAGGCCCTTCTCCCCATCAGGTAGGGAGACGCGATGCAGTGGCAGCCGCCCGAACTCCACTTGTAGTACCGGCCGGTTTGCTTGCAGACGGAGGGAGGGCTCGTCTGCTGAGTCCACGGCCTGGCTGAGGGGTGGTCGGGCGGCTTATGGCATTCCATCATCGTCAGCAGGCGTCGGTTCCGGAGGTCGGTGCAGGAGTCGTCGGTACCTTGAAGTCACACACGTTGCAGATCGAACACCTCACAGTTGAAGTCGGGGCGCTGGCGTCGGCAGGTATCTGGGTGAGGTGCAGCGTGTGGTGCCCTCAGGTCGCGGGTGCAGGCAGCGGCTCGGTGACGATCGTCCAGCGGCTTCGGTGAGACAAGGGCTGCGGTGCGAAGTGATGCGGTGCTCGTCACGGTGCTGGCAGGTCACGGTGCAAGCAGCAGCGGCATCGTTGCTGAAGCGCTGTCGTCATCTGACGAACTGGAGTCGATGGCCCCGACGTTGGTAGGCCAAGGCTGCGGTGCGGATGAGGACGGTGCGTTGTGCAACTTCTGAGCGGTGCCCTCGAACCACGGTGCAAGCAGCGGCATTGATGTCGGCATGGAGCGGCATCATCTGGGATACCAGGGGGACGGCGTGAAGCAAGGCGGTGCGGAGTGCGGTGCCCACAGGTCGCAGTGCAAGCAAGGGCTCGGTGGCGGCGTTGAGTTGCATCGTCGGTGAGACCAGGGTTGCGGTGCAAAGTGTGGCGCTGTCCTCTGCGGTGCCTCCAGGACACGGAGTCAGCAGCAGCGTCGTTGACGGCGTCGGGTTGCTTTTTCTTCTGTTGCAGCACAAAACACACAGTCCCCAGTGCTGGTAACAGATGAACTTGAAGTCTTTGCCTTTCTTAAGACTTCTTGAACAGGGGGCAAGCTCTACCTCAGGCCCTTGGAGAGACTCACAAAAAGAAGTCGAAGAAAGTTCAGTCCAGTCCTTTTACTGCCCAAGACAGAAGCAGTCACTGCAGACCAACCCAGCAAAGCACACAGCTGAGTGCCTCCCTCCTCACAACTTCTCCGGCTCTTCTTCTTGAAAGTCTTCTTCGTTCCAAAAGAGTTCTAAGGTTCTGGGATATGGGCGCCAATATTTATACCCCAAATTCCATTGTTCTCTCAGGCAGAGAGTGTCTGTGCTTAGTCCAAACCAGTTTGGTCCTCTCTGGCCCAGCTTCCCAGCAGGAGGTGGAGACAGCATTGTCTACAGCAGACCAGGCCCATTCAGGTGCAAGGAAATCTCCTCCCACTGCTCTAAATGCAGCCCAGGTCTATTCAGGCCAGCCCTGACTCATCTAGGAACGGCAGGACACTCTGACCCCCCAGTGGCTGTCTGAAGACATGCACATCCTCAGCCCCTGTCACTCCAAAGCCTGACAGTCAATCCACAAACCAGCAGAGGCATACAGGATGGCTAAGCAAGAAAATACCTACTTTCTAAAAGTGGTATTTTCAAACACAGAATGTAAAAATCATCTGTACTAAAAGATGCATCTTTACATTCTGAGTCCAGGCATACTAAACTTTATTTCTCTATCTTGTCCCAATGGGAAGTTCTGTTTATAAGATGTTATAAGCATTAACTCCCATGCTTTCCTATGGGACAGATAGCCTTCCAATAGTGAAAAACAGAATTGCAGTGTAATTCACTACCAGGACATGTCACACAGACATCAGGACATGTCCTACCTTTAACATACACTGCACCCTGCCCACAGGGGTACCTTGGGCCTACCTTAGGGGTGAATCATATGAAAGAAAAGGGAAGATGAGGGCCTGGCAAGTGGGTGCACTTGCCAAGTCGACATGACAGTTACAAACGGTGCACAGACTCGCCAGTGGCAGGTCTGAGTTACCTTTAATGGGCTACTTCTGTGGGTGGCACAATCAGTGCTGTAGGCCCACTAGTAGCATTTGATTTACAGGCCCTGGCCCTCTCAGTGCACTCTTATAGGGACTTTCTAGTAAATCAAATATGCCAATAATGGAGCACCAATCCATAACACAATTACAACAGGAGCACTGGCACTTTAACACTGAACAGCAGTGAGAAAGTGCGCAGAGACACTAAACCAGCTAAAACAGAGTCAAAACCGGGAGGTCAAAAAAGCAAAAAGACAGGGTAAACATGCCATAAGATGCCAAGTCTAACACATGTCCCCTCCAGCTGAAAGTAGGGAGAACTACCCAACCTCCTGGGAATTCTCTTCACTAAGGCGGAAGAACCTGGACAAGCCATCAGGGTTGGCATGTTCTGTGCCAGGGAGGTGTTCCACAGTAAAGTCCATTCCCTGTAGGGAGATGGACCACCTCACAATCTCCAGATTGCCCATTGGTTTTGGGTTTTCACCCCTCATTTGCATCAACCACCTGAGGGGCCTGTGGTCTGTCTGAACTCGGAAGTGAGTCCCAAACAGGTAGGGTTTTAGCTTCTTCATTGCCCAGAACACAGCAAAAGGTTCCCTTTCTATGGCCCTCCACCACTGTTCCCTCGGGAGTAGTCTCCTGCTAAGGAAGACTACAGGCTAGTCTAGGCCCTCTTCGTTCAGTTGTGAGAGCACCGTTTCCACACCATGCTCTGAAGCATCAGTCTGCACTACGAATTCCTTGGAGAAGTCAGGTGCCTTGAGCATGGGTGCCGTGCACATGGCTGCCTTCAGGGCATCAAAATCATTCTGGCAGGCATCAGTCCAGATCACCTTCCTGGGCTGCTTCCTGGAAGTCAGCTCTGTTAAGGGGGCAACAATGGTGCCATAGCCCTTAACAAATCTCTTGTAGTAACCAGTGAGACCTAAAAAGGCTCTCACTTCTGTCTGGGTCTTGGGGGGCTCCCAAGCCAGAATGGTGTCAATCTTGGGCTGTAGGGGCGCCACCAGGCCGCTTCCTACCTGGTGTCTCACATACACCACAGAGCCCTGCCCGATCTTGCACTTACTGGCCTTGGCCATGAGGCCTGCCATCTGCAGAGCCTTCAACACTTCCCAGAGGTGCTGCAAGTATTCTTCCCAGCTGGACCTGAACACTACAATGTCGTCCAGGTAGGCGGCACTGAAATCCCCAGTCCAGCCAACACCTGGTTGACCAACCTCTGAAAGGTGGCATGGGCATTCTTCGATCCAAAGGACATCACCTGGAATTGGTAATGCCCCTCTGAGGTTCAGAATGGTAACCTCTCCTTGGCCCTATCGGTTAAGGCAATCTGCCAGTACCCAGATGTCAAATCAAACGTGCTGAGGAACTTGGCAGCCCCAACTGATCAATGAGCTCATCAGCTCTGGGGATGGGGTGTGCGTAAGTCTTGGTGACGGCATTGAGCCCGCGGTAGTCCACACAGTACCACAATTCTGGAGTGGCACCGGGTGCAGCAGCCTTTGGGACCAAGACCACTGGGCTGGCCCAAGGACTGCTGGAGAGCTCTATCACCCCTAACGCCAACATCTTAGAGACCTCCTCTTTAATACTGGCCCTGACCCAGTCAGTCACTCTGTAAATCTTGTGTGTTACAAGTGGGCTGTCACCAGTGTCCACGTCATGGGTACACCAATGAGTAACACCTGGGGTCAGAGAGAACAGTGTGGCAAACTATCCCAACAAATGGTGACAGTCACCCTGCTGCTCTGGTGTCAGTGTAGGGGAGAGGATCACACCTTCTACTGACCCATCGTGCTCCTTGGTAGACAGGAGGTCAGGGAGAGGTTCACTCTCCTCTTCCACCCCATCATCTGTCGCCAAGAGCATGCTAACTTCGGACCTCTCAAAGTGAGGCTTGAGGCGGTTCACGTTGAGGACCCTCAAAGGGTTCCTGGGAGTCCGCAAATTCACCAGGTAGGTGACATCACTTTTGCGCTCCACCACCTCAAAAGGCCCAGTCCACTTGTCCTGCAAGGCACAAGGTTCCACTGGGGCCATGACCCACACTTTCTGGCCAGGCTGAAACCTCTACCAGAGTGGCATTCTGGTCGTACCAGTGTTTCATCTCCTCCTGGCTTGCTTCCAGGTTCGCCTGAGCAAGTTTCCTGAAGCGGGCAGTTTGGTTCCTAAAGTCCAGCATGTAGCTAAATAAATTCTGGGGAGCTGAGCTGCCTCCCAGCCTTCCTTGACCAAACTAAGTGGTCCTCTCACAGGGTGCCCATACAGAAGCTCAAAGGGACTGAACCCTAGAGACTTCTGTGGTACCTCCATGTATACAAAGAGAAGGCATGACAAGAGGACATCCCACTTACGCCTCATGGGTTCGGTTAGACTCTTGATCATGCCCTTCAAGGTTTGGTTGAATCTCTCCACCAAACCGTTACCTTGTGGGTGGTAAGGAGTGGTGAACTTGTAGGTTACATCACACTCCTTCCACAGGGATGTCAAATACTTAGATATGAAAGTGGTCCCACAGTCATAAACCCCCTCTCTGGGGAAACCAACGTAGGAAAAGATCCCCATTAACGCCCGGCCCACTACTGGCGTCGTCGTTGTCCTGAGAGGGATTGCCTCTGGATACCGGGTGACATGGTCCACCAAGACCAGGATGTACCTGTTGTCCATGGCTGTCTTGGCATCCAGTGGCCCCACAATGTCCATTCCAACCCTTTCAAAAGGGGTTCCAACAACTGGAAAAGGTTGGAGACGGAGCTTTACCCTTCCTCCCACTCCTACCACTTGCCTGGCAAGTTTGGCAAGACCTGCAATGTCCATCTGACTGCCTTCGCATTTGAGGCCAGAAGAAGTGGGTGACAAGCCTGTCAAAGGTCTTGTCCCGCCCCAAATGTCCTGACAAAGGCACGTCGTGAGCCAGAACCAGTAGGAAGGTCCTGAAGCGCTGGGGTACCACCAGCACATAGGCTGACACAGGCTCAGCGACCTTAGGCTCGCTGTACAGCAGACCATTCTCCCAGTAGATCCAGTGTGATCCAGATTGATCACCAGCTGCCTGGTTTGCAGCCTGTTGCTGCAAACCCTCCAGAGAAGGGCGTTCTTTCTGGTCCCAGCAGAACTCCTCCCTGGTGGGACCACCTTCTTGCTGCCAATGGGTCAGCTCAGATATGTCCCCCAGTTCAGCTACCTGCTCCCCTGTAGGTACGGGGCCGTCCCCCTCAAGGTCAGCCTCCTCCCAGACTGTGGGAACCTCAGGGGGGGTTTCCCGTGCCCCTTGCCCTTTCTCTTGGCAGGAACCTGGGCCACTGTTTCAGGCTCCAGGTCCTTCTGATCACCCTTTCCGTCTGCCATTGACCGAGTGGTCATGCATGCCCACTCTGGCAACCCAAGCATCTCCAAGTGAGACCTGAGCTCAACATCCTTCCACAAAGACTGCTCCAGGTCATTCCCTAGCAGACAATCTACTGGCATGGTAGGACTCACAACCACCCTCAAGGGACCTGAGACCCCCCCATTCAAAAGGAACCTGCGCCACCATGCACTGGCGCTCTGAGTTGTCCACAGCAACAACTTGGTGGAATGCCCCGGGGACTACTTGCTCCTCAGAGACCAAGTGACACCAGACTGAGGTCACACTGGCTCCAGTATCTCTGAGAGCCTCTACCCTTTTCCCATTGATGGTCACCCAGGCGATGTATTTCTTAGTGTTAGCAGGCAACTGGTTCCCTGAGACCATCTCACTGTCCCCTAGTAAGACGAGGGTCATTTCTGCAGGATCCCGACCCTCCTGTGGGCACCCTCCCTCCCCAAGCGCTACACTAGCCAACACCTTGGTCTGCCCACCGGTGAGTGGTTGTTCCCTCTTGGGGCACTTGGGATCCCCCCTTATGTAAACCACCTGCTTACAAGCAAAGCACGTCCGGGGGCCGGTCTCTGCAGGCTTACCTGAAGGGACCCCTTGTTTCGTATCTCCTGGGGGATGGGAACCTTTACCCTGGGAATTAGTTTGGGGCCCTTTAGAGAACTCCTGCGCTTTACCCTTGCCCCCCCACTTTTCTGCTGGGGAGCCTGCCTACCTTTGGCTGAGTCTCCCCCAAACGCTTTCTTGTGGACCCTGGTACTCACCCAGCGGTCCGCCTCCATAGCAAGCTTCCTGGGGTCAGTCAGCTTACGATCAACCAAGTGCTGGCACAGCTCTGCAAAACATAGACTAGACAAGTGCTCCCATGCAATCAAATTGTAGAGCCCTTGAAAATCTGTCACATTATTGCCCTTCAACCAGCCATCCAATGACCTACAGAAAGAATCCACACATTCCAACCAAGTGTTGGCATCAGTTTTCTTACTGAACCTAAACTGATCCCTGTACTTTTCAGGAGTGAGACCATACCTGATGAGAAGGGCCTCCTTCATGTCAGAATAGGTGAGGTTACACCCCTTACCCAAAGCCACTAAGGTATCCCTTGCTTCTTCTGGGAAAAGAGGCCACAATCTTGCCCCCCAATTCTTCTCAGGGACCCCATTCATGTGTATAGATGCCTCATAACCCTGAAACCACCTTTGTATGTCATCCCCCTTCTTGAATTCCTTGCCCACATTCTTGCGGATGTGCACAATTCCACCTGACTGCACTGGTGAATAGCTGCCACCATCAATGCTGGATTTACTCTTCAGCTCCAGCTCCTTGAGACCACGCTCATGATCCAAGACCATCTTCCTTTCCTCCATGGCTATCCATCTTGTCTTGCCTCTCATGCTCTATCCTCAGTGCCTCCTAGCTCTCCCTTCTGTCCGCCTGTCCTCCAGCTCCTCTGGGGACAGGCCACTGCTACCTGGCCTGGAGGGACCCCCCCTCCCAGAAGTATATCCACCCTAGGAATAGGCTCCTCCGCCTCCCCACTAAGATCTCTAGACTGCCCACTGGCCTGTCTGGCTGCTACCCAGTCCCTCAGCGCCTTGTGTAGCTCCTCCTTCCTGGTGAGGCCTTTGACTTGGACCTTTAGGTTTTTACAAATAGCCTTCAACTCCTTGACGTTGTAAGTTTCCAACCTTTCCTCCTCAAAGGCCACCTCTAGGGATGCAATTGATGATGCTGCTGTACCAGGCATGATGCAGTAGCAAGTTAAAGTTCCAAAAGAATAAGATCACAAAACTAGACCAAAAAAAACAGTATGTGGCACGTAATGGTCTGCGATATGGTAGTAGTGCACACCAATCACTGTAAGTCAAGTGCAAACACAAGTCCTATCCTCACCGCTGACAACCAATGTTAGAAATGGGGGTCTCTAGTTGGCAGAGGTAGGTACCTTTGTCCAAGTAGGGAGCCTTCTTCCTAGTCAGGATAAGAGAGTTACACTCCTAAAATAACCCCTGCTCACCCCCTTGGTAGCTTGGCACGAGCAGTCAGGCTGATCTCAGAGGCAGTGTGTGAATCATTTGCACATAACCAACAGTAATACAGTGAAAGCACTACAAAAGGACACCACACCAGTTTAGAAAAATATCCATTATTTGTATATATCCAAAACAAGACCAACAACTATAAAAATCCACCATACAGTTCTCAGAAATCTTTAATAATTAAAATAGACTTAAAATACAGTTCCTTGAAGTTGATAGCTCCGTCTGGGCCTATCATGGCGTCGTGAACAACAAATCCAAACAGTTTTGGCTGACCGCAGCGTCGCGGGCCAGCTACGGTGTCGGGAAGACCCGCAAGACAGTACCTTTTAGAAATTCAGGGCGTCGGTGACCTCTTGATGAGCCCCTAAGAGCCGGTGTCCGCAGGCGTCGGTACCGGTGGTCAGTGCAGGAGTCGTCGGGTCCATGAAGTCACACAAGCTGCAGATCGAACTCCTTGCGGTTGAAGTCAGGAGCGCCGGCAGGCGTCGGGGCTGCTGTGCGAAGTACAGCGGTGCGGCGTGCGGTGCCCTCAGGTCGCGGTGCAGGCAGTGGCTCAGTGATGGTTGTCCAGCGGTGTCAGTGAGACAAGGGCTGCGGTGCGAATTGATAAGGTGCTCGTCGCGGTGCTGGCAGGTCACGGTGCAAGCAGCGGAGGCGTCGTTGCTGAAGCGCTGTCGTCGGCTGACGAACTGGAGTTGTTGCCGCTGGCGTCGGTAGGCCCAGGCTGCAGTGCGGGATGAGGATGGTGCATTGTGTAACTTACCAGCGGTGCCCTCGAACCACGGTGCAAGTAGCGGCGCCGATGTCGGTGTGCAGCGTTGTCGTCGGGGATACCAGGGCGACGGCATGAAGCGAGGTTTTGCGGAGTGCGGTGCCCACAGGTTGCGGTGCAAGCAGCGGCTTGGTGGCGGCGTCGAGTGGCGTCATCGGTGAGACCAGGGTTTTGGTGCAAAGTACAGCGGTGCCCTCTGCGGTGCCTTCAGGACACAGAGTAAGCAGTGGCATCGTTGACGGCGTCGGGTTGCTTTTTCTTCTGTTGCAGCACAAAACACACAGTCCGCAGTGCTGGTAACAGATGAACTTGAAGTCTTTGCTGTTCCTGAGACTTCTTGAACAGGGGGCAAGCTCTACCTCAAGCCCTTGGAGAAACTCACAAAAAGAAGTTGTAGAAGGTTCAGTCCAGTCCTTTCACTGCCCAAGACAGAAGCAGCCGCTACAGGCCAACCCAGCATAGCACACAGCAATGTGGTAGTCCCTCCTCCCTGCTTCTCCAGCTCTTCTTCTTGGCAGTCTTTTTGGTTCCAAAAGAGTTCTAAAGTTCTGGGGTCTGGGCCCCAATATTTATACCCCAAATTCATTTGTTCTCTCAGGCAGAGAGTGTCTGTGCTTAGTCCAAACCAGTTTGGTCCTCTATGGCCCAGCTTCCCAGCAGGAGGCGGAGACAGCATTGTCTACCGCAGACCAGGCCCATTCAGGTGCAAGGAAATCTCCTCCCACTACTCTAAATGCAGCCCAGGTCTATTCAGCCCAGCCCTGACTCATCCAGGAAAGGCAGAACACACCTCAAACCCCCCAGTGGCTGTCTGAAGAGAATGCACATTCCCAGCCCCTGTCACTCCAAAGCCAGACAGTCAATCCACAAACCCAGCAGAGGCACACAGGATGGCTAAGCAAGAAAATACCTACTTTTTAAAAGTGGTATTTTCAAACACAGATCATCAAAATCATCTTTACTAAAAAATGCATTTTTACATTCTGAGTCCAGGCATACTAACCTCCATTTCTCTATCTTGTCCCAATGGGAAGTTATGTTTAAACGATGTTATAAGCAAAACTCCCATTCTGTCCTATGGGACAGATAGCCTTCCATAGTGAAAAAGAAAATGCACTGTAATTCACTACCAGGACATGCCACACACAGTAGGACATGTCCTACTTTTAACATACACAGCACCCTGCCCACAGGGGTACCTTGGGCCTACCTAAGGGGTGACTTATATGTAAGAAAAGGGAAGATGAGGGCCTGGCAAGTGGGTGCACTTGCCAAGTCGACATGGCAGTTACAAACTGCGCACAGACTCTGCAGTGGCAGTTCTGAGTTACCTTTAAAAGGGCTACTTCTGTGGGTGGCACAATCAGTGCTGTAGGCCCACTAGTAGCATTTGATTTACCGGCCCTGGCACTCTCAGTGCACTGTACTAGGAACTTACTAGTCAATCAAATATGCCAATCATGGAAACACCAATCCATAACACAATTTACGACAGGAGCACTGGCACTTTAACACTGAAAAGCAGTGAGAAAGTGCGCAGAGACACTAAACCAGCAAAAACAGAGTCAAAACTGGGAGGTCAAAAAGCAAAAAGACAGGGGAAACACTCCAAAAGATGCCAAGTCTAACACTCAGCCTGAGAGGCTTTTGGTCTCCAGGTTGCAAAGTCTTCGGCTGAGATACAGGCGCTAGTCCGAACAAACTTCCCGCTCCATTTCAGAGAAATGGTAAATCGTATCTTTAACATGTCTGATACGAGTGGGATTGTGCACCTATTTAAGAGCATAGGTTCTGGACTATTGAGCACCTTTCAGACAATCTTCGGAGTTATTCCATCATTCATACAATCCGTATTGGGAAGTGTTTTTGGAGGGCTTGCGCTGGTCCTACTACTTGTAGTGGGTATCCTTGTTTTAATGTGCGGCCCAGTTTCCAAAGAGATGGAAAAAGCACTGCTGGTGCGACCTTGCCGTGAACGCATGGTACTCCATCTGGGTGCACCTCAGCTTTGGGGCTAAGTGAGGATTGGTTCCTTTTGTTCAGATCAGTCTGGGTTGACTGCATCTTGTCTGTGCTCTGCTGCCTATTCTGGGGATACGAATGCGTGTTGAACATATGTCTGACCCTTCCTTCGGTTGCCCCACCGGACGTTGATGTACTACTGTACCCCTTAAATGCCCATGTGTTACAGTGTCCCCAGCATATTCCAATGTTGATGATAGCATTCTTAGAGCCTCCACAGGATGCTTCAGCTCCTGTCGGAATGGACACCGGCTCTACAACCAGCACACAGGCTTTAAGTGTTTCCTCGGCGGCTGCTGCGGGAACTGAAAATGATCACCTTTGCTCTATTGGCCTGACACAAGAGATGTTACAGGGATCGTCGTCTGCGAATGCAAGCAACAGTGATGTTGCGTCTCCCACACAGGACACAAACATTTGGCTCTCCTTGTGATGGGAACAATTGGGCCTTTTTCTAAAACAAGCCAAATTGTAATTCGAAAACACTATTTTGTTTTTCTCTCCTGCTTTCACTGAGCACCTGGCTTTTGATGTGCTCAGTTGGTCTCACATTATATTGACTATTTAGAGGACTTAAAGAGTTTTTTGTTTCTTTAACTTTTGCATAGTTTTTAACAAATACCATGTTTTTATACTCATATTTTAGAAATGTTTTAATGCTTTTTAAACAGGCATATTTTGGCATTAGTTAATATTATCGTCCTTCGGAGGAGGAGTGGGTGTTATGAGCCCTAATGTACCCCAATATAGGCCTAGGTGCTGTACGACCTTTTACCTACATTCGTCCTACCTTGCTCTACATAACGGTTCAGGCACTAACCTTTTACCTAGTTATGTGCCAAATAAATGTCATGTGGTTTTCTTCAAAAACTAGCCTCATTTATTATGCATGAGGATTCTTAGTATCATACCTCAGTCTCCTGCCTAGGACATGCACATCAGGATTACCATTGTCTGTATAATAATTCTGTACAAGAGTGACCGCTATCGTCCTCCTTGAATGACAGACCCACAGTACCATTACGCATCTAGGTAGATCCCCTGAGGGTACGTTTCGGGTATAAAAGAACCACATCTTCACTGGTCAACCAGAGGAGAAGCTTCCACGCTGACACAAGATGCTGAAGTCCCTTCATACAGAAACTCTAGCACGCAGTGGTCTGACATCCCTTGCGGGGTGTCCAACTCGAGACCAAGACGGCGTCCTTCGTTTTCTCCTATCAGGTAATGGGGTTCGCTCCTTCCTAGGGAATTCTTGGCTTTACACCCACATGCATGCTAGGTACACTTAGATAGGGTTTGCATCATAGGAGTACGCCTGATTACTGCCATGTATCGATATGCCTGCATATATTTACTGATTTAGCACCATGGTAGAATTCTACTCTTTATTTACTCCGTCGGTGCTTGTAGTCTTATATATCTGTTTCTGTCTAATGATTGTCGCAGCAAACATGTTTTATACTAGAATGATGCTGGTTCCATAAATGCTTATTGAAAACGTCCCCATTGTTTATTCTGTGTATCTCTCTGAGACTAACTGAGCACGTTTGACTGAGCGAAAAGTACTACACTGTTTCCACGATCCCTGAAGGATCAAGGTTTGTCATGTTTGATAGTTGCCAGAAACTATTCACTCCTTGGTAAGATTATGGGGCTTATGGGGGCACTGTGAGCTAGCTGGTCTAAAGGCTAACATATCCTTTGGGGGTGTCTGGAATCAGTCGGGAAACCAATCCCATAGTTTATGTTGTCTAAACACGCAAATCCCATGTATTATTCGGAACTACATGACAGGCTGAGGTAGAAATGAAAACCCATGCAGCAACACTGGGAATACCCGAATGGATGAGTGTGAAAACCAGAGCGCAGTGTAGAACCCAGGATGAAAAAGAAATGTTGGAGCTTGAAAGTATCGACCAACCTTTCAAGAGAAAGGGCAAGAAGTCTGGGAAACCAACTACTATTCAGCCACAAGATCAAGTCCCCTCTCCTCAGGAAGAAAACTTGTCAGCCCCAAAGGGAACTGAGCCCCAGGAGCTTGGGCCTTACACGGCTGAACTTTTGGGCCCAGAGGGTCCCTCTAGGGAAGATCTGTGCCAGGGGCACAGAACCTGTCCCACTCTTGAAAGCAAGCCTGAGGCAGCATGCTGCTGATAAGGAAAAGGGAAGTGTCAGTGGTTCCCACAGAACTTACTGGGAGAAGTGACTCCTTCACACTGAGACCAGAGGCCACAAACCTGGTGCCACTAGGTGAGTAGTCTTGCCTCAGCAGTTTAGAGAGTTTCTCCTAACATTGGCCCATGACATTCCCCTAGCTGGGCATTTTGGCCTGACCAAAACTTGGAGTAGGTTGGTGAACCACTTCTGCTGGTCAGGAACGTCTCAGAAAGTGAAGGAGTTTTGTAACTCCTGTGCCACCTGTCAAGCCAGTGGCAAGTCAGGTAGCCACCTAAAGGCCCCCTTAATGCCACATCCAATGGTTGGGGTATCCTTTGAGAGGGTTGGTATTGACATTGTTGGTCCCCTTGACCCTCTAGCATTAGGAAACCGATTTATACTAGTGGTAGTGGATCATGCCACTAGGTATCCTGAAGCAATTCCCCTGAGGACTACCACTGCCCCTGCAGTGGCCAGGGCCTTGCTTGGTATTTTTACCAGGGTTTGTTTTCCAAAGGAGGTAGTATTTGACAAAGGGACAAACTTCATGTCTGCATACTTAAAACACATGTGGACTGAGTGTGGAGGGGCTTATAAGTTCACTACACGATACCATTTGCAGACAAATGGGCTTGTTGAAAGAATTAACAAGACCCAAAAAGGTGTCATTGGTGGACTCCCTGAAAAGCTTAGAAGGAGATGGGATGTCTCACCACCATGCCCGAGTTTTGCTTGCATGGGTGTGCCACAAAAGGGAGTAGGGTACCCCACTTTAAACATTTGTTTGGACACCCTGTAAGGGGACCCTTAGGTCTTGTGAAGGAAGGATGGGAGAGACCTCTCAAAGAACCTAAGCAGGATATTGTGGATATGTGCTTGGCATTCGTTCCAGGATGACTGAGTACATGAAAAAAGCAAATAAATCCTTGATGCCAGCCAAGAGCTCCAGAAGCTATGGTATGCCAAGAAGGCTGCCATGATAGAGTTCCAAACAGGGTGGAAGATATGTGTCTTTGAGACTGTGGCTCCTAGGGCCTTCTAGGACAGATGGAATGGGCCCTACCCTATCCTTGAGAGAAAGGGGAAGGTTACCCACTTGGTGGACCTTGACAGTTGGAGGAACCCCCAGAGGGTCATCCATGTGAACCGCCTTAAACCCTATAATGACAGGGCTGGCATGACTGTGCTCATGGTAACAGATGACGATCAGAAAGCAGAGAGTGAACCTCTCCCTGACCTCCTCTCAAACAACCCTAAAGTTGAGTCAGTTGAAGGAGTGATCTTGTCAGACACCCTCACTGCCCAACAGCAGACTGATTGCAGGAAAGTCCTAAATCAGTTTGCTGAGCTCTTCTCTTTGACCCCTGGTCAGACTAACTGGTGTAGACATGATGTGGACATTGGGGACAGCCTACCTGTCAAACATTTAATCTACAGGGAGCCTGATCATGCCAAAGAGAGCATCAAGGATGAAGTAAGCAAGATGCTAGAATTGGATGCCATTGAACACGCAGGGAGTCCCTGATCCAGCCATGTTGTGTTCCCAAACCTCACTGCCAGGGTGGAAAGAAAGAAATGAGTTTTTGTGTGGACTACAGGGGCCTCAATGCTGTGACAAAGAAGGATACACATCCAATACCTAAGGCTGAAGAATTGATTAACAGGTTAGGGGCAGTCATATATCTCAGTACTTTTGATCTCACCTCAGGGTACTGGCAGATAGGTCTGACCCCTGGACCAAAAGAGAAAGAAGCATTCTCAACCCCAGATGGGCACTATCAGTTTACTGTGATGCCCTTTGGATTAAAGAATGCCTCTGCCACCTTCCAAAGGCTGGTGAACAAAGTCCTTGCCGGGCTGGAGCCCTTTAGTGCATTATATCTTGATGATATTGCTGTCTTTAACTCCACCTGTCAGGATCACCTGATCCACCTTGGGGAGGTTCTGAAGGCTCTGCGAAGTGCAGGTCTCACCATAAAGGCAAGCAAGTGCCAGGTAGTGCAGGGCACAGTTGTATACTTGGGTCGCATTGTAGGTGGAGGACAAGTTTAACCTCTAACACTCAAGAGCCAGACTATTCCTTGACTTGACTGGGTACTACAGAAGGTTTGTGAGGGCACCTGGGTCTATTGTGGCCCCCCTCACAGAAGTAACCTCCAAGAAAATTCCCAAAAAGGTGAACTGGACAGTGAGCTGTCAAAAGGCTTTTGACATCCTGAAGGATGCAATCTGCTCAGCAACCATTCTGAAAGCTACAGATTGTACCTAGCAGTGCATAGTGTAGACAGATGCCTCTGAACATGGGATAGTAGCAATTCTATCCCAGACCAATGAAAATGGCTGTGACCAACCTGTTGCTATAATTAGCAGGAGGCTTCTGCCCAGAGAGCAGCGTTGGAGTGCCATTGAGAAGGAAGCCTTTGCTGTGGTTTGGCCTTGGAGAAGCTGAGACCATACCTGTTTGAATCTCACTTCCTTGTCCACATTGGCCACAGACCTTTCAGATGGCTCATGCAAATGAAATGTGAAATTCCACATTATTAAGGTGGTCCATATCTCTACAGGGAATAGAATTTACAATGGAACACAGACCTGGGACTGACCAAGCCAATGCAGATGACCTTTCCAAGTTCCTCAACATAGAAGATGAAGACTCTTTTGGGGGTCGTGTAGGGAAGTGCCTCTTTTGACATGGTTAGCCCCCACCTTTTGCCTGGTGTATGATGTGATTTTGAATTGAAAGTGTACTGGGTCCCTGCCACCCAGGTTCCCAGTGCCAGATCTCTTTTGTAAAACTGTACCACGATTGGCACAACTCCAGAAACCCCTATACATTCCTAGTGAATAGTACCTCTGGTACCTAAGGCATTGGGACTGAAGAGGGTCCACTGGGGCTGCAGCACAACTCGTGCCACCCCAGAGACCCCTCCCCGAGACCATGCAAACTGCCATTACAGATTGCTTGTCCTGGTGCAGAGAAAACCGAAGAGTCAACATGGCACACAGCCCTGTGTGCCATGCCCACATACACTGCATGAGGTATAGGTAAGTCACCCCTACTGCAGGCCTTATATCCCTAAGGCAGAGTGCACTATATCCCATTTGTGTACATATCTGCATGAGCAGATATGACCCTACAATATTAAGTCCATTCTTGGATATTGTAAGTGCACAGGGAAGCCATAGAGAGTACATGGGCTGGATACTTGTCATTACGAGTTTCTCAGCTCCATGATGGCTTCACTGTACCCTAAGAGGTTTGGTACCTAACATTTTGTCTTAATAAATCCACACTGATGCCAGTGTTGGATTTACTAATACATGCACACAGGAGACCCTTTAGAGGGACCCTTGAAAACCTACCAAGCACTGGTGTGGTCTATGACTTGTCTTAGCCAGCCTGCCACCACCAGACATATTTCTAAACATGGGGTGCAGGCCAGCACACTCAGAGGCTAGGAACAAAGTCTGCTCTGGGCAGAGGTGCTTCACACCTCCCCCAGGACAAGATGGCCTTCCAAGGCAGAAAGCTTCAAAGGCGATCCCACCTTCGAAATGCAACCCAGGCACCTCCAGCTAGTGAAGGATGCCAACCCCGCTTTCCTGCTCCACATTGGGTGGGAAGACAGGCGGGAAAATTCGGTAAATTAGGAGGTGGGTCCCCATTCAGCCAGCACCACCCCTAAGGTGGTGCTGGCGATGTGGACCCCACTTTTCATTTCCCTCCATCTTAGTTTGAGGGGGAATTAGTCAATTAGGGTCAGGCTAGTGCCCGTTCCCACAGGAAGTGGTCACTTTGAGGGTGAAGATAGCCTAAAGGTAGCCCATTGGCTACTACCTGTCACTCAATTTAATGCCCCTAAATGTAGTATTTAGGCGGCATGCTTGGATCATGAACTCAGATTTGATGGACACAGAGGAGAAAAGGACAAAGAAGAGCTGCTGACCCGAAGGTTGAAACACAGCTGCAGAAAATTGGCTCCAAACCCTGCCTGCTGTCTTAAGGACTCAACAATCGTGGTGTGCTGTCTCATCCTGAAACTGTGAGGCCTCCAAGAACCCTGGAGCTCATCCAACTTTGCTCTACAAATTACCAAAGAACTCTCTTGGAGTAGAGGTACTACTCCCCTGTGGTCTGCAGGCACCAAACCCACAAAGTCCATTTTGTCAACTTGCTGATCTTCAACAACTCCGGCACAGCAACTGAACCAAAAGTGGTACATCATCTCTGAAGGATCAGATCTGTCTCCCCACAAGGCTTGGAAACACCAGGATCTACCGGAGCTGTGCCGCACCAATACCCAGGGTACTGGACCCCCTACCGCTTTCAGCTAGATGGAGAGTCCAATCCGGACTCCAACTGCCTAGGAAGGAAGCACCCATCAAGGAATGGCGAGACCCCTGAGTCCCACTTCGTGAGTGGCCAAGCTGCTCCGGAATCACCTCTCCAAGCTGGCTGCTCCTGAGCGCAAGGACATCTTGACGCATACCCCCTGGCTGACCTATCTGCTCTGCACCCAGCCAGACTGGCCTTGGTAACGATGATCCAGCTCTGCTCCTATGGTCCTGGGGCCCTAGTGACCTGCTCTCTCAGTGGGCCCCCTCGGATTTACCTTCAAGTCCCTTTGTGCTGTGTGTTTTCAAGTGGCCTCCATCTTTGTAGCACACCACCTACCAACGACCTCAGCACCCTCCTCCCGGCCGTATCTGGGAGGGTCCCGAGAAACTGCTGGTGGAACATTGAGTCTGGCCTTGCTACCTACCTAAATCCTGAAGGTGATCCTTGAAATCCAACTGTGTGATTTTATGTGCATTTTTTTCTCTTTTCTCCCATTGTCCTCAATGGTGAGTAAATGCTCACAAAAGTAATTCATTTTGCAAACTTGAAAAATTCATAACCTAAAAAGTACTTACTGTAGAACGAAGTTCATGGTCTGAAAAATTACATAAAAATCGGTGTTATTTTTATAAATTGGTCTTGGATTCCTTCTTGAGTGTGTCTCATTTATTGCCTCTGTGAGTACAACAAATGCTTAGCACTATCTGAAAAGCCTAACTGCTTGTCCACACTTCCACAAATAGAGCCTTAGTATTATCTACCTTTGCCTCTGTATATCAATATGGGACCCACTTAACTCTCTGCACAATGTACTTTGTTCTAGTGCACTATATAAAGAGCCAGCGTCTTACAACAACACTGTCATTACTAACCATTTCATCATACATCTCAACAAAAACTTCACTGACAAACACAATGATGCTAGACTTTTATGATGGTAGTAAATGAGAAATCCCAGCACCGTCCAGAAAGGGCGTCCAAATTCCAAAATTTCTCCACTGACCAGTAGAAAAGCATAAAAATGCTGGTTACATAACATAACATTGCCAAACATAGGCTACAATAGCAGCACAGGAACACAAAAATGTGTTTGTTCAGAAAATCATTTTTAAGGAATGTTATTAGGTAAACATGATGTATCTGTTCTGGTGAGGTAGGGATCAGTTCAACAAATACAACAACACACCCACCATTGTGTCAATGTGTCAACAGGAGATGTTTGGCACGTTCACAGAGAAGTCCAAACATCTAGGCCGGCATTAACATGTCATGCCTTCTGGCAAATGTGCCAGAACACATCACATTGTCCTGAGAGAGGCTTAGAAATCTGGTGGCACACACTATTGCACTGTTTGTCTTCCACTCAATATGTTATAACCAAGAGCACTGAGCACAAATGACTTATATTGAAAATACAATACTTTTTGACAGATTTATAAGTAGGTCCAGTTTCTCAGCTATTATCATTCATTGATCTTTGATAGATACTTATTTTTTAATGTGATTGTTCTAACCTCAGTTTTAATTGTTCCACTCAGAACCTTTCTTTGCACATTTATTACATAAACCTCCCTGGTTCCAAGTGGTAATAGGGCTGCCCCTGTTGTATCTAACTGTCTAAAAATAAGGCCATTATTGGTAGCATGAATGCATACAACATTTATCAGACAACAGATAAATGTAGGAAAGATTAGTGTATGGAGTAAAAATAAATCAAAATAGAAAACCTAAAAAAATAGCACGTTATACAGTTTTTATGGGCCTCATTACGAGTTTGGCGGTGCAGAAGCGGGACCACCCTGCTCCTGCACCTCCAAATCCATGTACGAACCACCCACCAGATCAGGAGTTTTCTCCTGGTCTGGCGGGCAGTTCTTTTGCGTTTCCAGGGCGGTGCCTGTGAAATAGGCAACGCAATGGGAACGCCAAAGGCAGTACCGGCACGGCATGGACTGCTGCAGTACATGACGTGCAGGTACTGGGGTGCATGCACACAGGAGGGCACATCTTGTGCCCCCTGTGTGCATCCACATGGCATGAGGCACTAGGGGGCCCTGTAGGGTCCCCTTTGTTTCCTCTCCGCCACCGTTTTCATGGCGGGCTCACCGTCATGAAAACCGTGCAGGAGAGGAAACTCGTAATATGCTTGGCAGGACAGCGGCGGTCCCGCCAAGCATATTGCAGCCTCAGGACCACCACGCAACCACCAGGGAACGGTGGTTTCCTTGCGGTTGCGATGGTTGTGGCGGTCCCAGGGCAGCCCGACTGCCCTAGTCATAATAGGGCGGTCGGTAGACCGCCACTGTTAGCCTGGCGGTCCGTGGACCACCAGACTCATAACAAGGCCCTAAGTTTTGATTTTGTCTATGCAAACGTTCCTTAAACAATAGAAAGTTGTTTTTGTCTGCAGAACTGAACAGGAGGAAGGGTAGACCAGCATGACGTGGGTTATACATCACCAGCACTTAAAAAAATAAAAGATGGATGCAACAGGGAAATTGAAAAGCAAATGTCAGAAGTGACGATAGGAGCATATAAATGGGGAGGGAGCTGTTAATACAAAGAAATGTTACATCAAAAAGGAGAAAGGGAACAGTCCTCCCACATCCACCAAAACAAGGTTTTGAAATTTTAGAATTCAATATAAAAATATATAGGTCCTACTCTTAAGGGTAAAGTTGGTCCTAAGCGTAGTTCTACAACTGAATTTACTATTTTTAAGTCTGCCAGGAATCCACAAATGGATTCCTGGTGAGAGTACATCAACCTACTACTACTGATTTCTCTGTCACAAGTGTAGAGAAATCCACAATAGTAAAGCTGACTCAAGGGGTGGAAAGTCAGCATTCAAAGGCATGATTAGCCTTAGAATTTTGGGAACTGCTACAAACATGTATGTTTGTACACATCCCCAAACTCCCCTTCGATCCCTTTCCACCCTTGGAAATGCTCACATATTTTCTCCAGTCAATGGCTGGAGTAACTTCCCTTCCATGATGAAAAAAAGAATGGATCACCCTTAGACTTGCTGGGGGTGTAAGAGAAGGGCTTTCTCCTTTAGGAAAAATGTTTTCCCCATGGAAAAAAAGTGCAGTTTCACATGATGCTCTTCAGCCTGAGGTGTGGAGTTCTCTGCTATGGAGAACTCTTCACATGGGGAGAAGGTGTCTTAGGAAAAGGTGAGGTCACATGATGTTCCCAGAAGTGCACCTCGAAACAATACCGGGCCACCTGTACAGACATACTTCTGGATATATATTATAGGAATTGGGAATTCTGCCTCAATGTTGCCCATGCATAATGGGGCACTAGCTTAGTCCACTTGGAAAGCGCGTATCCCAATTTTGTCACACTGTATATGATCACGGTGTGACTCTAGTTCCTATGATTAAAGGTGTACTAGATTTCTAGTAATACAGGTATTTACATATTTAATTATGAGTTTATCATTAAATCAGTAGTGGTACAGTTCTTAGGTTGTATGTTGTATCCCTTTGGAGGTTTACTGTAGGTTGACGTCGAGGTCAATAATTTCACGTAGACTTTATTTTACCACTTGATTTTATTTCAAGCTCTAATCTCCTGTAGCCTGAGGCTGTTGACATTCACTCTTTTCCCATTTTCAAAATAGTGTTACAAAATCTTCAGCTAGCACATGTTCCGTCCCACTGCATGTGGGCGCTTGAGCTTTATCAGGGCTTTGATAAATCCCTACGGCTAGAGACGGAAATATCACGATTCCTCTAAGTCACCTACTGATAAGGATGCACCTCCTGCCAAAATGCGGCCTATTAAAGTCTGGCCCTCATTGTGTCCGTGTAAGTATACGGACTTGATGGCATGTGCTCGACCCAGAGAATTCATGATATTTCCACTTTAGGACACCCCGGTTATGTCTCAGGTTTACCAAAATTCAGAACTTACAGACACAACACACCATACAGCACAGCAACCGTACTTATCTCAAGAGGCATAAGAGGAAGAGCTAACACACATGTTGCACAGTTCTTACGGGTGTGAGCAGGGGCCAGAGGCGCTATCACAGAACATATAGGCTTTGGATTGGGCAGCAAAGTTAACACAATGGCTCTCATCTCAGAATGTAACTAAAATCAGGCATTGCGATCCCCTATATAGCAGGGCTATGCATCACGTTACACTGCTCCTATTGATGGACCAATCAAATAGCCTGAGATCTCCCTACAGAGTTAAGATGATAGTCAGCAAAGACCCTCACTCAAACACCAGCTCCTAGGTGGTTTGTGCACTCTCCCTTCCACCCTGTCTGTTCTCAGATGGATTCTCCAAGATTTTCAGTATTCAGAGCTTACACTGGTAATTATTATTACCTATGTTAGTGTCAGTTATGTGGTACATGGGGTTCTTGAATAGAGTCCCTGCCCCTCCTGTGGTCTGTCTGCTCTCTTTTGATGTCTCTTTTTTCTTTTTCTCTCATTATCTGTGGCATTATTCCCAACACTTAACTTTAGAGGGTCTTTTGACTATACAAATGCAGTTGATATGTATGCATATCAGGCCAGTAACAGTGGCCAAAAGGTTGCTTTAGGTTTGGGCCACTTGCTTTTTGTACGAGCTGCAAAGTAGTCTTTAAGAATTAAGAACGTTTGAACGAAGTTACTGACCTAATGTCATTACCATAGAGTGAGTGAAAGTGAATTTGCTATGTAGATGTAGTTTACACCAGTGTGCATGCCTTTTTTCATAGAGACCTGGAAATCACTTTGGGTCTGATTACGATTTTGGCGGTGCTGCGCCGGCTTTGCGCCGGCACAGCACCACCAAAGCCGTGCATGGTCCGCCCGCCAGATTACCAGTTTAATTTGTGTCTGGCGGGCCTTGCTTTTGCCGTTTCCATGGCGGTGTTCTGAAAATGGGCATCACAATGGGAACGCAAAAGCAGTTCCAACATGGCATGGACTGTTAAGTCCATGCCATGCTGGAACTTGGGGTGCATGTAAACAGGGGGGGGGGCTCATTTTGTGCCCCATGAATGCATATCCATGGCGGCGGGGGCATGGGGGCCCTGTGGGGCTGGCTGTGGAGAAACTCGTAATATGCTCGGCGAACTGCGGAGGTCCTGCGTTGCATATTGTATGGACCACGGCGGTCCCTCCTTGCATATTGTATGCCCCTGTCTGCTTTGCCACCGCCATCCCTGGCGCAGCCGCGCAGCGGTGGCGGTCCGAATGATCACCTGGTAATACAGCAGCCACATGACCGCCACTGCTACGCCACTGCGAGTCTGGACCGCCAGACTCATAATCAAGCTATTGCTAGTGGGGAGGTAGGCAGTCTCTCCTTCCTCCTAGCTTTGTCACTGAAGTCACAGTGCCCAGAGGTTTCTCAAACCACTGTCTTGGGTCTTTTTGCATACAGAGAATTAGTTCCCTCCTCAGTGACAATAAGGTCGACAGTGTTTGGGTGAGAGTTGGTTATGAATCTGAGAATTTCTGGAGACCCAGTACACTTACCTATGTAGAAGATAAGAAAATGATTGCAGCTTTGTCCCTCGCGGCAATCCAGAGTGTGATATCTTCTAAGTAAGGGTTGGCCAAGGCAGGCGGACTTATATCCGACTCTGATGAGATTCTCACGTGGGACATCCCGAGATGTACTGATGATCAGCGAATATTTCTTTTCACCGATCTATTTTTTTCATGTTTTCAGGCTGTCACAACGCGTCCTTCACTAAACGCATTACGTGTTTTTCAGCCTTGAATCGGGCGAAAAAACATATACCCCCCCCCCACCGTTGCAGTCTATGCGGCACAAATAGTTATTTGTTGTTGTTACTCTGTGATATCCAAAGCCCTCTTTTTGAGAACAATCGGATCGTCAGCACATCTCTCAAGTAAAAGCAACACAAGTGCGAGCTACAGACCTACATGAACAGGTCTTTGATACATCTAGTGCTGCTGGTGCGCTTTAAAATTCAAGGCTATTTACATCTCCAAAACTGTCGTTTTTGCTATTTAGCAACATGCCAAGGTTATGTGAGTGAGAGAAACGACGCGAAACAACGCGATGTCATCACGTGGCTTAACGGCCCTTGGCAGCTAAAAAGAACTCGGGGCCATATCGGCTACTATCGGTCAGATCCCTGCCACAGTTCAGGGCTGACGGACGCATTTAATATTTGAAGAGCTGACGCAGGCATGTTACCAACTTAGTCAGCGGCAAATGGGTGTTTGCGACTGGAATTCTAATGAATGTGCTGCTTTTGGCTGGAAATGTGGAGGCATTAGCTGACGACTCAAAGTAAACTTTAGAACAAAACAGAATAACATAACACGCATGAACATAACAACACAATCAGTGTCATATCAATGGTGTTGAGGGCCTTAATGCAAGCAAGGAACCCCCAGCTGCGTAGTAAAATACAATTATCATTGGGATGAAATAAGCTCCTCACACTACTGTGCTCTATTGCCAATGCACCCGCTGCACTATTGATAGCTAGACTCTTGAACACAACTAAAACATAACGGCACAACGCAGCAGTCAAAACAGAACGTAACACAACTTCTGTACAACACAAAGCAATATCGCAGCACAAAAACATAACAGCAGTGTAAGAAATCGGTTTATTGGTTGAGGGGGTGGAAACCCTCATCAAGCAACAACCACAATCCTTGTCAGGGTGAACCACAAAAGTCAGTAAATTAACCTGCGCTTAACCCTCTGGTAGCTTGGCACGTATTTATGCAGCACACAAACAGTAATAAAGAGAAAACACAATACAAGAAAACTTTCAAAACAATTCTGAAAAATAGAGAACCTTTAAAAAAAAAAATTAACACCTAAACAAATTCAATCAATCAATCAATAGCTTTATTTCGATAACATGTATCATAAAAGCATTGTTCGACAAATGTACAGAAATAAAAACATATGTTCGATGGTAGTGAGTCTTTCAGTACAGAAATTCGCAAAAAATATATTAGCACAACTTCTTTGGCGTTCTGTTATATTACAATACATAAAACAGATATCATTAAACAAATTAAATCCAATCAGAAAAACCAGAGATATTAATTTTTAAAGTTTTTAATGAAAAATAGTGCCTAAAAAATCAAAGCGATAACCACGGGTATCTGGTCGTGCGAGATCGGGGCAAAGTCAAAAGCTAAGTCCTACAGCAATGGAGCATGGGTTAGATACACAAAGTGGATTAGGCCCAGGCTCAGCTTACATTCAGACTGAGAAGAAAAATTGAAGAAAAGTTCCTAACAAGGTAAAGTTTAGCGGGGTAAAGCAGCCGGCGGTGTCCGGGGAGAAAGCATTGTCGTCTGGGCCGCTGGATGGAGTCACGGTGGAAATTTCTACCTTTGGACTTTGTCACTTTTTTGAAAGTCGAAAATCTACAGTGGGATGAAGCTGCAAGCTGAAGTCATCGAGGGCTCCATGAGACCGGATACCCTTGCTGAGATGGCCTGCTGAACAGGATTTGCTGCTGTGGAGAAGAGCGTATCAGGGAGCTACTTCGGATTCAGGGTCACAGGTAATGTACCTTGGGTGGATTGGAAAGCAGGTAGGTCCTGGTTTTATGTAGGTTCTCAGTCACTTATTGGTGAAAAAAGTTCTACATCCCAACTTTTAGGGTTAGGCAGGAGCAGTACCTTTAACACCACAACCTAGGGTCCAGGACTTGACGGGGTACCACTAGGGGGGTTAGGACTCACTCCAGCAGATACCAGGTGCACGGTTCAAGGTATCTGGAGCTTGTTGTGTCCCGGTAGCTCATGCAGGAGGCCAGCCAACTAGCCCTTGGACTCACTAGTGGTCCTGGGGTCAAGCAGCAAGGCAGTCCTCTGGGGACAAGGCAAGCCTCAGGCAGCAGGGCAGTCCTCTGGTAGCAGCAGGGCACTCCTCTGGTAGCAGCAGGGCTGTTCTCATAGGTACAAAGCAAGCATCTAGTGGCAGGGCAGTCCTCTGTGGGTCTGAAGCAGTCATTCTGAAGTCTTCCACAGGTCCAGGAGTGTACAGAAGAAGTGTTCCGAGGGTCCAATATTTCTACCTGGCTCCAGGCTATAAAGTGGGGGAATCTTCTAGGCTACTCCCACATCACGTTCTGGAAAGGTCTTCTCTTCCCCTGCCAAGGCCCTAATAAGTCTGGGGTGGCAAAAAGCTAGTGTCAGGTTCCTTTGTGTGCAAGCTTTCATAATAATGTGGTAAAAGATGTTTACACTAAGCACTGCCTTTCTAATTGCCAGGGATATGTAATAATGCTAGTCAAAATTATTTTGCAATCTGTCACCTGGGTTGTGGCTTCTCCATTTGACCATATTAATGTGAGCTGGTGTAAATGCATTTACCACCATATGCCTCGATTTTCATATTATTCAAAGTGGGAGGGGGCTTAGAACCAACCCAAACACTGATATAAAGGGTCACACAGGAATGCAGCCATCACTTTATTGTCCATCTTCCTCATTCTAGTCTATACCTGGTGGACATTCACTCCTGAATACAGACATTTTCCAAGACAAATATTAAAAGTGAAAGGAGAAAGGATGTGGCGTTAGCATCAGAGCTGCTGACTATGAACCATGACATAACACAAAATGGTGGAGCCGCCATGCAGAATATGATGAGGGGTCCCAGTCTTCCATATCTCACAGATATTCATTGGCCTGTAGCTGATTGGGGGACCCTTGAAGGCCTGAAGGTGCCTTATGGGCTGAGGGCCCCCCTGTGTTGCAGGGGCCTGTGTTACACCACTGGTATTTATATATGTTTGACATGCAGAAACATAATTTAAGTTGTTATCCTTGTTAAGTGTGGGAAGAGGCGCCTTCACTATCCCGGCGACGGTAATAAACAGCATATTACACCTTGTTCTTTAGAGGCCCTGTGCTTCTAAGTTAAAGAGCCCATAAAGTTAAACTAATGAGTTGTGAGCACAGCGCACTTTCAGTGCAAGGTGGCTACTGGACTCCACCCCACCTCATAGAGAACCCCAGGGTTTCCCTCAGAGGCTCTAGCTGATAGTGAAGGGTGCCAACGAGCCTGCCTCTGTCATCAGCTTCCTCTGCAATGTCAGTAGCAATAAAGGCCTATTTGGCGAAAGCGTGCAGCACAGGCCACTGACAACAGTATAGTTTGAAAAAGGCCACTTTATTGAAGCATGTGCACATCAACAACTCAATATAATCTCCCTAGGCAAAATTGCCATGCAAAACTATGACACCTCACTAGAAAACGTATTGCCTATTTCCGCCTCTCCCCCCCCCCACCCCTGAGTACACCAATAACTTCCTACCTCATTGGCTGACCCTGTACCCATTAGTTACCTCCTCAACTTCATGTATTTCAAAACCTTCTACCCACAACTTCCTGTCTTTTGCACCTGACAACCTACCTCCCAGCCCCAGCCTACCAACTGCTTTGCCTACCACAACTGTCAATAAAACTGGTTAAACAATGAAAACTTCCTGCAACTCTGCTACTCAGAAAGACCCTGTGTAAGAGTTTTCTGCCCCCCCACACTAACTTCTTAGTACCTCGTGTCATAGAACCAAAACCCTAATGCCTTTGCTAAACATTCCCTCACTTGCAACAAGTATAAATCCATTCCAGTGGGTGAGAAATGCACTCCATCCCAACAAAAAATGGTGTTTCCTCATATTTCAAATCCACATGGCAAACTCTCTCTGCAAAATTTTCTGATCTCCCTATTGATTTTCCTCCATGCTTTGTCAATTGCTGCTGGCCTGTCTGCTTTCCTCCAAACCCATCTGGGTTACAATTTGGTCGACAGTATAGACTTTCCTGACAATCTCACCATAATTTCTTTAAAATCATCCTTTATTGCCTTTATTAATGCCAAACCTTTCATTCTCACCAGATCGTTTCCCCTGAGATGGACGACCAGTAAATCCGGACAGCCCCTTGACTTTTCATCTTGCCCAATGTCGGCAATAGCTCCTTCCACAACATCCACCCTTTTTTGGCCACCTCACCGAACCTTTGTCACGTCAAATCCTAACTGAGTGCCATGCCTCCTTGCCGCCGGCTGTTTCTGGGCCCATTTGACAAATGAGTGTCTAACTATCCAAATAGTCAAGTCCTCCCTTTCTGTGCCTGGAACTGCACCTGAAACAAAACAGCAACATAACAGTTAACAACATCTTTTAACAATCCTGTTCCACTTCCCTGAAGTATCTTTTGCAACATTTCCTCGTCCAACGCCCTAATTGCATAATCTTGTTCCCTGATCATCCCCACTTGTATGCCTCTGTTGCAGCCCCTATGTGGAAAGAATGTGTCCCATAATCCGCCCAACACCCCATTGTAATCCAAAGTTTTCTCAATACCACCAACTGAAAAACTACTACTTCAGAGCCATTGTGGCGGACAAATGACTGCCCAACCCTCTCCCTCCCCCTTCTTGATATATGTCCCATCAAAAAACTGGGCGCATACTCTTCACCTGCTGAACTCAAAGAACAACTGTTTTGCTCCTCACTTGCTGATCAGTCTTTGATCTTCCTACCTGTATCTCCAAACCCTCATTCACCCTCTCTGTGTATTCTCTGTCTAGGCCCGGCCTGCCCCTCCCGCCTAGAAGCTCCAATACCCGGAAAGCTCAAAAGAATATCCACAACATCAATGTAGAGAAAAGAACCACCTGTGACTGTTCGGCACATGTATATTAGTGGGTGTCAAGTACTCTGCACATCATGGCCCAAGACAGTGGCCTTCTTAACCAGCCCCTGTTTCCATGTTCATTCTGTCGTGTAGTTCCTATATTACCTATACAGGATCTGCGCGTTTGGATAACATAAACGGTGGGATTGGTGGCGGACTGATTCCGTGCACCCCCACCGGATACGTTAGCCTGTCTGTATTAGCTAGCTCACAGTGCCACTATAATCTCCTCTTATCATGGAGAGAATAGATTCTGGCAACCTCAGAACATGACAACCCTGATCCCTCAGAATCGTGGAAACAATATACTACCTTTCGCTCAGTCACACGTGCTCACTTAGTTTGTCTCAGAGAGATACACAGAATAAACAGTCTGGGCGTTTCAATAAGTATTTATTGAACAGTGGTTATTCTAGTGTAGAATATATGAGCTGAAACAACCATTAGACAGTAGCAGAGATATATGATTATCAATACTACGAAAGTAAAGGGATGGTATAGTTCTACCATATTGCAGAAATCATGAATATATACAAGTACATAAAACACATTATAAAAAGTGCGTGCTCCTACGATGTCTCCCTAACTAGAGTACCTAAATGTACCTAGCATCTGTGTAGGTGTTATGCCAAGAATCCCTCTAGGATCTAATCCACCCCATTATCTGAGAGTTTAGAGAATGTGGGACACCATCCTGGTCTCGAGTTGGACACCCTGCGAGGGATGTTAGACCACTGCGAGCTGGAGCTTCTGCATGCAGGAACCTCAGCGTCTCTGGTCAGTGTGTCAGCCGGGAAGTCACGGTCTCCTCTATCTTCCTAAGCAAGATGTGTTGTATATATACTCAAAGGTCTCCCCAGGGGTCCTACCTTGCTATGTTACTGTGTCGACCTAAAGGATGACGTCGGGCCTGAACTTTATACAGAGATATTATACAGGAGATGGTAATCCTACTGTTAGTCCTGCTGTGCTTCCAAGAAGCCTCATGCATAATGTATGAGAATCGAACCAGGGAAAAACCCGCGTTCTGAGTGCAGTGTCATATCTAGGTAAAAGGTCAGTGCCTAAGAACCGTTATGTATGCAGTGTAGGGAAGGATGTAGGTGAAAGGTTGCGATGTTACCTGCGCCTATATAGGGTACCTATATGGAATATAACACCCACTCCTCTTCCGCATGGACGACATATGTAACCTATTACTGTACTACTAACATTACTAGATAGTGGTACGCACAAAGTTTATAAAAAACATCTTTTGAACTAAAATGTTTAAAAACTTCTAAAAAATTTCACACAAAAAACTTAAAAACATTTAAAAAATGTGCAAGCCCTAGCTCTAAAATGTCCGTTGGTATAGTCCGGATCACTATAAGCACTCTAAAGCCATGTATGCCCAAAAAATGAAAGGAATGTCAATTTATGTTCATAATTCCAATTTTGAGCTTGTTTTAAAAAAGGGCGAATTTCTTCCCAGCACACTACGAGCCAAATGAGTCAAATGTTTATGTGTCCTGGCTGGTAGACGCAACATTTTCGTTGCTTGCTTCCGCAGTAGACAGCCCCTGTAGCACCTCACAGAGAACATCAATTGAGCACAGATGATCCACGCTGTCCGCAGCCGGTGCTGGGGCAGCCTGTGCGCCATCCAAAGCCTGGGTGTCAGAGGAGGAGCCGGTGTTCAGACCAACAGGTGTAGTTACTACCCCTGGTGGCTCAAGGAATGCCGCCATCAACATTGGAATACCCTGAGGACACTGCTGAACGTGGGCCGTTATCGGGTCCAGTAAAGCATTCACGTCCGGTGGCGCACATGATGGTAGTGTCAAACAAAGGTCTAACACGCATTCTTCTCTGCAAAACAGGCATCGGAGGACAGGTAAGATGCAGTCTATCCAGATCGGTCGAAATGACAAGAACCAAGATTCACTTAGTTCTCTTAGGCGAGGCGTGCCTAGAAGTTGTACCATGCGGTCACGGTATTTACGCTCCAGGAGTGTTCTTTCCATCGCCTTGGTGACTGGGACGTCCATTGCGTAGCAAATAGAAAACAATCAGGATACCTGCTATTAGAAACAGGATCAGCAGAAGTCCTCAGAAGATGCTTTCGAATGCGGAGTGTATGAAGTTTGGTATAACTCCAACTACCGTCTGAAAGGTGCTCAGAAGTCCAGAACCTATGGTCTTAAATAGGTGGACAATGCCTGTCGTATCAGACATGTTAAAGATACGATTTACCATTTCTGCGAAATGGAAAGGGCAGTTAGTATGAATGAGCGCCTGTATCTCTGCCGAAGACCTTGCGATCTGGAGATCAAAAGTCTCTTGAGCGGAGGTTAAGGGCACAGACTTCTGTAAAAGCATGGCTTTCATTCTGCTTAGAGTATCAAACCGTATTAAAGAAACATTCAGTGAAGGCCATAACGGTGCCTCCCTGACTGTATGTGTCGGTGGAAACAATACTTGCATACAACAAGTAACCCTGGAGCTCACGGTTACCAGGTATGCGATGCCCGGGAGCATTCCACAGCAACCTTGACTGTTCAACATCAAGAAACTCCCATTCGAAAGTAGCCTAAATGCTGGAGTAATCACTGTAGCTAGGGCACCCCTCAGATGACAGGACAGGTTTGCTACAGAACCATTACAAGCTCCGTGCAACATTATATCCTGGCATATGAGTGATCCACTTAAAGCATTCTCGCAGTTTGTACATCTCAGAAACACTTCTTGATCCCCACTCCAGCATCGAAATCTGTATGGTAATTCCCAAGATTCCTTAATGTATCCCTTACCCATTTCTTCATATCTGCCTGCCTGCTTTTGTTCAAGGCAATATTGAAACTGAAAAGTAGTGACCGGTAGAGTTATGTGGCCATGGATTAGCCATTCTGTAGATGGTGATTCTGCCACTGTGAATGGTAATCTATCCAGTTTTTCGATACGCAGCATTGTATATTTTGCTCCCCTTTGTGCCATTTCTATCTGTTTATCTGTTAGATTGTATTCAGAAAAAAAGAGACGTACTGTTGATAAAACGCCAAGGCACGTAGCCTGCACGCAAAGATTGTAGCGTCCAGCTTAACAACATACTAGAACGTAATTGAGATTGCCCCTGTTGTAATATGGCCAAATCTTGTTCTAGTATGTCTATCGCAGAAGATACAATGTTGCCTAAGGAATATATCCTGGAGGTCAATGTAGTTAACCCATTGTCTACCACTGCTAGAGATTTTTCTAGATTTATTATACGATCTATTTCACGTAACCTCTCTGTTGCCTCTTGTTGTGATATTTTCCAAATTTTCTTTATAGACAGCATAATAGAAACGTTTCTGACGCGGCTTCCTGGGACCCATTAAAAAATCCCTAAGATCCACATCCTGTGACAGTAAGGATAAGTGTTGTTTCACCTGTGTGAGTGTTGAGGTTTTTAGCCAATCGAGGCACAACTTCCCAACACTGCAGGTTGTCACTACCCCTTGATGTTGTCTCTGTACGTATCGTGGATCTGGCCTATGGATACTAAACCCTTCGGTTTTACCCATGAATCTTGCCTGACAACTATTCGTGTCTGTGGGCCAAATCAACCATTTCTTCCAATCGGAGTCTAATCTATTGTATTGTATGATGTCATCTACTGAAATTTCTTCCTGTGATGTTCTGTTGTCCTCGGTATGTGATGGAGTCGGCAACCGAGGTGTGTTCAAGTCTTTGTTCTTGGCTAGTCCAAGGCAAGACGTCTGTTGCACTGTCTCGTTCAAAAACATGATTTGTTGAGGGATGAGGCATGCTCTAAACAAAGCTTCTGTTCCCTGTACCTGCCACTTTGCCACTGGATTCAAGCTAGCCTGGCTGATGAGGTGTTAGCCCGAAACCGGTCCCAGGATGCTTGATTCCGGTCCAGGGAAGACATGGCTTGTCAGTTCGGTCTGGACTGTTCCCATGAGGTACAGGGTCAAGACTGATTTGCATATAGCTGTGTCTGAACTGGGGTGGCCAAGTGTGCTAAAGAATGATGATGGATTCAACCCAGATCTGTGACTGGGGGTGAGTGTTTGAAAAGTTTCAGCACTCCGTCCATCATCTCCTTCTGTTTGCTTTGTTCGCCCTAAGTTGGCAGGGTATGCCCAAACGTGGGTCCCTTGCTCACTTTGCCACTGGATTCAAGCTAGCCTGGCTGATGAGGGCTGTTAGCTCAAAACCGGTCCCAGGATGCTTGATTCCGGTCCAGGGAAGACATGGCTTGGCAGTTCGGTCTGGACTTTTCCCATGAGGTAGTGTCAAGACTGATTTGCATATAGCTGTGTCTGAACTGGGGTGGCAAAGTGAGCTAAAGAATGATGATGGATTCAACCCAGATCTGTGACTGGGGGTGAGTGTTTGAAAAGTTTCAGCACTCCGTCCATCATCTCCTTGTGTTTGCTTTGTTCGCCCTAAGTTGGCAGGGTATGCCCAGACGTGGGTCCCTTGCTCACTTTGCCACTGGATTCAAGCTAGCCTGGCTGATGAGGGCTCTTAGCCCGAAACCGGTCCCAGGATGCTTGATTCTGGTCCAGGGAAGACATGGCTTGGCAGTTCGGTCTGGACTGTTCCCATGAGGTACAGGGTCAAGACTGATTTGCATATAGCTGTGTCTGAACTGGGGTGGCAAAGTGAGCTAAAGAATGATGATGGATTCAACACAGATCTGTGACTGGGGGGTGAGTGTTTGAAAAGTTTCAGCACTCTGTCCATCATCTCCTTGTGTTTGCTTTGTTCGCCCTAAGTTGGCAGGGTATGCCCAGATGTGGGTCCCTTGCTCACTTTGCCACTGGATTCAAGCTAGCCTGGCTGATGAGGGCTCTAAGCCCGAAACTGGTCCCAGGATGCTTGATTCCGGTCCAGGGAAGACATGGCTTGGCAGTTCGGTCTGGACTGTTCCCATGAGGTACAGGGTCAAGACTGATTTGCATATAGCTGTGTCTGAACTGGGGTGGCAAAGTGAGCTAAAGAATGATGATGGATTCAACCCAGATCTGTGACTGGGGGTGAGTGTTTGAAAAGTTTCAGCACTCCGTCCATCATCTCCTTGTGTTTGCTTTGTTCGCCCTAAGTTGGCAGGGTATGCCCAGACGTGGGTCCCTTGCTCACTTTGCCACTGGATTCAAGCTAGCCTGGCTGATGAGGGCTGTTAGCCCGAAACCGGTCCCAGGATGCTTGATTCCGGTCCAGGGAAGACATGGCTTGGCAGTTCGGTCTGGACTGTTCCCATGAGGTACAGGGTCAAGACTGATTTGCATATAGCTGTGTCTGAACTGGGGTGAAAAGTGACCTAAAGAATGATGATGGATTCAACCCAGATCTGTGACTGGGGGTGAGTGTTTGAAAAGTTTCAGCACTCCGTCCATCATCTCCTTGTGTTTGCTTTATTCCCTAGTACCGCAGACTGATTTTATGTCTATGGTGTCTTTCCATAAGTCGAAACCTTGTGCAGACAACTGTGCAATAAAGGAAGCAGAGTAAATCTGTTTGGTGTTGGTCAACATATTTTTCTGTGCTGATGTTGGTGCAACCCTATAATAATATGAGGCTGGGTCAGACATATTAAACCCCGAAAAATATGGAAACTTCTGTGTAAATGTTTTTGAACTGCCTTTCGGCGGTGTTGGACAATGTTCCCACTGGTGGTATGTGAATACATTTCTAGGATTTGCAGATTTATGCAGAAAATGATGACTATAGTGTTGATAACAATACATAGTCTCAAAATCTGATGTGTCTTCCAATGTTTCACTATTAGAAAACGCAGCAGATTTTTCCAAATCAGATAACATGTTATTAACAGTTTCAAAATCCCAATCATCGGAAAATATACTTGAGGTAATGATATCACTTAACGATATTTTAAATAAATGTGGAATTCTTAAAATTTCAGTCGGACCAAATATATCGAAATCAACCTTGTCCCACACTATACCATCAGGTACAGGAACTGCTGTAATGTTCACTGATGACAAGTATCTTTGTTCTCGATGAGATGATTGGTGTAGTTTTAAAAGTAAGTTCACCTTTAGGGCTGCAGAGCTTTGTCGAATGTATTTCCCATTAATAACCATACTAAAAACTATTACCAAGCCTACCCAGAAAAGAAAGAAAAGTATCCCGGTGATTATACATAGTTCTACCCAGGGTGACCCCAGGTAAGTCTTTTTAAGAAAGTGTATAAAGTCTGTAAGTTGCTGGTTGCGTGATTTTTTGGCTGGCGTTGTTTCTGGTTCGCTTGGATCCAAAGAAAACGTATCAAAGTTTATGAAGTAGCCAGAAGCAGTTCGATCAATTGTTGGTATTGCATCAGGATTTGTAGAAATCGTGGTTTGCTCTTGTCGGGGCATGTTGACGTAGACATCTGTATTTGGTCGAATAGCGAGTTGTTTTTGATTTTGAATTTGATTTTGAATTTGAACTTCAGGTTCAAGAGGAACGAGTTCCCCATAGCATTGTTTCTTAGTCCTTCATTCCGTGTTGGAGGCTCTTCGAACGTGATGAGTCTTTCCGTTTGAACTTCTTGGATTGTAGCGAGAGGAAGGCGTCTGCTACTTTGGAGTACACGTGGCCTACTACTTAGTATCGGCCACATAGTGTGGTTTGATTAGGTCAATTGAGACAAATAATTTTCTCCTTTTTTCCGGCAAGAGGCGGCAGAAGTACAATTCTTGTTCCTTCAACTGCTAGGACCGGTACAGGTTTTCTGTATGATGGCCCAAATTCTTTCCTGTCCGCTATTTTCTCTCAGACCAGATCCCCGACTTTTGGTATCCAGACAGGTCTTGCAGTGACTAATTTGACTTCCCCAGTGGCGGTCTGCTTCAGATGGACATTACTTTGTTGTGTCCTGGATTCATTTAGATCCTGTAAAACAGCCAAACGATCATGGATGTCAAAAGGTTTTTCATCCGCCACTGTGCCTTCACAATCAAGATCAGGTACCCACATTCTTGTCCCAAATAGGACCTCATATGGAGTGACACCCCCTACAGAACTTCTTGGCATATTGTTAAGAGCACGCTGGACTCCATACAGATGTTTCAACCAACTTTCACCCGCGCCTAATACTCTAGCTGTTAAAGATTGCTTTAAGTCTCGGTTTTTTCTCTCCACTACCGAATTTCCCTCGGGATGGTACGGAGATGAGTACCGCAATGCTACACCCAATCCTCGCATGGCCTCCTTGTAAGCCCGAGAGCTAAACGCAGGGCCCTGGTCAGAATGTAATGTGCCAATTGCGTATGTCCCTATAAAGACTCGCAAATCTTTTATAACAGTTCGAGCGTCAGCCGAGCGCTGGGGCCAAACCCATAGGAATCTTGAGCAGGAATCCACTGCAACCATGATATACCTGTAAGCCCCATCAAATTTTGAGGGGCCGCAGTGGTCCAGGTGAATGCACGGGAATGGACAGTCTGATGCTGTCTAATAATGGGATTTGTGCTGGCCTCATTTATCTGTTTACAGATATCACACTTTAAGACGAAGTCTTTGGTCTGCTTTATTAACCCAGGCCACCAATAGCGTTGTTTCAATAAAGAAACAGTTGCCGTAACCCCTGCATGGGCAGAACCTATCCCTTCGTGTGCTGCTAGAATTAAACCTAACCTACGATCCATGTTTGGAATTACTCTATCCCCCACTCCAGGAATCTGAGCAAATGGAATGTTATTGGCATCTAACTTGTAGGAGTACTTAAGTGGAAACTTCTTTGGTATTGCTTTGCTGTTTTTGGGTGAAGCAATGACAGCTACCATAATCTCACCGTCTAGTCGCGTTTTAGAATGAGTGATTGCAGCTACGGAAGCCGTGCGTACAGCTCCCTTTGAGGCTTCATCAGCCAATGAATTCCCTTCAACGTGAACGCCATCACGCTTATGACTCAGTGTATGTATCACGTGAGCCCTTGGTAGTTTGGTTTTCAACTCCACTACCTGTTCCCATAGCATTTTATGCTCAATTGTGCCACCTTTTTCATCTTTGAACCCATTTTGAACCCAGTATTGCAAGTATTCATTATATGACTGTACACAGTAAAAGGAATCGCACACAATTAGTGTGGGGAATTCTCGATCCGTATTTACCAATGCCAGTATCAGCGCTTTTAACTCTGCCAACTGTGCCGTGCAGTCTCCTAGGGACTGAGTCTTTGTGCAACTCGGATGGAACTTTCCATCCCGCATGCGACCTTTAACAATTGCACATGCTGCGCTATATTGTTGCTTTCTCCCTATGGCCGGTTGAGCAGATCAGTCAGTGTAAATGATATATTCATACTGATCTAGAGGCATTATTTTGTTTGGTAGAGGATATTCTTGTTTATATTGCAGGAATGCTTGTGTCTTTAAATTTGGGTCGTACCTGTATTCTACATCTGTTGCAGTGAGAGAATTAGCCCATTGTATACATCTCGGATGTAAAGCTTTAGCATTAGGGACGCTTGCCTTTGTCGCAGCCTCTAAGGCTGGAACTGGAATCACTACTATTATTCGTTTCCCCTGAGCCAGTGCTCTTTCTCTCACTACAGCAGTCTGTACTGCTGTTAGAATTTTCTCTGTAGATGCGAAGCGCATCTCAGCATTTGTGTACAAATGTGATTTGTATGCAATTGGTACTGTCTCACCTTCATTATATGTTAGATAGGTGTACCCAGATTGACCCACAACTATACGGATCACCAGGTTGCGTACGTTTATGCGTGTCTGTGAGTGTTTGGAAGCTATCATGTCAGCTTGTAAGGAACGAAGTGTATCTGTATGTTCCTGTGTCCATTGTTTTACTGAAAAATCAGGTTTTATTAAATCGTAGAAAGGTTTTACTCTTTCTGCGTAATCCAAAATGTATGTTCTACCAAAATTTAGGAATCCCAGAATTGACTGTAAATTTTTCAATGAAAATTGGCTGCCAGGCTTTCTCCTTCACTTGAAAGCTCATAACCTAAAAACAGGACACTGAGATGGGCATTTTTTTATTTTTTAAAGTTGAACTTGTAGCCCTCAGATGCAAATCCCAAAATTATGGTATTCACTCTGTTCAAGTGCTCCTCTAGGTCATCGTCCGTCAGATAAATATCATCCACATAGGACAATGCCTCTTCGTCCAAATTTTGAAGTAACTCAGTTATTCTAGCCAAAAACAACCCCAGGCTGTTCTTATACCCCTGGGGGAGTCGACAAAATTGACCCTGGGTCCCTAGCGCTGAGAAGGCTGTTAGATACCTGCTTTCAGGTGCTATATTTTGGGAGGAAATCCATTTGAGATATCAAGTGTCGTTTTATTTAATTTAATTTAATTTAATCCATTTGTAGAGCGCATGGTTACACCACTGGTGTGTCCCCGCGCTAAAACAGACTTACTAAAAAGGAAGGGAGACAGGTACGCTAATAGGACCTAAGTTCTTGGGGAGCTCTAATATGCTGAGGAGAATAACCAAGTCTTCAGGTGTCTGCGAATCATGTTTTCGCAAGTCTCCATTCTTAGATCCTCCGGTAGCATGTTCCACGTTTTGGCAGCGAGGTATCTGAAAGAGCGTGCCCCCATTCTTGCTTTGCTAATTCTCGGTACAGTTACCAACACCCTACCTTTAGATCTTAGGTTCCGGCTGGGAGTATATTGAGTTATTAGAGAATATAGATATCGTGGGCATTTTTTTAACAGTATTCGATGACAATAGCACATTGCTTTGAACATGATTCTTTTCTCAACCGGCAACCAGTGCAATTCTGCCAAGGCTTTCTTTGTAGATGCTCTTCTAGGGAGGCTTAGTACCAAACGAGCAGCTGCATTTTGTAATGACGGAAGTTTAGTCAGCCCTTTCTTTGATGCCCCTAAGTATAGTACATTGCCATAGTCCAGTTGGGAGGTCACTAAGGCATGTACAATGGTTTTCCTGGCATTCGTCGGCAGTAAAGCGAGGATCTTTCTAAGTATTTTTAGAGTCCCGAAACATTTCCCTGCTACTCTACGGATTTGACTCTCAAATGACAATTTGGAGTCAAACCACACTCAAAGGTTTTTCACCTCAGTTTTTGGTGTAGGTAATTGGCCTAATGTCTCAGGCCACCAGGCAGATGTCTATATGTTTGGGTCCTTGCCCACAATCATTACCTCAGTTTTGTTCCCATTCAACTTTAAGCAGTGATTTGACATCCATGCTGCCACACCCTCCAAACACATGGAGAATTGGAGAGCTGTCTGTTCACTGTTTTGAGACAACATATTTGTTCTGCATAATGTTATTCATTAATGCGGCACTGTGTGCATTTTGGACTGCAAATGTCTTAGTGCAAGTGTTTAAATGTCTGTAATCTAAAACTAGATGATATGAATTGTCAGGTTTCATGACAGGAAACAAAGGATTGTTCATTGGTGAGGTGCAAGTTTCAATCACCCCTTGGTATTCAAGTTGATCTAAGATCTCCCTGACCTGTTTTTTAGCTTCTTGCTTTATTGGATACTGCCTCTGTGCAGTTGGAGTATTTTTTATAGGAATTATGTGGTGGGTGGAATCCTCATCCCATCCAACATGGTTTTTATATAATGCCGGAGCCTGGGCTACCGCCCACTCCTGCGCATATGTGTATTGCAAGTGCCTGGGAATATGGTCTGAGAAAGCCGGAAGAATTACCGTTTCTCCTTTAGGGCAATCCATGACAAATGCTGGCGGCCAATCTTGTTCAGCTAATAAAATATCATAGCCAAACATCAAGTTCTCCCAAAAGAGACCTCTCACTGTTCTACATTTGTCCCCCTCCATCTGGAACGTTATTTCATATACTTTATGTGGGACACTTACCCTAGTATCGGGTGTTTCTACCGTGATATAATCATTCAAGTCCGCTGTCACCAGAAATTCCTTCAGGTTCTGGCGTGCTATTGTTATTTCTGCCACACTGTCTAGCATCGTCAGAGCTCATTCCCCGTTCAGTAGTCGAGTCCTCAGAATTCTGGGCATGTCTGATCTTTAGACCTGCAACTTTCTTCTTTTTGAACTGTGGCTTTTGCTTTGGTTTTTCTTCTTTTTTAGAAGTGTAATCTTGAGCGTGCTGCTTGTTTCTGGACTTTGTACGCTCTTCATGTCTTTCTGACCGTCCTTCCCTCTCTGAGTTTTTCGATGAACCCTGAAAGGAACGAGAGGAACGTGTATCAGTATCCTGATACCTGTCAGGTTTCCTAATGTTATCCCTATTCCTAAGGTTGTACCTCTTTTCGGAGGGCTCCTGTGGAGGAGATCTACCTCGGGATTGAGATCTATTGCCTTTAAAGTTTTGTTGTTTTTTATTGTCCCACTTCTTCTTAGTTGAAGCAGGTGTCTGCTTGGAAGTGTCCTTTTCAGGACTGCCCATCAGTTGTGGTTTTAAAGCTTTCCCACCCAAACTGTCTCTGCCTAATTCTGCATATGCAGTTTCAATTATTTTTGGTAGTTCGTGTTCCTGTTCTAAAGGATTGAACTCCCTCAGGCGTTGGCGGATGGCCACTGAAGCTGCTTCCCCCTTAATGTTAGCTAGTATTATGGCTGATACCTGGGCATAGTTACCTAGTAACTTCATCCCTAAGTTTAGGGCAGGTTCTGCTCCGTACTCGTTTTGTATTTGTCTCAAAACATCAGGTACTACTGCTAATGACGGGATACCATGAGTTCTGGTATAAATGGCAGCAAAGACTGAACCCCAAGTGGTACAATCCTCTAATTGTGGTGTTATCTCCATGGGCAAGCAGATTGTTAGCATTCTGTGTTTTTCATACGGGGTAGTATTCGGGAATACTGCCTCTAGCTGCGTTATTTTCTGAGCTACCCAGAATGGTATTTGTTCACGTTTTGTGGGCATTTTACCCATTACCGCGTGTAATGTTTGTGGTGTGATTTTAGTTGCTGTATCCTGCATTTGAGTTCCATTTGTTGCAACTATAGCTGGTTGGACTGTAAGTGTCCTCATGACGAATTGCGTCAAGTTCCTATAGATTTTAATTAAATCTTTATGTTGTATGAGTAAGTCTCCTGGTGGCATTGTGTCAATGTCAGGATGTGGTGTGTAGGCAACTAATATCGGCCATGTTGCCCCTTCTCCTCTGAGTGGGCCGAGTCTTACTCTTCTTCTTGTATGGGGTAGGGCGCCTTTAAACCAGTATAAATGTTCCTGGTATGTGAGCGGAACCTCTATGTCCTCGAACTGACAATATTCCACTGGTGCATCTCCTTCCGTGTAGGAGTGAAATGTTTTTGTTCTTGCATTTGCTGCTGGGAATGTAACCCATGAATAAAATACCTCTGTTCTGTTTGATTTGTGTGCCTCAATCACAAAAACTACTATGCCACCCCTAGATGATAAACCATTCGCTAGTAGTTTCAGGGTGACTGTATTTCAAAAATTTGGTGCAATTTGTATTGCGTCTGAATCTTCCTCGTCTGTGAGGGGCAGATTTTGTTGCAGAGGGTCTATTTCCTGGTTAGTCATTGTTTTTAGTACACTAAATAACTTTTCAAGGGAACCAAGATACGGTGTTATGCACAATTTTAGGAACACTGTGTCCTTCAAGCTTGATTAACCAACAGCCAATAAATAGGATTTTTAGCCTACTAGGCTGTGGCGGAGTTTGTGCCCACCCACTCCAGACGTCTCTGGTGTTTTGTGAGTAGGGGTCTCTGAGAATAGCACGACTGAACTACTCAGATTTACTGTTAAATTAGTACCCAACCAACGTTGGCGGTGCCATGTCGTGTAGTTCCTATATTACCTATATAGGATCTGCGCGTTTGGATAACATAAACTGTGGGATTGGTGGCGGACTGATTCCGTGCACCCCCACCGGATACGTTAGCCTGTCTGTATTAGCTAGTTCATAATCTCCTCTTATCATGGAGAGAATAGATTCTGGCAACCTCAGAACATGACAACCCTGATCCCTCAGAATCGTGGAAACAATATACTACCTTTCGCTCAGTCACTCGTGCTCACTTAGTTTGTCTCAGAGAGATACACAGAATAAACAGTCTGGGCGTTTCAATAAGTATTTATTGAACAGTGGTTTTTCTAGTGTAGAATATATGAGCTGCAACAACCATTAGACAGTAGCAGAGATATATGATTAGCAATACTATGAAAGTAAAGGGATGGTATAGTTCTACCATCTTGCAGAAATCATGAACATATACAAGTACATAAAACACATGATAAAAAGTGTGTGCTCCTACGATGCCTCCCTAACTAGATGTACCTAAATGTATCTAGCATCTGTGTAGGTGTTATGCCAAGACTCCCTCTAGGATCTAGTCCACCCCATTACCTGAGAGTTTAGAGAATGTGGGACCCCGTCCTGGTCTCGAGTTGGACACCCCACGAGGGATGTTAGACCACTGAGAGCTGGAGCGTCTGCATGCAGGAACTTCAGCGTCTCTGGTCAGTGTGTCAGCCGGGAAGTCACGGTCTCCTCTATCTTCCTAAGCAAGATGTGTTGTATATATACCCATAGGTCGCCCCAGCGGTCATACCTTGCTATGTTACTGTGTCGGCCTAAAGGATGACGTCAGGCCTGAACTTTATACAGAGATATTATACAATATGGTGGTAATCCTACTGTTAGTCCTACTGTGCTTCCAAGAAGCCTCATGCATAATGTATGAGAATCGAACCAGGGAAAAACCCACGTTCTGAGTGCAGTGTCATATCTAGGTAAAAGTTCAGTGCCTAAGAACCGTTATGTATGCAAAGTAGGGAAGGATGTAGGTGAAAGGTTGCAGTGTTACCTGCGCCTATATAGGGTACCTATATGGAATATAACACCTCACCCATTCTTCAAACATTCAACCTCCAAGCTCTCCTGCTGATGGCGCATAACCCCACAACAGCTTTCCGACAAATGCAATGCCAACCAATTTCTCTGCAATAGTCACTTTCGACCCACCCTTTTCAATCATGTCCATGATGAACTCAACCACGTCCTTGATCCTTCCCCTCACGTCCTCGCACCCCCTACGCTGCGCCCCTGATGTCAGGAATTCCTCCCATACCAAAATATCCGATTTCTGTGTGGACTGCGCTAGAGATCCCAGACTAACTGTAACATTCTTACTCTCCTATTGCCCACAGATCTGGCAGCATCACTGTCTTCTCCTCGTCTGTGCCTGCAGCAAGCCCACAAAATCTCCCCCACCATGAATGAAACAAAGCAGCCACAAAATCATTGTCAATAGCCAAGGCATGTCTAGCTCTGAGCACAATGTTGTATTGTATGCAGTGTAGTACAAATTCTCTCAACAGTTTCAACAGTTTGACGCCCCTAGCTGATTGTCTGTTTACAATATCCTCCATGGCCCTGTTGTCCATCTGCCCCCCCCCTCCCCACAGAACCAGCACAAAGATCATTGGGAAAAAGTCAAGGAAAGCTAAGCTCCTGTCCCAATTTTTCTAGGCCTCCAACCACTCCTCAGTGCACCATTTTCCTTGCCAGTGCAAACTGAAACCAAGGCCTCCTGTTGCATCAGAAAATATCTGAACATTCCATTCTGCCTCCTCTCCTAGACCATTCAAAGACATGCCATGGTAATGCAGGAAGAATCAATGCCACACCGATAAATCTTCCTTGACACCTGCTGCCAACGTCACTCTGTGATGTGGTAATGTTAGTCCTTACAGGGTCAAAGTGAAGCAACTACAAAAAAATTCAGACGTCCCAATAGTACATGCAACGTGTAAGTATGTAAATTTCCTCATGTAACTTACGTGGTTCTATTGTGAAGCGCTCTGACACCTTTGGGTAAAGTCCACACTATATAAAATTGCATTAAATAAAATAAAATAAATGCACCTGTCTCTCACTTGAATCTTCTTTTTTGTCAACATTCCAGGTGAACCACTACCTGCTCCACACTTCCATGAGGCACCCAAACCCATTGCTCCTGACAGCCTTCCAAGCCTGTCTTATTCTCTGTAGCATTCAAGGCCCTTTGCTCACCCTTACTCTGCTTCTTGGCACCCCCAATCACCCTTTGCTGCCAGAGCCATATGCCCTGGTAGCCCTCCTACTTTCTTCCGGCTATAAGCTTTCAAGGGCTTCTTGCCCAGCCTGCAGCCCATAGTGCCATTTTATTTTTCTTGCCACCTGCCTCTTACCTCGTGTTCACTCCACTGGAGCTGTGCGCTGACAGTTGCCAGTGCCTGCCCTGTAGTGTGCGACACTAGTGGGGGTGCGGCCTACCCCGAACCCCAAATCAGTGGACATGCAGACTGTGTCAAGGAGTGTGGCGGAAAGACCCGGAGCGGTCTCACGCCATTTATTTATCTCCTCTGGGCGGGCCCGTCCTGAGGAGTGGTGCAATAGCAACAATGTATAGGAGAGCCCGGATGGCTCTCTACATCCCTCCTTTTCTTTAGAAGCTACCAATCACATGAACTTCATGCTCAAGGTAAAACACACACAAAGTCTCGTAGCCGTTGGCTGGGTGCAGGGTGCAGGGTTCGGCCGGAGACCATACCTCTGGCTCCGGGAGCTGAAACTGGACCCTGCTCCTGCTGGACTGCAGGTCAATGGCGCACTCGGGGCACCCTGACAGGGTGCTCCGTTTGCTTGGTCGGCTCCACCAGCCCCTGCCTCCTCTTGGCTTCTTCCATGAGTCGTTGCAAGTGGCAAACTGTAATTCAAGGGTTCTCCTGCCTCTTCGAGCTCAGTGGGCTCGTCCTGATCTGGGCAGGGCCCAGGCACCTTCTTGAACCAGGACATATTCCTAGTGACCACCCGCGTGCCTCTCTGCGCGGAGACCATAGTCCCCTTGATGCCGATGACACTCCATACTTGGGGCTCATATGGGGTCTGGACTTCCATCCCGGATATCTGTCCTTCACTACCGCATAGTCGCCCATGCACAGTGATGGTAACTCTGCACCTCGGGTGAGACTTGCCTTCCGGCTGGTATTCTCCCTCCGGGTCTGCACTGCCACGCCATCCCTTTCAGTGGGGCACCAGGCAGGATCCGTCGGGATGCTGTCTCGAGGGCCCGCCTGAAGAGCAGGTGAGATGGTGCGCAGCAAGTGGTGAAGTGCAGGGTCTGCCGATACGCATCGAGGAACTGGTGTAGTGATCTTTCTGCATCCTCCCCTATTTCCACTGCGATTCGCAGTGCCCGGTTGAGAGTCCTCATAAATCGCTCAACCTCTCCATTCGCTTGGGGCCATTGTGGCGTGATCTTCTGGTGTCGAATGGCCTTTCCTGCCAGGTACTCCTGGAACTCTCGTCCCTGGAACGGGGGTTCATTGTCGGACTTTATCTCTTCGGGGAGGCCTAGCAGCGCAAAAATCTTGTCAAGGGCCGCTTGGACCTGCAGGAACACTGTAGATGCGAGCACTTCCATGGTGGGGAATTTTGAGTATGAGTCCATCAATACCAGAGTGCTGCGGCCGTCGGGGAAGCTCCCGAAATCGATGCTCACTTTGGACCAGGGTGTTTCGCTGGGTTCTTCTGTGATGACTGGGGCCGGAGCGGGGTCTCCACCCGTAATTGCACACGAGTAGCAGTTTCGGACTTTCTCCTCCACCAAGGCATCCATGCCGAGGAACCACACCTAGCAGCGTAGGCGTGCTTTGGTCTTTGCCATTCCCTGGTGTCCGATATGTGCTAGGTCGACAAATTGGTCTTGCAGCTTCTTCGGGACCACAATGACATGGCCGCACAGTACGATGCCTTGCCCACCTTCACTGAGCTCACTTCGGACCCTCCATAGTTGTTGTCTCTCCTGGTGGTCCTCAGCCTTTAGTGCCTGCGCTCCGTCTAGGAAGTGTGTCCACCCTCTAGCAAGCAGGGCCTCCTTCACCCTTGTCAGGTTTTCATCCAGCGTTGTGGCTCTGCCGATTTCCCCCAGTGTCAGTGACTTGGGGCACGCCTCTTGGGTGACCATCCTGATGAGAGCCTCCTCTTCTGTGTGCGGCTGTCGCATATCGGTCACAGCGGGGTGCCGTGACAGGTAGTCTGCTGGGTTGTTGGCCCCAGGGCAAAACACAACCTCAAATCTGTATGCCTGCAGTTGGACCGCCCACCCTTCGATCCTGGGGGGAGCCAGCCTTGATGTTCCTGTGAACAGGTGAATTAGTGGCTTGTGGTCCGTTACTACTCGAAACCCCTGCCCATAGAGGTATGGATGGAAGTGCTGGCAAGCCCACTTGATGGCCAGGGCCTCCCTCCCGATCTGGGCGTATCGTGTTTCTGTGTCTGACAGGGCTCGTCTGGCGTATGCAACGGGGGCCCACGTGTTGCTTTCACTTTCTTGGAGGAGGACGGCCCCCAGGCCGACAGGACTTGCGTCCACGACTAGCTCGGTGCAGGGCAGTTTTGATGGCCTGAAATGCTGTGTTTGATTCCAGGATCCACTTCCAGGCCACTTCGCTGCATTAGAGGGCTCGTAGGGGATCAGACAGGGAGGCCAAGTTCAGTATGAATCTGCCACAGTATGTGGCCATCCCCAAGAAACTGTGGACTTCGGTTGGCGTGTTGAGAGTTTGGGCCGTCTGGATGGCTGTTGCTTTCTTCGGATACACCCGTAGCCCTTACCTTGAGAATATGTACCTAAAGAAGTCAATGGACTCCTGATAGAAGGAGCACTTTGCCTTGTTGAGGGTCAGGCCGCTATCTGCCAAGCGTTGGAGAGTGGCTCGCAGGTGCGTGTGGTGTTCTTCCAGGGTGTTCGAGAACACTAGGATATCATCGCTGAGGTTTATGACCCCCTGCAGGCCAGACAGGGTCTCCCTGATGGCGTTCTGGAACACTTCAGCGGTTGACGACACCCCAAAACTCAACCTCTTGTATCTCCTGAGGCCCACGTGGGTGGAGAACGTGTTGATGTACCTGCTTTCGGGTGCAAGCTCCAACTGATGATTTCCGGTGTTCAGGTCGGGCTTAGAGAACCACATTACCCCGATGAGGTCCGCCACACTGTCGTCCATCATGGACGTTAGGTGTCGTTCCCTTTTGACGGCCTGATTGGGGAGGCGCATGTTCATGCACAGCCGGATGGCCTCCGGGCTTTTTGGGCATCGGCGCGATGACCAGCGGCGACACCCACGGGGTTGGGCTTGACGCGCTCGATGATGCCCAGATCTTCGAGCTTCTTCAGTTCTGCTTCTACCTGCGGGCGTAGGTGAAAAGGCTCTCTCTTGTTCCTCAGAGTCTTTGGTCTGATGGAGGAATTGATATGCAGTTTGAACTGCTTTCGCTTGCCTAGGCCCTCGAACAGTTGCGGGAACTCCCCCAGGATGCCGTCGGCATGGAAGTCATGTACCTGGTTTGCGAAAAAGACTAAACCCAGGTCTTCGGCCATGTGGCATCTGAGGAGGGTGCCCTTCTTTCCTTCCGTGATGTGGAATTTCGCCCAAGTTGTGTACTTGTCGCTGGCGACTTCCACTTCCATCACTCCTCTCAGGGGGAACGGGTGTGTCCCACCATATGTGTATATCCTTGCCTTTGTGGGAGAGAGTGGGGGGCATGGTGATAGGTGCTCATATTGCACCAAGTCCATGACATTCACCGATGCCCCGGTGTCGATCAGCGCTTGCACTGTGGAGCCAGCCACCTTGACCGAGCACATGGAGGGGGTCACCTTCGTTCATCAGACCAGCCTGCAAATGATATGATGAACACATCGTCATCCTCACCCTCACCCTCTATGTCAAACCCAGGTCCTTGTGACGTGCTCTCCTCCTGGGTGGGGTGGTCTTCGAAGGACAACAGTCTGATGTTAGGCGTGAGCCCACGTGGCTTGGTGAAGGTTGACAGGGATTTTCCGCTCCTGCACACCCTCGCAAAATGGTTTTGTTTCCCATACCGGGAGCAGGGTATATAACAACAAACACTTCTCCCAAGTCAGAAATTCAATGTTAGGCAATGCATCCAAGATAAAAATACAATTGTCCCACAAACCAATAATTTTCAAATTTTATTATCAAAAGTATAAATCATTTTTGTAAATTAATTATTTTAACTATCACATATATACATGGAAAGAATATACACCAATATATATTAGTACATCAGTTGTAAAGGAGCACCACTAACATGATGAGAAACAAATAACATAATATGGCAATCAATTAGAAAAACATAACAAGAGACAGAACAAATTTGTCAAAATAAATGGACAATAAGCAAAAACAATAATAACAAACAAATACATACACACACCAAATTACAATACAGTGATTGCTTAATAAGTTAAATGCACAAAGCAACAAAGAGAAAAAGCGCTGATGCGCGTTTCGGAAGTGGAATATACACAGGCAATTCCTTCATCAGGGCACTGAGAAAACAACTGATTCAGTGGCAGAAAGCCATCTGTGTACCATGCACTGTCACCGGATATGTGGTGCAGGGGGCTCTGTATCAATATACGTATTCAAATGGTCTGTGGGAACAACAAAACATCATATAATCATAAAAAGGATCACAAATATCGGAGCTTTGGAAAGGATAGTTATCCCAGAGGATGTTCACCGATGAAGTGTATAAAAGTTGAAGAACAATTCCGGGACCAGACCTTCCCTTTTGCATAGCAAAAACCTGTTAGGGGATGTTCGGCTCCGCAGTTCCCACAAGGTCCACCCGTCTGTGCCTTCGCATCGGTGCGGGTTGGGTTTGGTCACTTTTGAATGGCCTCAACTCTCTCTTCCTTGACGTGAACAGGCCGGGGAGTGTATGATGCGGCGGCGCTCCTGTTGATGGTGGCTTCCATCTCGTCCGCTCGGGAGTTTGATAGCTCGTGTGACCTGGCTAGTACGAGGATGTCGTCCAGTGACATTCATGGTTGGCGAAGGATTAGCCTCCTGAGTAACACAGACTGGCACCCCTGGATGATCTGGGTCCTTATCTCCCCTCTTTGATCAGCAAACGTGCATGTGCTTGCTAGCCGTCTCAGTCGGGCGTAGAACATATCCACTGATTCAGTCTCTGACTGCTTGTCCTGTCGTAACTTGAAACGCTCTAAGTCTGGGTTGAGCTGTGGGTCGAAGTGCCGATCCAACGCTGCCACCACAACCTCGTAGTAATTTTTGTCCCCGGTGTTTGGGAGCGTTTCAAAAAGGTCATACAGTTCTCCACCCCAATAGTATATTAATAGCGATCTCTTTACTGCCCCATCTGTCTCTCTTGTGCCCCTGAAGTAGTGGTTGAGGCTCCCTATCTAGGCCTTCCAACGTGGAGCTGCCGTTGTGGGGTCGGCGAGTTCGCTGAACGGAGAGAGCGGGGTCACTGATGTGTGGCTGTAGAATTGGGGTGGTGCAATGGCACCTGCCTGAGGGCCAGCAGCACCTGCTTGAGGGCCAGCAGCGCCTGCTTGAGGGCCAACTATGCCTGCTTAGGGTGGCGTGCTCATGGCGGCTTGCCTTGCGGACGCCTGACCTGTCTAGGTGCGTTGACAGTTGGCCTGCTTCTCGAGGGATCGCCCTTGTTTGTCCCTCGCAGTCAGTATGACGTGATGTGTGGCAGACATTCTTCTTTGTTTGGCTGTTTTTGTGGTGACTTTCCGGAGGTTGTTTATCTTCTCCCCGTTTATTTTTTTTCTTTCCTCCAATATTTTTATGTTGTTTTGGCTGCTCTTGACTTGGAGCCAGTTTGTTTATTGAGGAATTTATTTTCCTTTCTCCGTGTCCCTGGTCTTGACTGTGCCTGTGTTACCCCCTGCAGTCTCCCAGCGCATTTATGTTCAGCCTCCCCGTGAATGTGACACATGGGGCCCAGCTCGCTCCTCTGGTTGCAGGTGCTCCTACCCCACAAGCTATCGGCCTCTTCCGGCCTGCATGCACATGCAGGGAGATCTGGTGGGGCCGTGCCCTCCGAGACAAAAGCGGCCTTTGAGGGCCGCAGCGCAGCTTCCTCCTGCCAGCGGTGATGAGGTGCACAGGTGGTCTCAGCAGGGATGCCTCGTATCCCGGGTTGTGTGTAGGGTGGGAGGCCCACAGCTGATGCGCAGATGGCCGGATGGCAGCAGCCAAAGAGACTCTCCGCCGGGCAGCACACCAGGACAGCGCGGAGATCCACTGCACCTACCGGAGCAGGTGAGTTGGCGAGGCGTGGGTCCAGTACCGGCATCATTGCCAATGTAGTGTGCGACACTAGCGGGGTGTGGCCTACCTTGAACCCCAAATCAGTGGACACGCACACTGTGTAAAGGAGTGTGGTGGAAAGCCCCCTTAGTGGTCTTACACCATTTATTTATCTCCTCGGGGTGAGCCCGCCCTGAGGAGTGGTGCAATAGCAACAATGTATAGGAGAGCCCGGATGGCTGTCTACATGCCCTGCCTGATTGCCGACCATGAAGCTCCCCGGGGCCTTGTGATGTGCCTGGGATTCTAGGCTCCACCCCTGTGCCTCAGCCGTGTTGCATGACGCCGCATAGCTGCCCTACCGATTTGCAGGGCACGTGCCTTTTTGTGGGCCCTGTTGTGCACCACATGTACACTGCCCCCATGCTGGCCTGCCTGAAACCAGCCCTCCTGCCTCAGCTTTATCTCCACCGAGGTAGACGCCTCCCGGCTCGCCAATTCTACCTCAGGTATGTTGGCAGTCACGGTGGGCTCGCGAACCGCGTAGGCCACCACCCTTCTACATAACTTGATGCATGGCAGTGAAAATGCTAAAAAAGCTGCACCCCCCTCTCCGGCGCTCGGCACAGTGGGTGGTTCCGCGCCTTGAACTCTCCCACCCTTGACTCAGGTCGCAATAAATACTCCCATTCTGCTTCCCTCAGGAGATGCAAGGCATACCTTATATTCCTCTCCTCCATGGTCCCCTACACTTCGTAGGTTCTAAGACACTAAGAGCCTCCCTCACCTATTTATAATCCTTCGCTATCCGCCCCTCTTTCTATCTGCTTGCGCTATCTACAACTAATGCCTCTTTTTTAATGCCCTACCTACACACCCAGGCACTGTGTTGCTTTCCACAAAATAGTATCTAGGGACTTCAAACCAGCCTCCAAAATGTCCCTGACCCCACCCCTGCTTGGTCTCCCCCAATCCCTGTCCTGCAGTCCTCTGGGCTGCACCATCAACCCAAATCGCTCGTGGGCCATACCTACCAAAGTCGGCTGCCCCCTAGCCCCTAACAGTTTTTCTTCTTTTAGAGCCATTGATAGCAATGCAAAGAGAATTTCCACAATCTATTTTCCAAACCAGTGCACATGCAGAGAGGGTCGAGGGGGCCACAAGGATAACAAAGCCACTCTTCCCACCACTCGCTCCCCGGGACTGCAGCATCTTGTTACGCCCCTGCTTTGAAACTGGGGAACCAAGTTTGCGTCTCAGCTCAACATCCAGTGATTGTAGGTGATCACATGATCTCCCCATGCTTAAAATAATGAATCTGGCCTTGTGTAATGTAGCCGGTGCTCATGCAAAGCTCTCAAATAACTTCAGGTCGAAATCGCGATATATAAAACTGCTAAAAATAAATAAAAGTTCCCACCTCTTCCGGTTTTATTGTTTCTGTACCAGGTAATATCTAACACAGGGAGCATGGGGTAACAAAGTTTAAATTAATTTTAAAGGCTACATTGTTGATAGGGAGAATCTGCTTTAGCGATTCCCCTCTTCTTACATGTTTTACAGAGTGCTACCCGCTGAGAGGGCCTGTCAAGTGGACCCATTGAGGTACTTGGCACGTATTTTATCAATAAAATACTTAGCGAATTTCAAGATATGCACTTATTTTAGTGGTCCACATTGGCTGTATGGTGTGCTATCCGACCCCATTTATCCTAGCCACCCTACCAGCTGAGAAGTCATGCTTAAGTGGTCCAAATGGGGTGCACAACATATCTTTTATTAAAAAGTGAATTTGAAGCTAATTACTTTCTTTAACGGTGCACGTTGGCTTTATGCTGTTTTCCGATATAAGGATTGGGATAGTAATCAATCTCTGGAGACAACGAGTAAGTTGGGAGTTGGCTCGGCCCAGAATGCAGCAAAAGGCAGTTATTGAGCAAGTCTCTCACAGCAAAGAAAACTCTTTCGATTTTGTAGTTCCTGGTGGCCTCATGGAAGGTATGACTATAAGCTTAAATGCTTACGGGTCATATCAGATTAAAAACTGTGGGCATTACAAGGATTTTCTTGCAGGCAGTTTATGGTGCATTTAAAGCCAGAGAGTTACCACCTTCTCTAAAAACGCCTTTCAGGAGGGGTGTGTCCAAGATGGCAGCCGAGTGAGTCGTGTTTCTCGGAGCTTCGCCGGACACTTTAGCTTTTGGATTGAATCGGCAGCAGAGGGGTGCTTTCAGTGTCGCATCCGCCTCCCTCCACTCGATGGACCTCTGACCTACCTGCCAGGGGTGCTGGGTGCCACCGATGGAGTGAGAGTCTCTGGTCCTGGCGGAGGTAGTGCAGCCGGGCGCGAAGCAGTGGAGGCAGCCTACTGGAGCCGATGAGGAGGAGTCTTGTGACGGAGCAGCTCTCCTGGGGACGTTGGAGTGCCGTGTTGCGACCCGTAATCAATGGTGCCCCCCCCCCCGGTTCCCTGGCTGGTGAGTCGATAGACGTGCAGGCCCAGAGGGGAGTGCAGCCATGAGCGGTTGCGGCCTGGTCAGCTAAGCATGGGGGGCTGGAGCGGAGGCCTACTTGGTGGATCGGGGCCTCCCGGTCCTCTACTCACTAACTCCCGACACCACCTGGGATCCTTTGTTCTGTGCCTTTGCACTCTTCCCTCCTCCCCCGTTGAATGAGGAGGGCAGTGGTGTGCTAGTGACCACTGGCCTGTCCTACCTGGGACTGGCTTTGCTGTATAGCAGTGCAGTGGGGACTGCGCATCCCACCATGCTGACTCCTCTCCTACCGCCGCTCTTCCTTTTAACCTCCCTGGGGAAGAGGCACAAGGTGAGGTTCAGTGGCCAAAGACATTCTGCAGCACACTGGTAGTGGTCTGGCCCACCTTGTTGAATGACTCGCAACAATCCAAACCCCCAAAAATCGGCAGGATGCGGTCCAAGTCATGCCGAGTGTGGGAAAAACACAGTCCAAATCTGTGGTCATAGTTCAGTGACTATGCTCCAAGCATAGTCAGCTGACAGGTCGCGTTCTTCTCGCTGCGGCAATTCTGATGGTGATTTGGCTCACTAGGAAAGTACTTTTCGGCAGACAATCTGCCGCTCTCTCCCCTGCACAGCAACAATGAATCCCACTGCCGGGGGGCGCCGCGATACGTACCCTCATACGCTCACACCAAAGCTGCCGGCAAGTCGCGGAGCACCAGACCGAGAGGCGTGCCAGTATTCAAGCGCCGACTGCTTGACCACATACTCCCCCAATCCCGCTTCCAAGAAAAACGGGCTGACACATGCACCAGTGCTTTCCAGGTAAGCTTTATTTTCACCATCTGGTCACATCCTGCTTTGATAAATATCGCCATCGCTGTAACACCTGGCAGACGCGTTTCGGCTTCTTTGCCTTCCTCAATGCCAGCTATATGTGACAGAGAACGCTGTTGGGGGTCTAAAAAAGTCTCATATTCACTCCCATTGGAGGATGCTTGCGGCCATAGAAAGGGGACTGCAGGTTCAAGTTAATACTCTCACTGCTAGTTGTTTTTGTTGTCCCCTCCAACTCGCAACAATCCAAACCCCCAAAAATCGGCAGGATGCGGTCCAAGTCATGCCGCATGTGGGAAAAACACAGTCCAAATCCGTGGTCATAGTTCAGTGACTATGCTCCAAGCAGGCGATAATGAACTGAGAGGTCGCGTTCTTCTCGCTGCGGCAATTTTGATGGTGATTTGGCTCACTAGGAAAGTACTTTTCGGCAGACAATCTGCCGCTCTCTCCCCTGCACAGCAACAATATATAGGACACACAACCCCTGCTCCCAAAGGAAAAGAGCACGCACACGAGTATAGCAGGAATACGGCTTCTTTATTGTGATGGGCCTCCCACGACCCAGCTACCAGGAGAGACACGTTTCGGCTGTAACGACAGCCTTTGTCAATCTGGTAAGCACCATTTTTTTCTTTCTATATATAGTTGCATTTTCATAGATACTGTAAACATACTGCATGCTGTTACAACATTATAAAAGAAGCCTAATGCATCAGTATAAGCTGTGTTGTGTGAAATGCTACAGAAAATAATGTAGAAACATAGTATGGCTATTTAAATAATGTCAAACAACTGCACCAATAGTTATTTGAATTGTCAGTACCAATGTCATGTCGTTTTGATATTATAACACATTGCACATTGAGCATGGAGTAACGCAAGCATGTTACAAATTTTAAAAACGTGTTGCAAGTAATAAAACCACTTCTATTATAATGTTTAAAAAGATTAGCGCAAACCACCTCGGATAGCACTAATTGAGCAAATGGGCTGACGGTATAAATATCGTGAAGTGGACACGGGTTGCCTTAAATGTTCATCTAAATGTTACTGCTCGTCTCGCTATCGCTAAACAGCCTGGTTCAGATAACAATCTACACAAATTGCATGTGTTCCTCTAAGGCTCAGAAACAATGCAACATGGACCTGCTTATTTCTCCGGGACAAAACCATAGCTGCGCACACCAACATTAGCGTTGCTAAATGGCCTCATACTATCACATTCCTCTGACAATGTCTCGGAGGCCTACTAGTCCCATAATGCATTAGGAAAGCATCCTCTGTTTGAACATGACGAACTTTAAATTCATGGCATGTAAAACTGTGTTTGTTTAAACATGAACAAACTGAGCATATCGGAAATCATCAAAGCAGTCTAAAGTTTCTGAAACACTCTAGGGAAAAATAAATAAAACAACATCAAGTGAATGCTGTTCCGCAACAAATGAGCTTACAGACAGCAGATCCCAGGCATTCCAGTCCACATATGGTGTGAATATCCAGCTGGAAACGATCTCACAACCGAGTTCAACAGCCCATTATTGTTCGAAATGCGGGGTCGGGGGAGATCTTCACCTTAAGATTAATATGCGCCGCCATCCTCACCAAACCAAAGCAGATGCTTATGATGGTGCCCAGTCACCAAACCGGACTCGGCGTACTGAGTGAGGCTGTAGTGTGCTTGGTGAAACTCTGCTACAACGCTGAAAATCGGAAGATTTCCTCACGCCGAGTCTCCGTCTCCGATGCCGTCCACGCCTACTATTACTCGTCCCGAGGTTAGGTTTGGGGGCAAGTCGGTAAAGCACTCCCATTCAGCTCCTCAAAGGTACGGTTAATCCGACTCCCCTGACCGGATATATACATACATGCATATCATCATCAGATCACTTTATTCGGTTTTTGCATGAAACCATAAAAGTCAAGTAAAACAATATATACAAGAAAAAAGTCTCTCGAGGAAAGAATCTACTAAATAACATTAAGTGCTATACATAAAAACAATCTATAAAGAGATAGAAGATCCCTACAGGTACTCAGTGCAACATTACAATACATTCAGGGTCACATCTTGACCATCTCTTGTGTACCTTTAACAGCTAATCACAACTAGCTCTGAGCCGAACAGCTGATTTAAAAAAGTTAAGGACGTGAAAGACAGTGTTGCCAGATAACATTTGTAAAAAAGTAAAGGCAGGGTGCACCTGCCTGAACTTGAGCTTTTTCAAAATGGAAATAATAAAAGTCTTCTGGGGTACCTCAAAATAACTACAAAACATTATAAAATGGAGCATATCCTGTGGAGACTTACCGTCACAACCACAGGACGCGAGGCTCTGACCCCTACTACACCACGTGGTTGCGCCAGCAGGAGATGAAAGAGATCAAAACGAAATCTAGTCAATAAAAAACTATCGTAAGTACTTATAAACCTTAAAAGATATTAAGAGAAAGTGGCACTCCATCAACAGTTTAGAATTGCCCCCTCAACAAACAAGTGGCAGCCCATATGGGCATGAATTGGGGGAGGATAGAACATTCTTTCTTTACATGTCAATACACACAACAAGTATTTGTGTTTTCTGGCATTTACCGATTGATGGCAAGATTGTGGATATTTGTACATCTTACTAGAATCTTTCATTCTACCCGAATACTACCATCAAGTTTGAATTAAACATTTGACATGTTAATATGGTGGGTGAAAAAATAAGATTCAACTTGGACGGTCCAGCCCTTCCTCTATGTATTGTATTGTATTGTATTGCGTATTTATAGAGCGCAACTGTCACCCTACGGGTATCCAGGCGCTATCACATAACAGAGGAATTCATCAGTCTACAGAGCATCACACGTTTAGGGAATGATATTGACATTCCTGGGGAAAAGCCATATTTTCAGATTCCTTCTGAAGCATAGCAGAGTGTCAGCTTGCTGATCTCTTGTGGGAGTTCGTTCCATAGGCGAGAGGCCGTGTTGCTACAAGCTCTTCCTCCCATCCTGGATTTTTTGAATCTGTTGGTATTGACTAGATTGGCACCAGAGGATCGAAGGGATCTGGTCGGTTTATACCACGTGAATCTATCCTGCATAGGAAGGGGGCCCAGGCCATGTGCCGCTCTATACACTATGCATAGAGATTTAAAACTCACTCTTTCCTTAACTGGTAGCCAATGTAGTTCTCTTAGAGCCAACGTAGTAGCGCCAACTTGGCTGCCATAGACTGGACTCTCTGCAACCCCTGCAGGATATATTGCGGGGCTCCTAAAAATAGAGAGTTGCAGTAGTTCAGTCTGCATAGAATGGTGCTTCTTACTACCAAGGGTCTAGTTTCCACTGGCAGTAAGGGGAGGATCTTCCGCAGTGCCTTTAAAAGGGCAAAGCAGACACTAGTTGTTTTATTGGCCTGTGATGCCATCTGGAGGTTGTCATCAATTAGGACACCTAAATTACGGACCGTTTTAACTGTGGACAAAGATTTATCCCCAGGTGAGAATTTAATTTCCATCGGTATCTGGTGTGTCAGTTTGGCCCCACCACAGTACACCACTTCTGTTTTTTCCTTATTAAATTGCAGGGAGTTTTCCTTAAGCCAGCTAGAAGTTTGGCACATACATTCTTGGAAGATGTCCATAGTCACTGCATCTTTCCCTTCTATGGAGAAAACTAGTTGAGTGTCGTCAGCGTAATTAACCAGGTCGATCCCAAATGATTTTATTAGGGCCATCAGTGGGCGCAGATATATATTGAAGAGGATGGGGCTAATTGCCGAACCTTGTGGCACCCCATGGCAGACCGGGATTTGTGAGAGGCATATGGCAACATCGAGACCATCTGCTGTCTCTCTGTAAGATATGATTGTAGCCATTTCAATGCTCGGCCTTTCACCCCCATCCTTTCCAATCTTTCCAGCAGCACTGCATGGCTTACGGTATCGAAGGCGGCCGACATATCTAACAGTACTAGTATCGAGGCGTTCCCATTGTCAGCTCGCCGACGAAGGTTATCCATTACAGTTGCCAGAGCTGTTTCTGTCCCATGACCTGGGCGGAATCCAAATTGATCCCTATCTAGGAGGTTGTTCTCCTCCAGATAGCATGACAGAGACTTACTAACTAGTTTCTCCAAGACTTTTATAGGATATGGCAGAAGAGATATAGGCCTAAAGTTAGCCGGGTCCGTGGGATCGGAAGATGGTTTCTTTAGCAGGGGAGTTACCACTGCCTGCTTCCAAATTCCCGGGACCACTCCTTCCTCTAGGGATTGATTGCAAATCAAACGTAGCCGAGGAAAAGCTCTTGCCCCCAGGACTTCCAGATCTTATATGGGAGAGGGTCTAGGGGGATCCTGAGGAAACACTTTGTGCAGTCCTATCAAAAAGCTCCATGGTAAATAGTGGAAAGCATTCTAGGGATGTATCTGCCCATGGTTCCCCTGCAAGTGAGTGGGGTGAGATGTCTTTGTCACTGATATTATCCTGAGTCAGACCTCCGACAATTTTAGCAACCTTGTCTTCAAAGTGAGTGGCAATCTTGTCACATAATTGTTGTGAAGCCACCACTTTGTTGCTAATACAAGTGGGATTAGTGAGATCTCTTGCAATCTTAAAAGGGTTTTAGTGCTGTTTGAGGCATGTATAATGGAATCGGCTATATAAAGTGCCTTGGCCTTAGCAATATCCTCCTTGTAGCGTGCTTGCTCAGCCCTCAGCACTAATTTGTCCACCTCGGAATATGACTTCCGCCATCTCCTCTCAGCCTTTCTGCACGTCTTACGCCGAAGTTTTAATTCCTCAGTGTACCAAGGGGCTGAGGGTTTGCGCCCAACCTTCATTCTTTTTAGAGGGGCTTTTACGTCCAAGGCATCTGTAATATCCTTACATAGGGTTTGGTAGTTTCTATCTACTGAGTAGTCGGGGAAAAAAGAAGTTTCCTTTGGCAGAAGTGGAACTGAGCTGTTTTTCGCTAGTTTAGCCCAGTCCCTGCCCATCCGAAAGGCAGTTGAGCTGACGTTTTTTTGCCCTATTCTAGGTAAAGATACTTTAAAGTGGACTAGCGAATGGTCGGACCAGCTCTGGGGTAGAATATTGAGAACCTCTGTCTCTGCTTGGTCAGCATATAGCAGATCCAATAGGTGACCTTCTTGATGGGTTGGGCCTTGTACAAGCTGAGACAGATTAAAACTCTCACAGATTTGATTAAGATCTCTTAAGTGGTTCCCAAGTGTGCCATTATCCCATAGGTTAAAATCCCCCAAGAATATTATTCTAGAATGGGTCAAGCTTAGTTCAGCTGTGGTGTCTAATAGTTTTTGGTATTGTGTAGCTGATCCAGGGGGTCTGTAACATACCATGCCTGATAACAGTCTTCTTCCAGTCTCCTGTACTGAGAAGCCTAGCGTTTCAATCCCTGCAACCTCCTCGACCATGAGAGGAGCGAAGTTCCATGTTTCCTTATAAATAACCCCGATCCCCCCTCCTCTTCCCGAGGTCCTAGGTTTGTGGAAGACTCTGTATCCCTCTGGGCACGCAAGGCCCAGTTCAACCAGAGAATTGTTACTGGTCCAAGTCTCTGTGAGAAATAGTGCATCAAGGTCAATATCTTCTAGAAGATTGGATATATCGTGGTGATGTTTAACTAAGGATCTACAGTTAATCAGGCCGCTCTTCAGCTCTATATTTGCTTGAGGTTGAGCTGTATAGTGTGGCTTATCATATTTTTCCCCACCAATATTAAACAATTGTGTTCTGGAGTAAATGATCCTACCTGAACCTGAACAGGCAGCATGACAGGCACTGTGCACGGCCGGGGCGCGGACGGGCGCAGACGGGCTTGCCTCTGGCGCGCCATCGGCGCGTCCGCTGCACGTGCGCGCTGCACGCTTGCATTGGACTTCCTATTATAGGCTGGTGCGTAGGATCTTCAGCCACTAGAGCGCTAACCAAAATGGCGCTACCGGAAGTCTGAGACCCTGAATCCCGCGAAAAACAGCGGAGTGCGAGTGAGAATTCTTTTATAGTGCGGGTAAGAACTAAAACAGTCTAAAAAAGCACATAATACAGGCAACAATGATACTAAAACAGTTAAAAGCAGTTTAGGTTAAGAAAGAGTTTCCCCCAAATTCTGGACGTATAGAGCGAGCAATTCCAACTAGGAATACCGGTCTGCTTTCACTCCGTAGCGAGTGGGGAAGTCAGCTGTTATGTCCACTTTTCATTCTACGATGGGAGTGCAACTGGGTGCATTTAAACCCCATTGCCGGTGGGATGTTCTTATCAAAGCAAACATTGAAAAAGGCAACTTTGCCAAAACCGGTCTGTTTGCAGGAACAATAAATCTTTGAAATTGACCCCGTGAGTGCCCATCCTCTTTTTTGAAGGAGTCAGAGCAATTGTACGTGAGTCCGCCCTCACGAATGGATCACCCATCTACATTGAGTTCGGCAGCATTGGTGGAACTTTTTGAAACGTGTATATATATATATATATATATATTTTTTTTTTTCTTCTTTTCAATACAAATGCCCGAAAGCTTTTGAGAGGGCACTCGACAGCGCTCCTACCATCCGGCATCACATTGCAGCCTGCCTGAAAGTCCCGATAATTATTTGTTGTGCCGACGCGTTTCAAGGCTCAATGCCTCTTCTTCTTGGGCTGTTTGTCAAACGTGACATCAAGGGCTCACATAACCTTATTTCCGGCTTTATTTATTTACGTAATGGCCCCCAGTGGGCGTTGTTCAGTGTAATGTCTTTTGTTGCATGTTGGAAAACGTAGTCCCTTATGTGAGCAAAAGTTTGTTTCCTTTAGTGGGATCGATGCACATTAATGATTAAAACCATTGTTATCCATTGTTATCCTGCAGGCAGGCTGCAATGTGATGCCGGATGGTAGGAGCGCTGTCGAGTGCCCTCTCAAAAGCTTTCGGGCATTTGTATTGAAAAATTATATGCACGGCTGCCCTGCCGTGGAGAGGAGCACCATCGATTATTGAGAAGAGGCTGTGAAGTCGAACTAATCTACATCATGACAGCACAGCGCTCCAATGCGAAGTAAGCCTGCAGTAAAGTTCTGAATCCTACTATAGGATAACAATGGTTTTAATCATTAATGTGCATCGATCCCACTAAAGGAAACTTACTGCTTTGATCATTCCAATATATGTACACTGTTCAAACACTATTGGAAAGGGCCGATGTGCCAGTCAAACAGGTCTTGCTCTATAGAACTGATGAAAATAAAAACAAGCACTGAAAATAAAAACAAGCACTGGAGATTAACGGAGCAATCGCAAACATACAGTCTGACTTCCTCCCACAGGCAAGGGGAACTCTATATGGGATAGAGGGACCTGACTTTTCACAAGGATCAAGAGCACGACAATTGGGATCTGCAAAGATTCCAAAAATAGAATATGGAGGAGGAGAGAGAACGGAAGGAGGCAGCGCAGACACTATTTGCAAGGGCGCCTGGCACAGGGAGGTCCTTGCCGGTTACGACATCTATAGAAAAAACAATTATGGAAACATTGAGGAGATTTGAAAAACTCCACAAACAAGAAATTTCCAAATGGTGGGAAGCCACGTCACTTCAAGACTACATAGAGAAGAGGATGATACCCCGAGGTTTAAGGATTTATATAACTCCATCTTATGATTCACCAGACCCCCAGATGTTGAAGGAATGGTCAGCGAATTCCGCTACCAGCTCGAGGAACATGCTGGAAATTTTAGTAAAGTACGCTTGGTCGGATAGAGAGAACATAAAGAAAGAAATAGAACGTATCAAAGAAATACTTAATGCGCATACAGAACAGGAAACCATCAGAAAATATCTAGAGGAAATGAAGAAACGCCTCAAACTAATGGAGGATGATATTAAAAGAAGAAAGCAGCGCAAATTGCACAGAGACTGTGGCGATTATGAGTCGGGCAGGATCCTGACTCATAGTAGAAAATACGACCACTTGTATGACACTGTGAAACCAGTTGACACAGAGCCAGTGCGAACACAGGAGCACCAGGACGAGGAAGCAGCCAGCTTAAGCGATACAAACACTGATCCGTCGGAAACAACAAGGACATCAGAAAGCTCAACATCAGAAGGGGATGGGGCGACACGTCCAAAAACAACTTTTTTAGACGAATACCGGCTCATGAAACGGAGCCGGCAAACAACGAGGACATCGTCAAGATTGAATCAGAGAGAGGACTCCCCTGCACCAAGAGGAAGGGGAAGAGGAAGAGCAAGGGGCACCAAAGGAAGAGACGGAAGAGGTACAGGCAGAGGCGACAGAAAAGAGAACGTTGTGGAGTACGTGGGAAAAAGACAGACACGCTCCAAGAAGAACCAATAATGGAGGATGATATGGTAAATCAAACAATTGTCAACTTGACAACTAGAACTATAAGTAACAAAGACAAAAGAACGTTATGCTTGGGGCTCTCTTTTTGTCCTGCGGTTCCTATGAACTACGTGGACAGTAAAATTGACGTTTTTAAGTTTTGTAGAAAGTTGAAATTGAGAAAGTGGCACAAACTAAAACCAGCAAAAAGTAGAGAGCATCATCACGGAGAACGTCTAACTCATGATGAAGATCTAACCATTGGAGACATTGATACCATGATAATTCTACACAAACTTGAGAATGACCCAGATGGAACACAGATGAGCTCAGATGCCCTTCTCATCCTCGATGAGATGGAGATAAGACATGACATAGCAGCATGTACTAATTTTAAGTCGAAATCTACTTTTTTGCCGAGTATGGGTCATGACAATATTGATACCTTCCAAGAGCAGGTTGGCAATGATTTACTGAATTTCAGACAAAAAAACTGGCCCAAAAAGATGAGGAATTTCAAACACAATCTGACAAATGCGCAGAAAAAAGCTATGAATGAGTTAGCTACAGATGAGAACATTGTAGTACGACCCGCTGACAAAGGGGGGAATATTGTCATCTTAACTAGGGAAATGTATATAGCAGAAGCCACACGACAATTGAGTGATAGCAACACTTATATGCGTTCAACTCGTACAGAGTATAACAGCAGCATTATGTGCATTTGGGAAAAGTTAAATGAATGGAAAGATAAAGGGCTGGTGGAATGGGAGGAATTTTGTTTTTTGAAGAAAGACCATCCTATCCTCCCAGTTATGTACCTACTTCCCAAGATCCATAAGAACAGAGAGAACCCCCAGGAAGACCTATAATCTCCTCTAGAGGTAGTGTCCTCGAAAATGTTTCACGGTATGTGGACCATTTTCTAAGGGACTTTGTATCCACTTTACCATCGTATGTAAGGGATACAAAGGATTTTTTGAGCAAAATTAATGACCTAGAGTGGAAAAAGGAATACATACTCATGACATTAGACGTAAATTCACTTTATACAGTGATAGATCATGAACAAGGAATACAGGCGTGTGAAAGATTCTTGAAACGCAGAAACATCAGGTTTCTGGGACACACAAACATGATTTTAGACATGATTAGATTCTGTCTAATTAACAATTTTTTCATGTTTAACGGGGAAATTTTTAAACAAACACATGGTACCGCGATGGGCACATGCTTTGCGCCCAGTTTCGCGAATCTGTTCATGGGGGCGTGGGAAGAAGATACTAGGAGAAATATCCACTTTCACAATGCCTTCACCAAAGTAAAACTCTGGCTAAGATATATAGACGACATTTTTGTCGTCTGGCATGGAGAAGAACAAGAAGCCTTATTGTTCATCAATGACCTAAATCAGAATGAGAGAAACCTCACCTTAACTAGTACGGTCAGCAAACTGGAGGTAGAGTACTTAGATACAAGAGTACAAGTTGTGGATAACAAAATTCGCACCATTCTTTACCGGAAGTGTACAGCAGGCAACACACTGCTACACGCTCTGAGCAGCCACCCGGACAATCTTAAATGGAGTATACCATACGGGGAGCTGCTCAGAGCGAAAAGAAACTGCAGTACAGTGATAGACTATCAGAAAGAAGAGGTGGTCATGATTAAAAGATTCAAAGACAGAGGTTATCCTGCCTGGGTTTTAAAAAGGGCCATTGAGAGAGTGAAGGAAATAGACAGATCCAGCATGCTTGGGGACACCATTCAAATGTCTACCAATGATGATGAGAAGAATGAAACACGCATGATTCTCACATTCAATGGTAACTCAAACCAGATACGCAAGGCTATTACACGAAACTGGAATATACTGAAAAGTGATCCTATAATAGGAAACAGTATTCCAGAAAGACCAAGTATAACCTACAGAAGGGGGCGCAATTTAAAAGATCTACTTGTACACAGTGACCTAGTAGAAAGTGGGAGCAGCAGGGGAATAGACCTTTCAGGTTTCTTCCCATGCGGTCACTGCAAGGCCTGTGGGAATAGCCGGATGGTCAAGGAATTCTGGAACACAAGTACCAACACTATGATGACCATAAATCAGTTCCTGACATGTAACAGCACGTTCGTCATATATGTGTTGGAATGCCCATGTAAACTAAGATACGTGGGCAGCACAACACATATGGCGAAAAAACGCATCCTTGAACACATGAGGGCAATTACGAATAGAGACAAACAATATCCAATTGCCCGTCACTTTGAAAGTAAACATTTCTCAGATTACACCAAGCTTTCGTACTATGCCATAGAACAGGTGCTGCCCAATAAAAGAGGCGGCAACCGCATTCTGAGATTAAGACAACGTGAATCCAGGCATATTGTGGGCATGTGTACCCGTCATCCTAATGGGCACAATCTGGATGAGGAAATGGCAATCCACCTACAAGGGGATTAGTGGCCCCTAATTTCATTGTTTGTGTATTGAAAAATGTATCTTTATTGAAAAATTTATTTTTATTGAAAAATGTAAATGAAATTGCTTAGCGATTGATATTGCTTTGTATGGTGAGGACAGTTATAACAACATGTGTCTGATGATCTGCTTCTCTCTTTCATAGGAGGAAAGGAAGGGATTAAGTCTCAAGCCAGTGGCAACGGGATCCCTACCCTTTTCTTCGTACCATCGTCTAGCCTGACTCCAAGATGCAGATAAGATTTTTAATTTGTAATTAATGTATATTAAGATGCACTAGGGGTAGTACACAGGGGGTGAACAAGCAAAGCAAATTAGATGAATCAGGTACAATATTCAGCGGGGTGATGAGACTAATTGAGCACTTCTTATTTTTACATTTAACTGGCAAGACACTATTTACACGATGACATATTCTAGATGTGATGTACCCCCACTAGTAGGTTTTATTGTGGCACATGCTGCCGTAATACTAGAAATCGTCATGACATATTCTAGATGTAATATATCTCTACTAACAAGTTTCTTTGATGGCATATGTTGCTGTTGTCATGGAGTATCTGTTCCACCCATTGCAACTTCTTTCTTCCCACTAACCAGGGTTTTTTGCATGTATTATACTGACAGGTTTGGCTATTTATTCAGCCACTACATACGGAAGATATTCCTACACGCCGCACTTATGCTACGCACTCATAGGAAATAACTTTGTGTGACAGGTCAGATTCGAAACCACAAGTCCCAGAATACCTTGCTATAACCATCGCAAGATAGAAAAAACAAAAATAACTTGATTTGTTGGTTTGTCACTTGCCTTAATGAATTGCAATTGATGATTATATTGAACTTTCACTATAAGGTACGAAAAAATGTTAAAAAAATTCCATGCAAGCACTTTGAGAGAATTTTACGAACATTGAAATATGACAACATGGCGCCCATTGCAATTGGTACTCAGTTTTAACAGATATTCATAATCTTTTCATTATGTTTATTGTCTTAATGATTAATGTAAATTTAATTGATGATTATATTGAATTTTTCATCATAAGGAATGCACAAATACTATGAATGTACTCTGATATGAGAATGATATCACCAACATTGAATCATGACAACATGGCGCCCATTGTAACCGATACCTAGCGTCAATAGATATTCATAGTCCTTTCACCATGTTGATTACCATACCAGGAAGAGTATGAATTGCTTTGTAACTTGTGACATCGCTGTGTGAACAAGCCCTTTTGAGGGTGAAATGCGTCACGGCGGGTTTATGACTTGAATAAACCCCCTTTGGTTGTCAAAACTCTTGTGGACTCCTTGTGATTTGATGGTCTGAGTGCGCGAATGGAACTCCGTTCTGAAGTGGATATATATATATATATTATTTTTTTTATATATATATATATATATAAAACAATATATAATATACTGTGGAAAGAAATTGCAGTCCTCTTTTGATTACAATGCGAACTGACCAATTAAATGGTTGATGTGTGGGTTTTAAAAAGAACTGTGTACTTTGCGCTATTTTATTCAATGAGGCATTGAGAAAGGTATCTTGCCGAAATGCGTCTGCCAATGGAGGCACCCGCAGTGAGTTCCGCAGGCACAGATGGGACTGGAGTGAGTATATGTATATATGTGTATATATATATATATATATATATTATCTACTGGCGGTCGCCAGTAGATAGTTATAGTTAGGACCTATTTTCCATAGGAAATTCGCAACATTCAATTTCCAATAACTTTGGCGCCGGTTGATGAATCTTCGCGAAATTTTCAAAACTCGTGGGGCGCTCCAATCTGCTCCTATCCTGAAAGTTTTGGGGTGATTCGGCAAGTGGGGGCCGAGAAAAAAGGGGGGTCCCAAAACGTGTTTTCTCCATGTTAATTCCCATAGGACATTTTAGACACGGCTACAGCCCGAACTGCTGAACGGAATTACACCAAATTTGGCAAAAAGGTAGCGCTTGGTTCAGAAAGCGACCTTTTTTGTAAATGGTGTAAATCCGTTCATTAGTTGCGGAGAAATTAAAAAAATAAGAGTCAAAAAATCAATTTCCCATAGGAAACTTTATGCAAGGCTACAGCCCGAACTGCTGAACGGAATTACACCAAATTTGGCAAAGAGGTAGTTCTTCTTTTCAGAAAAACCCTTTTTGTTAAATGGTGTAAATCCGTTTAGTAGTTCCTGAGAAAATCAAAAGTAAAAACACATATATATCTGGGCGGAGCCTAACCACACATGTCATCGTGAGATCTGATTGGCTGTCAGCACTTCATCCTGGAATTGCTGGCAGCCATCTTGGGACCCATATAAATGATAGTACCCCATTGAAATGCATTGTAGTGAATCGAAGATTTTGAGGGTTACCAAAAGTAGAACTATAAAGGGTGATAACAGACTTTAGTTACATTAGAATTCATTTGTTGATGGTACCATACTAATTTCAGGAATTGTGGTGTGTTCTAAGGTGATTTTACCCTGTGAAAAACCTTCTGCTGGGATATCATGAATCCTGTTTGAGAGAAAACTATTTTCACATGCTTGTCCCATAGAGTTTTGGAAGGTGCTCCAGAAGCTAAAATGAGAGCATATTTTCTGTAAATTCACATTATCTTTCTCAGTCATGTGAGAATAAAGTCTGACATTCTCAGTAAAACATGTACATCCAACAAGGGCAGAGACTGTCAGTTGATTCCTTTGTGTTCTACTGCAGCTTCCCAGAGTGTTCTAAAGAACAACTAGAGCGCTAACCGTCTTACTTATGACAAAATTATGGCACACCTGAAGCCATCTTGATTGGAATAAACTGGTAACTCTTAAAACATTTAATTTAAAAGGAACAAAATGAGGGGGTCATTTTGTCATAGAAATTATGGTTAGTGCTGTAGAAAGAAAAATTAGGACGTTTTAAGTGAGATCTCAAATATCTTCCTGTTATATTTCAACAGGAGCAGCCTGTCAGTTGATGCCTTTGTGTTCTACTGCAGCTTCCCAGAGTGTTCTAAAGAACAACTAGAGCGCTAACAGTCTTACTTATGACAAAAGTATGGCACACCTGAAGCCATCTTGATTGGAATAAACTGGTAACACTTAAAACATTTAATTTAAAAAGGAACAAAATGAGGGGTTCATTTTGCCATAGAAATTATGGTTAGTGCTGTAGAAAGAAAAATTAGGACATGTTTTAAGTGAGATCTCAAATATCTTCCTGTTATATTTCAACAGGAGCAGCCTGTCAGTTGATGCCTTTGTGTTCTACTGCAGCTTCCCAGAGTGTTCTAAAGAACAACTAGAGTGCTAACAGCCTTACTTATGACAAAAGTATGGCACACCTGAAGCCATCTTGATTGGAATAAACTGGTAACACTTAAAACATTTAATTTAAAAAGGAACAAAATGAGGGGGTTCATTTTGCCAAAGAAATTATGGTTAGTGCTGCAGAAAGAAAATTTAGGGCATGTTTTAAGTGAGATCTCAAATCCTCTTCTATTTCATTAGAAAATTCTGACATGCAGACTGAAACAATCACTTTCAATACCAGCAGTAGACTTCCAGTTAACTCCCTGGTGAGCAGTAGCTTTACTACAGTGATCTAATGAACAACTAGAGTGCTAACATTCTGAATTTATGGCAAATGTGTGACACATCTGAATGCCTTCTTGATGGAATCAAAGTAAAAACTGAAAGCATTTCCTACTGAGGAGACTGCAGTAAATGACGAAATTAGGAAACTTCATAACAAATAAGTCTCCCAAGATGGCCACCAGAGAAAAAGAGCCCAAATGTAGCACAAATATCACCCAGATGTAGCCCACATATAGCCCAATGACAAGTGTGCAAAACACTTTTTATTTTTAGTTTTTCTGCAGATTTATATAGTGCAAACTGGTCAGGTATTGGAGCGTTACTTCTTACTTGGACCCCTTATTGCGTATTTTGCACGAAGTACATGAGATTGATCTTGCGAAACATTGACCTTTACGAATCTGTTAACCTGAAGTTGCTCTGAACCGGGCTTTGTAACACCCGTTTTTACCTACTGGTTTTAATTAATTCTCACTGTATTATATTAGGAAAGAGGATTTACTGTTTTTATGTACACTTTTATGATCTATGTTTCTAAATCAGATCAAATAAAGTTTAATGAATTCTATGGCAGGACGGAGGCGAGGATTATGCATATCTTTCCTCACTTTATTTGCATAGCAGTTCAAAGAAAACGTAACACAACAATCATTAAACAAAAGACTACACAACCCATGAACCATTAGGGGGTAGTCTCCAAGTCAACTATAGTCCAATCATATCACAGTCCATCGTATATAATATCGTGACGTCCCTTCCGCTTCCTCTTTCTTCACTGCTCGTCAGTTAAGTGCATTCCTTACATTCTTGGCTTAATCTGACGTTGTTGCTGTTTGTATAGCGGTTTCTTGTGCACGTTATTAGCATTATTGCCTTGGTATTGTTTCATATTCCCTGCGCAGCAGGCTCTTGCCCGAGCGCGTTCTCCCCTCGCAGTTTCTCCCGCTGTGTGCTCTGCGCGCGGTGAGATCCTGTCAGGCGCGTCTGGTCCGAGCGAGGCAGCTCCGTCGAGCGCTCCCGCTGGTCTTTACGCGCGTTTGGGAATCCGGTCACTCCTTTAGTGTCCGCTTGATTCCTGACCAACCCACGCCTAATTTTGACAAAGCTACGCAGTGATTTCCCCACACGGCCACGTTAGTGACCAGCGCCACCTGGTGGTGGTAATTGGTATTGCGCCTCCGTCTATTCTTATAACAGGTTCGGGGAAAGCCCAGCTGTTGGAACACCGGCGAGGGGGCTGCCTTAAGGATTTTAAGGGCATTTGTTCTGTGCTCACACCCTCTGCTATCATGTCTTCTCCAGAAGACCATTTTTACTCCTCCTACCAGGAAGTGGAGGAGGAATGGCCCCCAACTTCTCCCTCCAGCAGTGGACCAAGCCCTCTCTCTGGCTATTTCTAGGGCGCTGGCTCCTCTTAGGGATCAGGTTGATAAGCTGGCGAAAAGCATCCCTGGGGTGTTCAGTGACCCAGATCTGGTGGTGGCGGGTCCCAGTAGCTCCCAGATGGGGAATACAAGGGCCGTTAAGCATAACGCGGGGCACTTGGAAGGATTTGATAAACTTACGGAGACCTTCCTCAAGAGTGCGCGCACGCTAAAACATGCACCCTGCCGGGAGGAGGAGGGGCCCGGAGAAAATTGCGACACTGTCACCACTATTGTAGACCCCGACGGCGGGTTTCCCTTAGAGGGAGAGGGTGTATCGGATGACGATTTCTCCTCCGATGAGGATAAGGACTCGGGGCACTCCTCTCAGTCCCCGGTTGGGGACGGGGTCCACTCGGACATGTTCGAGCCTACCCAAATTTACCATCCTAGGTCAGCGGAGTGGACACCTGACGCCAAAGTGGCAGAGTATGTGGTGGGGAAAATCCATCAACCCCTTGAAAGGGAGGTCAGGAATAGGATGAGGGGAGAATGTCCCAGGCCCTCACTGAAGGGGAAGGTGGCACACACGCCTGAAATTGATGAGAAACTATGTATTTTTTTCTCCAAGTATATGAGGGATCCCAAGAAAGGAATTGATAGGTCTTGGACGTGGTAGGGCCCTTGATCCAAATTATTCAATTGACGGAGCGTTCCAAAGAGTCAGGATCCCCTTTGTCCATGGATATTGTGGCTGGTTGGGGGCACTACCCTAAACCCTAAAACACTACCCCCTCCACTACCCAAACACCACTGCACTACCCTAAACCCTAAAACACTACCCCCAGCACAACACCCTACACTACCCAAACATAACTGCACTACCCTAAACCCTAAAACACTACCACCAGCACGACTCCCTACACTACCCAAACACCACTGCACTACCCTAAACCCTAAATCTACCCACAGCACAACCCCTACACTACACAAACACCACTGCACTACCCTAAACCCTAAAACACTACCCCAGCATGACCCCTTCACTACACAAACACCACTGCACTGCCTTAAACCCTAAAACACTACCCCCAGCACGACCCCCTACACTACACAAACACCACTGCACTACCCTAAACCTAAATCTACCCCAAGCATGACCCCCTACACTACACAAACACCACTTCACTACCCTAAACCCTAAAACACTACCCCCAGCACGACCCCCTTCACTACCCAAACACAACTGCACTAGCCTAAACCCTAAAACACGACCCCCTACACTACACAAACACCACTGCACTACCCTAAACCCTAAAACACTAGAACCCAGCATGACCCCCTACAGTACACAAACACCACTGCACTACCCTAAACCCTAAAACACTACCCCCTACACTACACAAACACCACTGCACTACCCTAAACCCTAAAACACTACCCCCAGCACGACACCCTACACTACCCAAACATAACTGCACTACCCTAAACCCTAAAACACTACCACCAGCACGACTCCCTACACTACCCAAACACCACTGCACTACCCTAAACCCTAAATCTACCCACAGCACAACCCCCTACACTACACAAACACCACTGCACTACCCTAAACCCTAAAACACTACCCTAGCACGACCCCTTCACTACACAAATACCACTGCACTGCCTTAAACCCTAAAACACTACCCCCAGCACGACCCCCTACACTACACAAACACCACTGCACTACCCTAAACCTAAATCTACCCCAAGCATGACCCCCTACACTACACAAACACCACTTCACTACCCTAAACCCTAAAACACTACCCCCAGCACGACCCCCTTCACTACCCAAACACAACTGCACTATCCTAAACCCTAAAACACGACCCCCTACACTACACAAACACCACTGCACTACCCTAATCCCTAAAACACTAGAACCCAGCAAGACCCCCTACAGTACACAAACACCACTGCACTACCCTAAACCCTAAAACACTACCCCCTACACTACACAAACACCACTGCACTACCCTAAACCCTAAAACACTACCCCCAGCACGACCCCTACACTACACAAACACCACTGCACTACCGTAAACCCAAAACACTACCCCAGCACTACCCCCTACACTACCCAAACACCATTGCACTACCCTAAACCCTAAAACACTACCCCCAGCATGACCCCCTACACTACACAAACAGCGCTGCACTACCCTAAACCCTAAAACACTACCCCCAGCACGACCCCCTACACTACCCAAACACCACTGCACTACCCTAAACCCTAAAACACTACCCCAGCACGACTCCCTACACTACACAAACACCACTGGACTACCCTAAACCCTAAAACACTACCCCCAGCACGACTCCCTACACTACCCAAACACCACTGCACTACACTAAACCCTAAATCTACCCCCAGCATGACCTCCCACACTACACAAACACCACTGCATTACCCTAAACCCTAAAACACTACCCCCAGCATGACCCCCTACACTACCCAAACACCACTGCACTACCCTAAATCCTAAAACACTAACCCCAGCATGACTCCCTACACTACCCAAACACCACTGCACTACCCTAAACCCTAAAACACGACCCCCTACACTACACAAACACAACTGCACTACCCTAAACCCTAAAACACTACCCACAGCATGACCCCTACACTACACAAACACCACTGCACTACCCTAAACCCTAAAACACTACCCCCTACACTACACAAACACCACTGCACTACCCTAAACCCCCTACACTATACAAACACCACTGCATTACTCTAAACCCTAAAACACTACCCCCAGCACGACCCCCTCACAACACAAACACCACTGCACTACCCTAAACCCTAAATCGACCCCCAGCATGACCCCCTACACTACCCAAACACCACTGCACTACCCTAAACCCTAAAACACTACCCCCAGCACTACCCCCTACACTACACAAATACCACTGCACTACCCTAAACCCTAAAACACTACCCCAGCACTACCCCCTACACTACCCAAACACCACTGCACTAACAAACCCTAAAACACTACCCCCAGCACAACCCCCTATACTACACAAACACCACTGCACTACCCTAAACCCTAAAACACTACCCCCAGCACGACTCCCTACACTACCCAAACACCACTGCACTACCCTAAACCCTAAATCTACCCCCAGCATGACCCCCTACACTACCCAGACACCACTGCACTACCCTAAACCATAAAACACAACCCCCAGCATGACCCCCTACACTACACAAACACCACTGCACTACCCTAAACTCTAAAACACTACCACCAGCATGACCCCCTACACTACTCAAACACCACTGCACTACCCTAAACCCTAAAACACTACCCCAGCACGACCCCTACACTACCCATACACCACTGCACTACCCTAAACCCTAAAACACTACCCCCAGCACGACCCCCTACACCACCCAAACACCACTGCACTACCCTAAACCCTAGAAAAGAAACCCCCACCCCATGCCCAATCCCCCTTACCTCTCACTCCTCGTGGTTCCTCTCTCCTCGTGGTTCCTGCTTCACGTCGTCTCTGAGGGGCGGTGCACGTCATTGTGAGGAAACGGAACAGCCTCTGTTTCCTTACAACGACATGGATCGTCTACATGTTTTTTAGAACGCATGGTCATTTACCATACATACCTTTACTGATTTATGTTCCAGATATAAACGTCTTCTAGTAGTGGGGGATTTTAACTACCATTGGGACAAGACACAGAGAGAGTCAGCAGCGGGTCTATTTGAGACCGCCATGCTCTCAATGGACCTTCAGCAATTGGTCAACAGTCCTACCCATGTAAAGGGTCACACTCTTGACCTTATCTGGACCTCACAGCCTTGGGCAGAGATAACAGATATTAGCCCCTGTGCTTGGTCTGATCACTCGCTGCTTAGATGCTGGGTCCCGAGCGATAGCCAATTATCACAGCCCCCACCCCTATGGAGAAAGGTAAGAATCTGGAAAAATATTGAGCCAGATCACTTAATAGCTACCCTGCTCTCTATTCCGTCCCCTAGGATGAAAATAGCTAACTTGGACCAGGAAAGCGAGGCCTTACTGATCCATTTACAGCAAGCCATAGATATAGTGGCACCAGAACGGAAAGAAAAAGTCAGAGATAAAGGAAAGGGGGCCCCATGGTTCAATGAACCACTGAGGGGAAAAAAACAACATCTCCGCCAAGCTGAAAGGCGGTGGCGGAAAAGCTATGAGCCAGCAGAGCTAAATGCCTATAAAGTCCTTCTTTCCGTCTATAAATCAGCCATCCTAGTAAGGAAAGCGGAGTATTATGAGGGAAGGATTGTTCTGGCAGAGAATAAACAGAAAGAGACTTTCGCCATTCTGAAAGAATTGAGTCAAAAGCCCAGAAGAAATCCACAATCGCATCATTAGATTGTGATGCCTTCCAGGATTTCTTCCTTCAGAAGGTTAAGGATATCATCTCGGAAATTGCTAGAACCCCCACCGATCCCAGCTCCCTCCTTCAGACCTACCCCTCTCCCTGCCTCAGTAGTCAGCTTTCTAATTTTCCTAAAATTGACTCAGTCACCTTAGCATCATTAGTAAATCACACCAAATCAGGGTCTCGGGTAGACCCTTGCCCTCCAAGGATCTTTCAAATGGCCCTGCCAGGTCTGGAGAAGCAGATCCTGGAACTACTAAATAATTCTTTGGTTATGGGCTATCTACCGACAAATTTCAAAGAAGCCAGGGTCACCCCCCTGTTGAAAAAACCTGGTGCAGATACCCTGACTCTAAAGAACTATAGACCCATCTCTCAGTTCCCCTTTCTAGCCAAGATGTTGGAACAGCACGTATTAAAGATACTCTCGAAGTATTTGGAGGACCACCAGCTACTCCAAGCTAGACAGGCGGGCTTCAGAGCTCATCATAGTACAGAGCTAGTGATGTTGGCTGTTCTGGACGAGCTCAGAGTTATGGCTGACGATAAACAGCCGAGTGCCCTGATTTTATTAGATCTGTCAGCGGCATTCGATACGGTCCGCCATAACATACTGTTGAACCGTCTCACCAATCTGGGTATCAGCGGGCAAGCATACCAATGGCTAAAGTCATTTCTGTCTGACCGTACTGAGAGAGTTCAGCTGGGTGAGCAGATATCGGATCTGGGCCCTCTGGCATCAGGTACCTCAGGGCTCTGCACTATCTCCACTTCTTTTTAATATCTATCTGCAACCCCTTGTGGAGACTCTGACTCACATGGACTGTCAGGTCTTTAATTACGCCGATGATACTCAACTTCTTACCCGGCTTAACAACTCTCGCCAGGCCCAGGAGTCAGCCAAAAAGTTGCTCAGGTTCACTGTGAACTGGATGACGGCCAACTCATTGAAAATAAATCCGGATAAGACCGAATTGCTTGTCATTCCAACAAGTAATAGCCCCTAGTATGATCTTTTTTGGCCTCCGGAACTAGGTGTAGTCCCGGTACCAGTCCCGGTTGTAAAAAGCCTGGGGCTGAAAATAGACTCTGAACTATCTATGTCTTGCCAGGTCACCACGGTAGTAGGAACCTGTACTCAGGCAGCTACGGAAACTTGCTCCTCTCTTGTCAACATCTTCATTACAGTCAATTGTCTCTGCCACTGTCATCTCCAGGCTGGATTACGGGAATGCCCTTTACATTGGCCTCCCCCAGAAGCTTATTGGGAGATTGCAGGTGGTGCAGAATGATGCGGCCAGGCTTATTTTTAGACTTCCTAGAAAAACACGTGCTACCCCTCTGTTACATAAACTACATTGGCTCCCTATTAAACAGAGAGCGCAGTTCAAAGGTCTATGTATTGCCCATAAGGCAATCTACGGTCAGGCACCCAAGTTTATAAAAGATCGCTTGGAGAAATATGTTCCTGGCCGGACTCTGCGATCTTCTGAGGCCTGCAGGTTAGCTTCCCCCAGGTACATCTCTAAATCCAAAGGGGGTAGAGCGTTCTCTGTTTTTCTCCCGCAGATCTGGAATGATCTGCCGGAGTACCTACGCAGGGAACCGGCTCTGCTCATCTTTAGGAAGCGTTTAAAAACTTTCTTATTTAGAGAGGCGTTAACAACCGCGTAATCTTCTGCCACCGCCGCTGCTATTTTATTTCTGCCCTAGTGACTCGCTCACTCTTCTCTAGAAGCGCTTAGAGACCTGAAGGTGATTTTGCGCTATATAAAAGTCATATAACATAACATAACAAAGGCATGCGTGGTAAATGACCATGCATTCTAAAAAAATGCGTAGTAATGACTTCGTGATGTACAACGCATGGGTGGTAATGCATGCGTTGTAATGGTATCGCAAAGTAAAAAAGTCGCTGTAACGGCTGTTTACCGATCGAAGCTGGCCCCTGTTCTTCAGTGAGACGTTTATTTGATTAATTAGGAGGAAGGAATGTGTTTTTTTTACCGAAAAGTGCATTCCCGGCTGTTGTATTGTGAAAGTGTCCGCGTGGCCTGGTTTCACTTCCGGTGAGAGAGTGGAAGAGTCTGTTTGGATCTAAAGGAGTTCTGTTGTTGGACGGGGCCGGCGCGACATGTCATCAGAAAACATAGCTAATGGAAAGCGTCCTCCCTGAAGTGTGGAGCAGTGCCACGAGAGGTCAACGAGTGTGCGTCCCACCGCAGTATGACCGTACCGCGTGACCCATGTACCACCTCCAGGGTACGGGAGGCAGAAGCGGCATCGCAGGTCCTCTTGAAGACCGTTGTAGCACTAATTCTACATTTTGGTACTAGGGCATTTTAAGTTCGTTGTTCCTGCCAGATACAAAGAGTAGATCCTGTGTTATTCAGTGCCCTCGTTACCTTTTTTGTGGGTTGTGGTGCTTGTCACTTCGCTGCCCCGCCGGTGCACACGACTGGGCACCCCACCTCGTGTGCCATCTGCAGGGCCTCTGCCCTCGGATCACTGGTTTCGGTTTCTGGAGTGGCAACATAAACAGTTGCTCCCAAAGGACTAGCCTGAACACTTAGGTGAATATCCCCTGCACCAGCATTCCACGGAAATTCTTCCCTAGCTCTCCCACGTCAACGAGGACGTCATAATAGCACAGCTCCGCTCGCGACACCGTATGACGTCATCGGAGCCATAAGAGGACCTCGTCGGCGTGCTGACGTCAGTTCCACCCATTTTTTCCGTGCCACCGAGGCAAACAGCGGACCGAGACATTTTCACATGTATACATAGTATAATAAATATATATATATTCACTGAAAAAACCATAGGTTTCAGGCACGTTATAATTAGAAATTAGCATTTAAAAAACCTTAGAAATTCACTGAAAAAACCATAGGTTTCAGGCACGTTATAGTTAGAAATTAGCATTTAAAAACCTTAGAAATTCACTGAAAAACCATAGGTTTCAGGGGCGTTATAGTTAGTTGGACATTTCACTCATACAAAACCATAGAAATTCCCCGTTATAGTTAGTTCAGCTAACTATAACTCGTGCATCCGTAATGCACTGCTGATGATGTCACATATTACATCACTCATGACATGGTCAGTGACATCACTCATGACATCACTGATGACATCTCAAATGACATCACTGATGACATCATCCAGTGAATGTGTGTTTTTCTGAAAATTAAATAGGTTTTATATATGTATATCTCAAGGTAGATGGAAGAATAAATGGGTATATAAGTGTCTAAATGGATGATTATTTTTTGTAAAATTGATTGTATAACTGACTAAGTGTATCTTAGTGAATACATGGGTAAGTGAGTAATGTTTAAATATGAAAATATCTGTATCAGTCTCTCACTTTGTGTATAAGTGGCTGCATGGGTTGGTGAGTAGCTACATGAGTGTCTATATGGGTTATTAGTTGGTTTTTTGAGTATCAGTATGAGTGTCTGAGTGTCTGTATGGTTCGGTGGGGGTATTACTTAGTGCATAGATGCATGAATGAGTGACTCACTGTTTGTATGTGTTGAAGACAGCATGTGTGCAGGACTGTATAGGTGGATGAGTATGTGTATGGGTGTGTTAGTGAGTGAATGACTGTCTCAATAGTGTCTTTATGAGTAACTACATATGTTTTAAACTAGTATATGTGAGTATTGGTGTATATAAGTGAGTATATGTGAGAGTGAGAGTTTGGAAGAGTTCCTGTACAAATAAGTAGGTGTTTCTATAAGTGATTGTTTAAGAGAGTAAGTATGTGTAAGTTTCTGTAGAAGTAAGTGTGGTAGTGTGTGTAGAACTGTATATGCAAGTAAATGGATGTTTGATACTTTGTTTGCATGTGTGACTATGTGTATGAGTAACTCTATGGATGAGTGGCGGTGTGTAACAGGATGTATAGGTGTATGAGTACATATGATGAGTGAGTACATGTATGAGTGACTGTATAGGGACTGTTGGTGAATGAGTGGATGTGTGTGTAGATCTTGGAATTACTGAATAGGTGTGTTGTAACTGGTATTGGTATGTCCATTGTTTTGAAAATGTTAGTTTGTATTTTTGAGTGTGTGTATCAAAGGTTATAATAGGGTGAGAGGAGGTCTGCCACTGTATCACAAGGATGATGTCATCAGTGATGTCATTTGAGATGTCATCAGTGATGTCATGAGTGATGTCACTGACCATGTCATGAGTGATGTAATATGTGACGTCATCAGCAGTGCATTGCGGGCGCTGCGAGTTATAGTTAGCTGAACTAACTATAACGGGGAATTTCTATGGTTTTGTACGAGTGAAATGTCCAACTAACTGTAACGCTCCTGAAACCTATGGTTTTTTCAGTGATATATATATATATATATATATATATATATATATATATATATATATATATATATATATATATAAAGCTTCGTATTATGTCCAATACAAAGAGACTCGCACACCAAGGACAGTTTATAAGGTAAAGTGTATTAAGTTTAGCGGCAACGCGTTTCGATCAAAAGATCTTCTTCACAAGCCAATTTGCCCACGTAAACATCCACCATTTTAAAGTGCACGAAATAAATTTAACATAGAAAACGGGCTAATAGTGTGGGATCTAGGCATCAGCATAGAAAAAAGACTTACAGTCCAACCCAGGTTTTCGCCAAAAATGTAGAAAGTCACATTTGTAAACATACAAATTCCTGTAATTCATGTCCAGCACATTAATACATTTTCTGGTTTAAGCATAAACAATGTTGAGAATCACATTGGTCATTCCATATACTTCATATTCAGAGCATTTTTTACAAAACAAGGCGCTACTGCGCTACAATAGTCATTTAATAATCAGATTGTCCTTGCTCCACCCGCGACCCGACTCTCATATTTAAAGTGGCATCCTATTTCGGCCAAGTGGCCTACGTCAACATGAGGTAAACAAGGATTCAAAGCATCTCCATATTGCCTCCCTGTACATCATATAAAGTACCATGCGACAGCCTCACTGTTATCAATGATAAAATTCCTGGGTGTCTTTAACACAATGAAAAACATGAAATAACACTAATATAACGGTTAAACACAAAGGTGTCCACGCTCCTGTTTACCCGGCCAAGTGGCCAACTACTCTCAGATTACTACAACAAGGCCCCCTGGGCAAGCCTTTGCAGATACCATCCTCACACTGTTTACACAAAAAACAAAAAGAAAAAACATATTCGTGGCCACCGTGTGTTAATAAAATGAAAAGAAAACGAGACAACATAAAAAATCTTAAGGGAAAACTTTTCTACGAGCTACGGTTCATAGACTATGGCCTTCTACAAGTGTTCTATACTCACAAGAGGATCTCAGCTGACTATGCTTCTGGTGAAAGTTTTTCAAAACTGTTAATACTGAGTTATGTTTGGGAGCCCCCAGCACATTCCAGTATGGACAGGGAAAACAAGGATTCACATCAGAGGCTGAAGTAAGGCAGAAAAAGTAGAAAAAGTAGAGTTACTCATCCGATATGGACAAAAGTTCCTCATCTTCGTTGATCCCAAAGGGGGTCTTGCTATCGAGGAGTATTATGTATCTGGACTCCAAGATCCTCAGTTTTTCTCACGATCACCCCTCTGGGGTTGGCTGCAATCCTGTCGATGCCAAAGAAAGAGAGACTGTTAAGGTTCTGCTTATGACATTTATGCCAGTGTCTAGCTGTGGAATAACTCATGACACCATTTCTAATCTCCCTTGTATGCTCCAGTATTCGCTTTTTTATGGGGAAAATGGTACTACCCACATACATCTTGCTACAGGGGCACATGATGACATACACACAGTAATCCGTATTGCAATTCATAAACTTCTGAATATTGCCCATTTTGCCTGTTGGTAAAGGATACGTCTTTCTATTTCTGCTGTTGCTGCAAGCTTTACATTTACCACATTTAAAAAAGCCCTTTTGTTGTTGTAGCCAACCTTGTTGTTTGCTGCCCGTCATGTAGCTGGAAACCAGCATGTCCTTAAGGGAGCGGGCCTTCCTGTATGTGATCTGAGGATGTGAAGTGACACATGTGCCTATCACCGGGTCGTTCTTAACCAGGTGCCAATGTTTGTTCAGCATTTTCCTAACAGTAGTTGCCTCTGTATTGAAAGTAGTAATCATTCTTATTTCGTTCTCCTTATTGGGTTGCTTAGGTCTTTTTACTAGCAAACTAGGTCTCTCTCGTTTGGCTACTTTCTCTTCCGCTGCCCTCAGTACTTTTTGTGGATAGCCCCGCTGTCGGAATCTCCCCATCATTTTTTGTCATGACTGACCATGTCATGAGTGATGTAATATGTGACGTCATCAGCAGTGCATTGCGGGGGCGCGAGTTATAGTTAGCTGAACTAACTATAACGGGGGAATTTCACGGGTTTTGTACGAGTGCAATGTCCAAGTAACTATAACTGTCCCTAAAACCTATGGTTTTTTCAGTGAATTTCAAAGGTTTTTTAAATGCTAATTTGTAACTATAACGTGTCTGAAACCTATGGTTTTTTCAGTGAATTTCAAAGGTTTTTTAAATGCTAATTTGTAACTATAACGTGTCTGAAACCTATGGTTTTTTCAGTGAATTTCAAAGGTTTTTAAATGCTAATTTCTAACTATAACGTGCCTGATACCTACGGTTTTTTCAGTGAATTTCAAAGGTTTTGTAAATGACAATTTTTAAATGTATTAATTGTTATATTAATTTTTTCATACTGATTTACTACATTTTTAGAAACAATTTTTTTTACATATTTTATTTTTTAAATTACATTGTAATTACATTATACATTACATTACAAAAATACTTTCTCAGAATGAATTACTTTAGTTTAAATACTTTGCACATAGGCAATAGACTTTTAAGTACAGTAGTTACAGTTGTTGCAATGGGCAACACATTTTCAAACACAATGCAACATTCAGCTCAATGTGAATTTCTAGTTAAATGCAATTAGTTACTTTATGGATTACTTTTCTAACCACAGGACTGGATCCTAGATTCAGTCCTGGTACATCTCCTGTAAACAGTTGAGTAAAAGCGTTTTGGTTACAGTCGTGATTTTTAAGGAATATTATTGTATTTTAAAAGTTGACACTTAGAAACTTTTTCTCATAGAATCACCAATGTTATCCTATGGAAGGAAATTCACTTAGCAGGTAAAAACTGTTATCGTTACTTTTTCTTACTCAGTGTTGGATCCTGGATCCAGCACTGGTGCATCTCCTGTAAACAGTTGAAAGAATGCGTTTAAGTCATACAGGTGATTTTTAAGGAATATTTGTAGTTTGTAAAAATCAACACTTTGAAACTTTTTGCTGAAAACCAGACAATGGATTCCTATGGAAGAAAATATAAGTTACTGGTAAGTACGGTTAAAATTACTTTTCAGGGTCAGTGCTTGGCTAAAAGATGCAGCACTGGGTTCTCTCCTGATAACAGGTGAGTAAATTGGTATTCGTACTTTGGTTGATTTTAGAGGAATATTATAAAGTTCAAAAACTCCACACTTAGAAGAATTTCCAAGTGAAACCAGTCAATGTTAGCCTATGAAGGTAATTCAAGTTACCGGTAAGTACGGTTAAAATTACTTTTCAGGACCAGTACTGGGCTGAAAGATGCAGCACTGAGGTCTCTCCTGATAACAGGTGAGTAAATCAGAATTCGTATTTCGGCTGATTTTAGAGGAATATTTGTATGTTTCAAAAATCAACACTTAGAAACTTTTTCAGCAAAAAGCAGGCAATGATATCCTTTGGAAGGAAATTCAAGTTACTGGTAAGTACGGTTAAAATTACTTTTGAGGATCAGTACTGGGCTGAAAGATGCAGCACTGAGGTCTCTCCTGATAACAGGTGAGTAAATCGGAATTCGTATTTCGACTGATTTTAGAGGAATATTTTAAAGTTCCAAAACTCCCCACTTAGAAGAATTTCCAAGTGAAACCAGTCAATGTTAGCCTATGGAAGGAAATTCAAGTTACTGGTAAGTACGGTTAAAATTACTTTTCAGGACCAGTACTGGGCTGAAAGATACAGCACTGAGGTCTCTCCTTATAACAGGTGAGTAAATCGGAATTCGTATTTCGGCTGATTTTAGAGGAATATTTGTATGTTTCAAAAATCAACACTTAGAAGAATTTCCAAGTGAAACCAGTCAATGTTAGCCTATGAAGGAAATTCAAGTTACTGGTAAGTACGGTTAAAATTACTTTTCCGGATTAGTACTGGGCTGAAAGATGCAGCACTGAGGTCTCTCCTGATAACAGGTGAGTAAATCGGAATTCGTATTTCGGCTGATTTTAGAGGAATATTTTAAAGTTCCAAAACTCCACACTTAGAAGAATTTCCAAGTGAAACCAGTCAATGTTAGCCTATGGAAGGAAATTCAAGTTACTGGTAAGTACGATTAAAATTACTTTTCAGGACCAGTACTGGGCTGAAAGATACAGCACTGAGGTCTCTCCTTATAACAGGTGAGTAAATCTGAATTCGTATTTCGGCTGATTTTAGAGGAATATTTGTATGTTTCAAAAATCAACACTTAGAAACTTTTTCAGCAAAAAGCAGGCAATGATATCCTATGGAAGGAAATTCAAGTTACTGGTAAGTACGGTTAAAATTACTTTTGAGGATCAGTACTGGGCTGAAAGATGCAGCACTGAGGTCTCTCCTGATAACAGGTGAGTAAATCGGAATTCGTATTTCGGCTGATTTTAGAGGAATATTTTAAAGTTCCAAAACTCCACACTTAGAAGAATTTCCAAGTGAAACCAGTCAATGTTAGCCTATGAAGGAAATTCAAGTTACCGGTAAGTACGGTTAAAATTACTTTTCAGGACCAGTACTGGGCTGAAAGATGCAGCACTGAGGTCTCTCCTGATAACAGGTGAGTAAATCGGAATTCGTATTTCGGCTGATTTTAGAGGAATATTTTAAAGTTCCAAAACTCCACACTTAGAAGAATTTCCAAGTGAAACCAGTCAATGTTAGCCTATGGAAGGAAATTCAAGTTACTGGTAAGTACGGTTAAAATTACTTTTCAGGACCAGTACTGGGCTGAAAGATACAGCACTGAGGTCTCTCCTGATAACAGGTGAGTAAATCGGAATTCGTATTTTGGATGATTTTAGAAGAATATTTGCACAATGGTGAAGGGAGGGGGCGGGGCCTGAGGTGACATCTGTGCAAACGCGCCCGTGGCGCGTTTTGAGTTGGGGGATTAAGTCCCCTTGAATCCTGAGGGTCCCTAGGGGCCAACTAGCCCACCAGGAACCTCCAATATGCGCCAGGGGCTGCGTTGCAGAGACGTGTAGAGAGGCCACACCCCTTTTACACCTCTCTGCAACGCAGCTATGTGGCGCTTTCTGGATGTACCTGTTGGGCTAGTTGGCCCCAAGGACCCTCAGGATTGAAGGGGATTTAATTCCCCATCTTAACACGCGCCACAGGGCCTGTTTGCACACATGTCACCTGAAGCCCCGCCCTCCCTTCACCACTGTGCAAACACGCCACGTGGCGCGTTTTAAGTTGGGGATTAAGTCCCTTAAATCCTGAGGTCCCCGGAGTCCAACTAGCCCACCATATACCTCCAAAGCGCCACAGAGCTGCGTTGCAGAGAGGTGTAAAAGGGGTGTGGCCTCTCTACACGTCTCTGCAACGCAGCCCCTGGCGCATATTGGAGGTTCCTGGTGGGCTAGTTGGCCCCCAGGGACCCCCAGTATTCAAGGGGAATTGTTCCCTCTCTGCAAACGCGCCAGGGGCGCGTTTGCAGAGTGGTGAAGGAAGGGGCGGGGCCTGCGGGCCCGATCGTTTAAAAAACAAAAAACAAATTTTGTCCCCTGAAGGGGAGCTGTGTGGCCCCCTTCCTTTTTCCTAGTTTTTGGGCCCTGGGGACCCCATCCCCCAGGGCCTTACCCCTTTTTTAAATTTTATTTTATTAAAAAAACGGGAAGGGGGCCGCGTGGCCCCCTTCCCTGGGCCTGTATTGGCCCCGGGACCCCATCCCCCGGGGCATGGCCTTTTTTATTTTCTTGGGAGGGGGCTGCGTGGCCCCCTCCTCAGGCCATTTAAGGCCCCGGGGACCCCATCCCCCGGAGCCGGCCTTTCCATTTTTTTTTTCTTTTTTGGGGAGGGGGCCGCGTGGCCCCCTCCTGGGCCACTACTTGCCCCGGGGACCCCATCCCCGGGGCTGGCCCTCTCCGTTGGGGCCTGTGGGGGTCCCCAATCCCCCACAGTCCCGCCGGCTCACCACGTCCCTTGGGAGCCGGCATTGCTGTTCCACATGGGGAGCAGCTGACATGCTGCTCCCCATGTGGAAAGCAATCTGCTTTGGATATTGGAAGAGAGAGCAGGTTTCCTGCTCTCTTCCAATATCCAAAGCAAGTTTGCAATGACAGGACGGAGCCGCGAGGCTCCGTCCTGTCATTGCAAACAGCAGTGTCCCGGGGTAGGCACCCCGGGACACTGCAGGAGCCGGCCCTGGGGGTGGCGGTCCCCAGGGCCATCAAGGGCTCCAGGAGTGGGGCCGCGCGGCCCCCTCCCTACATCAGCACAGCCCCGGGAGGTGGTGGTCCCGGGGCTTCGGGGTCCAAAACGGACCCCCATTTTAATTTGTTAGTGCCCCGGGAGGTGGCGGTCCCCGGGCGTGTGGGGGCAGGAGCCCCCACACAGGTTGTTTAATTTTTTAAAACAAAAGCCCCGGGGAGGTGGTGGTCCCCGGGGCTGCGGGAGGGCTCAGAGCCCTCCCGCACCATTTTTAAAAAGCCCCGGGGGTGGCGGTCCCCGGGGCTTGGGGGCCCTTGAGGCCCCCACACATAAAATTAAACCCCCACCATGCCCCCGGGACTTGGGCCACCCGGGGGCAAATACAATCGAGCGCGGAGACCGCGCTTCGATTTTCGGCAGGATTCGAGCACCCTGAGCGCATCCTGCCGATTTAAAAAAAAAAAAATTTTTTTTTGCCCAGGGGGTCCTTGTGGGACCCCTGAGCAAACCTAGGGGGTCAGGTTGTTTCTACCCTGCCCCTTTGTGCGCTTTGCGCACTTGTTTCTGTCCCTCGGTTCTACCGAGGGACAAAATGGCTGCCAACATTTCCTGAATCGGAATGTTGACAGCCAGCTGACAGCCAATTAACATGCAGTTCGTGATCGGGACGGTGCGCGCAGGGTGCGCTGAGGGTACGCGGACCCTACTCGGCCATAGATATCACTAACTTTTACTTTTCATTTTCTCAGCAACTACTGAACGGATTTACACCATTTAACAAAAGGGTTCTTTCTGAACCAAGAACTACCTCTTTGCCAAATTTGGTGTAATTCCGTTCAGCAGTTCGGGCTGTAGCCGTGTCTAAAGTTTCCTATGGAAAAATGCATGGGGAAAACGCGTTTTGGGACCCCCTTTTTCTCGGCCCCGCTTGACGAATCCCCCGAGACTTTCAGGGTAGGAGCGGACCGGAGCGGGCCACAAAGTTTGAAAATTTCGCGAAGATACGTCAACCGGCAAGAGAGTTATTTCAAATAGAATGTCGTGGATTTCCTATGGATAATAGGTTGTAACTATAACTATCTACTGGCGACCGCCAGTAGATAATATATATATATATATATATATATATATATATATATATATATATATATATATATATATATATATATATCCACATGAACTCCTTCTCGCTTGGCCAATCTCCTAAGGCACCAGAAAAGAGCGCGGACCACCGTGGTTCGTCAACTTCAATTTTAATCAAACTCCCCAAGAAGTGCAGCAGCCATGACGCGTTTCGTCCCTCACAGGGGACTTGATCACATGACGCGCTATCGGCCATGACAGTTCAACTAAATACTTTTTCCCTGTTTAGTGATTAACATCTTAAAGTGACAGTGCAATTTGAACAACGTTACAGGCAAATTAATTAAGTATTGGATTTGCTGACAATCGTATTAGAGCATAGTTGTCTACATTTACCATCATACAATTGCATGTATGATGTAAACTTTTAACTACATAAATTATTTCTGCATAAATGCAAGTTTTATAAAAGCTAAAAGTTGTTTAAGAAACATATTTAAATACACAATTAGTACATCAATATAAATATATATAAATATATACATAAAAAATATACATATGAAAATATATATATGCCCATAAATATCCACTGCATTTGCAGAAATAAACAGATAAATCTGTTTTTTGATGTAATTTAATCCTGGTTTTAATGCCTGACAACTTCCTAAAGCCTCCATATGTAAGCTAAAGCTAAAAATAGTTATAAATGCCCCTAATTGATTACATCCGATTGCAATGTTCTTCCTATTTACAATATAGTTTACCTGTACGCTTTTGTTCCACCCAAAAGAAAAAAAAAAATTTAAAAAAAAAAATTATGTGAAAAAAGTGATAAATGCTAACTGTGCTTAAAAACCGAATAAAATATCTTTTTACATATAAGAAAATATTCCTATATAGAGTCCTTGTGAGCGGTTAGGCTACATATTAGTGTATTTGTTGAAAAACTGTTTATAATTCTGTTTTATATTTTTTATTTATCTTTTATTTATTATTATTATTAATTCGTTTTTGTAAATTGTTTTTTATTTATAAAAGGAGAAAGAAAAAGAGAAGGAAAAGGAGCCAATTAAATACATCATTGAAGCTCTATGACTATATAAATATATATAAACATATGCCTAAAATTTAATAAATATATGAATATATAAATGTATAAATATATAAATATATAGATATAAACCTGGTTGGCGTATCCATAAAAAAGTTATCTTACATAGAATCAAAATATTGTGATGTCCATTGATGTATATATATATATTATCTACTGGCGGTCGCCAGTAGATCGTTATAGTTAGGACCTATTTTCCATAGGAAATCCGCAACATTCTATTTGAAATAACGTTGGCGCCGGTTGACGAATCTTCGCGAAAGCTTCCAACTTGTTGGGGCGCTCCGGTCCGCTCCTATCCTGAAAGTCTCGGGGTGATTCGTCATGCGGGGGCCGAGAAAAAAGGGGGGGTCCCAAAACGCGTTTTCCCCATTCATTTTTCCATAGGAACCTTTAGTCGCAGCTACAGCCCGAACTGCTGAACGGAATTACACCAAATTTGGCAAAGAGGTAGCCCTTGGTTCAGTGTCATGCCTTTTGCTTAAATGGTGTAAATCCGTTCAGTAGTTCCTGAGAAAATCAAAAGTAAAGTCACATATATATCTATGGCCGAGTAGGGTCCGCGTACCCTCCCGATCACGAGCTGCATGCTAATTGGCTGTCAAGTGGCTGTCAACACTCCAAATCAGGAAGTGTTGGCAGCCATTTTGTCCCTCGAGGGACAGAAACAAGTGCGCAAAGCGCAAAAAGGGGGCAGGGTAGAAACACCCTGACCCCCTAGGTCTGCTCAGGGGGTCCCACAAGGACCCCCTGGGCAGAAAAAAGCATTTTATTTTTTTTAAACGGCAGGATGCGCTTAGGGTGCGCGGATCCCGCCGATTAAAAAAAAAAAAAAAAGCACAAGAAACAAGTGCGCAAAACGCACAAAGGGGCAGGGTAGAAACACCCTGACCCCTAGGTCTGCTCAGGGGTCCCACAAGGACCCCTGGGCAGAAAAAGCAAAAAAAAAAAAAGACGGCATCGTGCCGGAAGCCCCGCCCCTCCCTGCAGCAGTCTGCAAACACGCCCCTGGCGCATTTTAAGAAGGGGAAGTAATTCCCCTTGAATACTGGGGGTCCTGGAGCCAACTAGCCCACCAGGAACCTCCGGTATGCGCCAGGGGCTGCGTTGCAGAGAGGTGTACAGAGGCCACGCCCTTTTACACCTCTCTGCAACGCAGCTCTGTGGCGCTTTTGGAGGTACATGGTGGGCTAGTTGGATTCCAGGGACCCTCAGTATTCAAGGGGACTTAATCCCCCAACTTAAAACGCGCCACGGGGGGCATTTGCACAGTGGTGAAGGGAGGGGGCATGGCTTCAGGTGACATGTGTGCAAACAGGCCCCGTGGCGCGTTTTAAGATGGGGAATTAAATCCTCTTCAATCCTGAGGGTCCCTGGGGGCCAACTAGCCCACCAGGTACCTCCAGTAAGCGCCACGGAGCTGCGTTGCAGAGAGTTGTAAAAAGGGGCGTGGCCTCTGAACACCTCTCTGCAACGCAGCTCTCTGGCGCATACTGGAGGTATCTGGTGGGCCAGTTGGCCCCTAGGGACCCTCGGGATTGAGGAGGAATTAATTCTCCAACTTAAAACGCGCCACAGGGCGTGTTTGCAGACATGTCACTTCAGGCCCCACCCCCTTCCTTCACCATTGTGCAAATATTCCTCTAAAATCAGCCGAACTACGAATTCCGATTTACTCACCTGTTATCAGGAGAGACCTCAGTGCTGCATCTTTGAGCCCAGTACTGACCCTGAAAAGTAATTCTAACCATACTTACCAGTAACTTGTATTTCCTTCCATAGGAATCCATTGTCTGGTTTTCAGCAGAAAAGTTTCAAAGTGTTGATTTTCACAAACTACAAATATTCCTTAAAAATCGCCTGTATGACTTAAACGCATTCTTTCAACTGTTTACAGGAGATGCACCAGTGCTGGATCCAGGATCCACCACTGAGTAAGAAAAAGTAACGATAACACTACTTACCTGCTAAGTGAATTTCCTCCCATAGGATAACATTGGTGATTCTATGTGAAAAAGTTTCTAAGTGTCAACTTTTAAAATACAATACTATTCCTTAAAAATCACTACTGTAACCAAAACGCTTTTACTCAACTGTTTACAGGAGATGTCCCAGGACTGAATCTAGGATCCAGTCCTGTGGTTAGAAAAGTAATCCATAAAGTAACTAATTGCATTTAACTTGAAATTCACATTGAGCTCAATGTTGCATTGTGTTTGAAATTGTGTTGCCCATTGCAACAACTGTAACTACTGTACTTAAAAGTTTTTTTGCCTATTTGCAAAGTATTTAAACTAAAGTAATTCATTCTGAGAAAGTATATTTTGTAATGTAATGTATAATGTAATTACAATGTATTTTAAAAAATAAAATATCTAAAAATAAATAGTTTAAAAAAATGTAGTAAATCAGTATCAAAAAATAAATATAACAATTAATACATTTAAAAATTGTCATTTACAAAACCTTTGAAATTCACTGAAAAAAACCATAGGTTTCAGACATGTTATAGTTAGGAATTAGCATTTAAAAAACCTTTGAAATTCACAGAAAAAACCATAGGTTTCAGGCACGTTATAGTTAGAAATTAGCATTTAAAAAACCTTACAAATTCACTGAAAAAACCATAGGTTTTAGGGACAGTTATAGTTAGTTGGACATTGCACTCGTACAAAACCCGTGAAATTCCCCCGTTATAGTTAGTTCAGGTAACTATAACTCGCGCCCCGTAATGCACTGCTGATGACGTCACATATTACATCACTCATGACATGGTCAGTGACATCACTGATGACATCACTGATGACATCTCAAATGACATCACTGATGACATCACTGATGACATCATCCATGTGATAATTTGATGCATCTTCTCACACCCTAATATAACTTTTGATACACCCACTGTAAATTACAGACTGCCATTGTCAAAACCATAGACACTCCAACACCAATTACTATATACACACTCACTGATTCTTAGGTCTACACACACACATCTACTCACTCACCCGTACAGTCACTCATACTTATAGTCACTCAGTACAGGACTATTATATGCACTCATACACCTATATAAACACTCACACACCGCCACTCATCCATAGAGGTACTCACACACCTAGTCAGTCATGCAAAAAATTAAGCACACACCCATTTACTCACCTATACAGTTATACACACACCAGCTCACTTACTCATACAAATACTAGCACATTCTTACGCTCTTATACAATCTCTGATACAAGCACACACTCATCCATACAGTCACTCTCACAATCACACACTCTCGCTTATAGCTATTTATATACTCCAACACACATATATACTGCCTTTCACATATGTAGTTACTCACACATGTACCACTGGGACATACATTCACTCACTAACACACTCTTACACACACTTACCCACCCATACAGTCTTTCACAGATGCACTCTTGAAACCATCCACCCAGTGAATCACCCACTCACACATCTATGCACAGAGTCGCACACACCCCACCCACACAAACACTCAGGCACCCATACAGATACTCAGACAACCAATCAATAACTCATATAGACACTCATGTAGCTATTCACAAACCCATGCAGCCACTTACACAGCAACAGACAGACGGATACAGACATTCACCCAGTTTAGTCACTAACCCATGCATTCAGTAAGATACGTTTAATCACTCACTTATAGAGTTAGTCACGCACCTACTAAATCATCCATTCAGACACTTTGACACCCACTCATTCTTCAATACGCCTTTCCCTATATATATTAAACATATTTAAACTTTACAGAAACACACAGTCACTGGATGATGTCATCAGTGATGTCATTTGAGATGTCATCAGTGATGTCATCAGTGATGTCACTGACCATGTCATGAGTGATGTAATATGTGACGTCATCAGCAGTGCATTGCGGGGGCGCGAGTTATAGTTACCTGAACTAACTATAACGGGGGAATTTCACGGGTTTTGTACGAGTGCATTGTCCAACTAACTATAACTGTCCCTAAAACCTATGGTTTTTTCAGTTAATATATATATACATATATATCACCAGTTCCTCCGTATGCAGCCACTTCCCTTCCGCGGGAAAGAAACGGAGAGCGAACCACAAATATTGTGCTTTAATCCATATTTATTCTGCCATAACAAACACCATGACCGCCATGACGCGTTTCGGTCTCACAAGACCTTGATCACATGACGCGCCTTAGGAGAATTCTGTTACATTTAAAGTACCAGTGCATACACACGTGAGCTCAACCAATTCCAATAGACATCAAGGAAATACTCATACAGTAAATTCAATGCATGTGCAAAATCCGCAAAAATAGGCCAAAATCAGCATGGTATAATGCATTTGAGGACTAAGTTTATAAATATATAAATAACATATAATATACATGGTAACATCATCACGTAAAATACATATTTTGTTACAACTCGCGAATAAAGATTGAATATTATTCGAAAAGTGCAGTCAAAAATGTATACAGCACTTCTATATCATTATATCTCTTTAATACATTTATGAAGCAGAGTAAAACCTAAGATAAAACCACTGCTAAAATTCATCCTCATGTCTTCTCATTTATAGTAGGGTTTAAAACCTAATTTAAAAAACCATACTAAAAACGTCTGTACTGCATCATGTTAATTCAAAAATGCTAGTCTGTGCTGTAATTCCTTTGACAGGGTCTAGTATCGGTGGATGATGCTTAAACTTGCATGATGCCTAAGTCCAAAGTGCAAAGTGTCTAAAGTGCAAATGTGCAATCAATATAAATATATTGTAAAAAATTGTGTGTTAAAACCAGGATGTTTTAGTATTGAAATAAGTCTTTACTAAAAACTAACTAGCATAATGCTGTTGCAGCTGGTAGCAGATCTTAGATAGAGAAAGTCAATATGTCGCTAATGCTGATTAGGGTGATGGGAGTACCTATGCTGTACGTTTATTGACTACAAGCATGTGTAAAAGTCTTCGCTGGAGTTATGACCATTAGGTGTCTTGGTATCGAACCGAATAATGTATTTGGTCTCGAGCTGTCGAAGTTTGGCCTCACGGTTGCCCCCTCTTCTTGAACTAGGAATGGCATCAATCAAGAAGTATTTAAGATTGTCCAGATTGTTTCCGTGAGTCTCCCTGAAGTGACGTGCCACAGGGTAAGTCGCATCCGAGTTGGTGATTGCTCTCATGTGTTGCAATATTCTCTTGTGGACCTGCAACTTGGTGCTACCCACATATTGCAACCCACAAGAGCACTCCAACACATAGATCACATACTCGGTGCGACATGTTAAGAATTTGTTGATTTTGATAGGCTCAGTTCTAAATGGAATATTGTAGACAGTTTTGTTCACCCCATATCTGCATGCTCTGCAGTTATTGCATTTGTAGAATCCATTACGTTTAGTTAGCCAATTAGTGGTAGGTCTAATTTCAGGGCTACTTTTGACAAGGGCATCTCTCATAGATCCTCCTTTTCTAAACGTAATGTTGGGGTATCTAGGAAGATCTTTGCCTATTGTGGGGTCACTGCGTACTACCATCCAACTTTTATTGATTATTTTGCGTAATGCTTTGTGTTGATTATTGTATGTTAGTATGAGTCTTGTCTCCTGATTCTGTATGTGTGTTGTCTTAACTGCTTCAGGGGTATTTTTTGATAGCAATGCCAGCCTATCCTGATTGATGGCTTTTTTGATAGCAGTGTCAATAGTCTTCTCACTGTAACCTCTGGCTAGGAAACGATTTCTGCTTTGTTTTTGTGCATGCACCAGGTCTACATCCGTGCTGCAAAAGCGTCTTATTCTCAACATCTCTCCATATGGTATACTATGTATGAGATGTTGAGGATGGTAGCTGGTAGCGTGTAATACGCTATTGCCTGCGGTGTCTTTGCGGTGTAGCTTAGTTTCAATTTGTTGGTTATGGATAAAGACCTCTACATCTAAAAAGTTGACTGATTGATGACTGATTGTGGCTGTGAAATGTAAGTTTAAATTGTTAACATTAATAGCCTTTACAAACTCACATGCCATTATCTCTGTGCCCTGCCAGATAATAAATAAATCATCTATATACCTTAACCAGGCCACCACATGATTATCCATTGTTTCACTGAAGTTAGTTCTTAATATCTTTTCCTCCCACCAACCCAGATGGAGGCAAGAGTAGCTGGGAGAAAAACAAGCCCCCAAAGCTACTCCTCTTCTTTGTTGGTATGTTTGATTTTCAAATAAAAAATAGTTGCTATCAAGGCAAAAGATTATCATATTAATTAACATTCGGTTGTGATGAAACAAATGCAAAGGTCTCTTTCCCAGATAGTATTCAATTGCTTTTATACCGTCTTTGTGGTGAATACTGGTATATAGTGAAGTCACATCTAAAGATATAAGAAGATAGTCTGGACACCATTTGTATTTAGTCAACTGTTTTAAGAAGTCTCCAGTGTCCTGTACATATATATATATATATCGGTTCAATAATTGCGACACACTCGTCTGTTGGTGCCAGAGTTGGGGGAAGACCAGGCCCCCCTGGTTAATTGCGCATCCACTTTCACAGATAGAAGAAAGAAACGCTGCACTCCAGTCTCCGGTAAGAATTTTCCACTTATATTTAGTCAAGCGTAGCAAACACCTACGGGTTTCAACTCCTTCTAGTCTTGCTCACGGTCAGTGAGTCCCTTTACTATGTTACTATTTATACAAATTGCCCGTCCTGCTTGTTATGATGCATTCTGGGAAATGTAGTTACATATACATACGGTTACATGACAACTTATAGCTATTAAGATATTCATTACAACATGCACAATCTTATACAGTTTTCATTGTTATATAAGGTTTAAGCTCCATTAAAGAAAGTTTTTAAATAAACAAAACTGTCCAGTAGGGGCACTCAGCCCATTAGTTGAAAAACAGAAAACATCATAAATACATTTAATTAACATTTGATATATGTGTGTATAAGACCACTGAAACATAGTGATCACTAGTCACATAAATGCAATGAAAGAACTATACTATCATAATTTTGCTTATGTTGTAATGAATATCTTAATAGCTATAAGTTGTTACAGGGGACGTTGGAGTGCTGTGTTGCAACCCGTAATCGATGGTGCCCCCCCCGGTTCCCTGGCTGGTGAGTCAACATACGTGCAGGCCCAGAGGGAAGTGCAACCGTGAGCGGTTGCGGCCTGGTGAGCTAAGCGTGGGGGGCTGGGCAGAGGCCTGCTTGGTGGATCGGCGGCCTCCCGGTCCTCTACTCACTAACTCCCGACACCACCTGGGATCCGCCGTTCTGTGCCTTTGCCCTCTTCCCTCCCCCTGTTGAATGAGGGGGGCAGAGGTGTGCTAGTGACCACTGGCCTGGCCTACCTGGGACTGGCTCTGCTGTATAGCAGTGCAGTGGGGACTGCGCATCCCGCCATGCTGACTCCTGTCCTACCTCCGCTCTTCCTTTTCACCTCCCTGGGAGAGAGGCACAAGGCGAGGTTCAGTGGCCAAAGACCTTCTGCAGCACACTGGAAGTGGTCTGGCCCGCCTTGGTGAATGACTTCCCTCTCCCCCACTGACTTTCCTCTGCCCCCTGTGTCTCCCGAGAGTGCCGGACTGTCCTTGAATAGTGTATGTACTGGGGGCGTTGTACACCAAAGCTCCTGCAGGAGTTTCTATATGCGATTGGTGCCCCATCAATTTTGCTGGAGATTGCGGTGGGGGATGGGGACTCCGCATATGATTTTGTGGTCCCGATAGACAGAGGCCTGCATCTGGAAGTCTGTGGTGCGAGGAACCCTCCCCTCACCCTGTGTTTACCTGTCCGGCTGTGTTGCCCTGGTCGGTTTTCTGCGGAACCCTTGACCGCACCTGTGCTGGGGCACGTCATTGGTCCCGGGAGGCCCTGGTGGCACTGTGGAGAGGCCTTTTCGAACTCTGGAGACCCTCATGTGACCAACCATGTCTTCACAAGACACCACGAAGAGGGACCCCCCGCTGAAAGATATTTTCACTAAAAGTGCGGCAAAGAAAGCAGACATGACACTTGAAACCACAGCATTGGCGCCATCCACTGACAGTGCTCAGGTAGAGGAGGCGACCCAGGGAGAAGCATCCATAACCAAAGCGTTTCTGGAGCAGATATTTGGGACCCTTCGGGATGACTTCACGGTCCTCAAGCAGGACATAGCAACTGAGATTAAAGACATTCTGGGAATTGTTGGACTTACGTGATCAGAACCTGAAATTACGCTATCAACTTGAAGACCTTGAAAACAGGTCCTGATGTTCTAACATACATATTAAAGGAGGCGGTTTCAGGCAACCTTGAGTACTTTGTTGTTTATCTCTTCAAACATGTTGCTTCCTTACTGGGGGACCAAGAGATTGTTCTAGACCACACTCACCGGGCTGGTCGCCCCGCCAGTGCACCAGGTCAACGTCGGGACATACTTACCGGGCTACATTATTACCGCCAAAAGGAAGCCATTATGACCGTGGCTTGCGATGTCAGTCATTAAATTTGAAGGTCAAAGGCTGTGGCTTTACCAAGATCTCTATAAGCTTACACTACAGCGGTGGAGGGCCCTTTTGCCACTTTCGGACTTTCTCCAGGATCTGAACATTAGATATAAGTGGGGCCACCTCTTCCACCTTCAGTTTGTATGGCAGTAAGAAGTCCACGTGATTCACACTTCCAAAGATGCCCCGGCCCTCCCTGATGTGCCAACCTTCCAGCCAAACACATGGGCCGCCTCGCCTTCCCGGAACCTGGCAGCCACTGGGTCTGATCCCCAATGCTCCCCCCGACGCAGGAAGAAACTCATGAATAAGCTCTCCGAAGCTGATAGTCGTAGAGAACGTGACTGACTACTTAAGCAACTGCAGCAAGTGGATGATGCCACGGGAGTAGATGGCAATTGACGATTGCCGTTTGATTTTGCGCCTGTTTATTCCGTACTGGAAGAGCTTCCCTGTTTGGTCATTGGAAACGATTTTCGGCAGCCAGCAGCTACCCCCTTCTGCCTCAAGTCTGCAGTTTTTCACGCTAGAGACCTAAAAGTACTCAAATACGAGGGATCAGAATTGGCCCTCTTTCCGGACTTCACCTCGCAGGTGCAAGAGGCACGCAAGAAATTTGAATCTGCAAGGCGCAAATTAGGAGAACTCCAGCTGGACCACCTGACAGAGATGCTTCTTCCTTTTGAGGTATTCACACAGGAAGTTAGCAAAGAGGATAGTACCATGGGCTAAGCTATCCCATTGTTGCACATGCTACAGGAACAGCTAAAGGAGGTGTCTGCAATGTATGCAGGTGTGGAGAAAAAAAAGATGCATATGACTTGGTGGAGAGCTTAATCCTTCGCTTGTCTGCTAATACAAGGGTGAAAAGAGAAATTGTGTCCTTCAAACATTACATCTGTGCCACAATTTTGATCCACGGTACAAACCATTACTGTCCACTTTCATTCCTTTTTCAGACGGGGATATTAGAAAATACTAAACATGGATAGCTGAGCATGGCAGTGAGCTAGAAAAAAGAACGACCGGGAATTCAAGGCCCACTGGTCCAGGCCACAAGTCCTGTGGGGCAGCCTTCAAGTTCAGAGCCTGACGGCAGTGCTGTTGGCTTACAGCAGCCAAAACCAATGACAAGAACACCATCAACAACATCAAGACCAGGAGCATCAGCCTCCAAATCTGCAACTGGGTGGTTTCTACTGGCAGGGCTTAAATCAAGTGCTGAGGCAAAGGCAAAAGAGGCTGAGCAAAGCGGAGCACCCATGACCATTGAGCAGATGGTCCAGGCCTATCTGGATGACCCAACAGAGGTGTACTTTGATCAAAATCCATTGGTGTATTGGTATGGGAAAAGGCACGAATGGCCAGTGCTCAGCAGGCTGGCGGTAAACTATCTGGCTTACCCTGTGGCCAGTGTCTCAGTTGAGCGTGTTTTCAGTGCTGCTGGTGCCGTTGTCACAGTGAGAAGGACCAGTCTCTCGCCCCAAAAGTTGGAGAGATTAATCATGATCAAAATGAATCAGCACTTTATACCACCGGATTACACCATACCTGAAGTTCCACAGGAGGAAGATGATAGAGACTCAGGTCATGGTGTTAGATTTGAAAATCCCATTCCTGCTATGCACTCGTATCATGCTACATTAGGTTTGCAGTGTGTGGCTAAATAGATGCCATTTGTATTCACGTTATGCAACCCATTGAGTTATCCCTGCAACGTGCAAGCTTTAGTTAGCAAGAGTGACCATTTTGTATTTCGTAATCCCTATTAGGCTGTGTCTGAACTGGGCCTCATTATTCGTACTGCTTGCCTCAGCAGAATACTGTATTTTGTTATTATTTTCCTTTCCTGTTCAAGGCTGCATCCCGACTTACTAATGAATAGGCCATTCTGCCCTCGCATGCCTATCCGAGTGTGTAGTTCTGCTCCCACGTTAGGAGACGCTGAGACTCAGCACGGTAACCTTGAGTTGCCGATAGCATGTAACCATCGGGCAGGTGGTAGCCCATCCTTCTGTGCCTTCTTTGTTCATGTTCGGCTCAGGCCGGTAACTTTCCACTGTGGGTGTGGTTGGGGGGTTCTTGGAGGAATGATCATGCATTGCAGGCCGTTGGGGAGCCAGTCCCTCGGCAGACATCTTAGGGTGCAGGTCAGATTGGACTCCTCTGCAGAGTATTACTATTAAAGGTATGTTTGTATTCTCTACTGTCTGACTGACTCTTCATTACTCGCGAAGGCCTAGCAGGTGGTTGTAAGTAACCCGGTCGGCCCCTAAGGGCCACTTCCTTCAGTTGGCGCCCGAACAGGGACCTCACAAGGGATCCAGCTCACCCGTAATCGGGTTGCAGGGTCGGGGTTGCGTCTGGTCGGTCGGGCGGATCGGGTTACCCCACACGATCGAACTTGGTTCTCGCAGCTGCCCTGCCCGTCTGATCAGGTGCCTCCTCGTCTAGTGGTCACCAGTTGGGGTCCTGAGAAGGCGAAACCTTGGAGTTGACAGTTTGGTCCGAAGAGTCGGCAGTGGAGAATAACTTGACTCAACCTTTGTGCACCAGGTGAGTGATATGGTTCTTGGAAAAATGGCACCATTCTTGAACGGCACAAGCCTACGGGCTGTGTCTTGGTACAGTCTCCGGACTGTCTTGGTGCAGTTTTCGGACTGCCTTGCTTGAACGGCTCGAGTCGACGGGCTGTGTCTTGGTACGGTCTTTGGGCTGTCTTGTCTTGAATTTGGTGAGTCTGCGGACCCTTGAAAAAGGCACAGAGTGCTTGTGAGCAGTTTACCAGACCAACTGTAAATTTGGCCCGCGCTTGAAAAGGTCTGGGACTGTTCGCGAACAGTCTGCCAGGCCAACTGGTAATTTGGTCAATGCTTGAAAAGGTCTGGGGCTAGAGCCTGCCTTCTTGAATTTGGTACAGTCTCCGGACTGTAGGGAGTGGTCTTTGGACTATTTGGTTTGGTTTCTGAATAATTTTTATTATTTATCTTTCCTTTATATTACTGTTGCTGGTGTTAAACTTGTCCGTTAGGGACAGTGCATGTGTCTTATATTAAGATGCCTTGCTTAAGCAAATTGGGGTGTTTTGGATGTCGGTGTTGTTATACTGAGGCTCGATTGGAAGAGAGTCAGCCTGCGCCTCCGGAGGGTACCCCAAATTTTGATGTATACGTCAAGCATGGTATTGGCCCTATTATGTTTAGCACATTGTGGAATAAATATACGAGGGACAATACTGAGTTACAGTGGCCACTTACTGGCTCGTTTGATGAGCAAAAATTGAATTTCTTGCAGGACAAATTGTTCGCCAAAAAGAGCTGGCATTCGATGTTTGATTCTCTAAGAGTATGGCAGAAGGAAGCAAAGCAGCGGCGTATGAGAGCAGAGAAAGAGGCCCGGAAGAGGCAGACACAAACTATAACGCAGAAAGCAGTGGCCTATGAAAGTGCAAAGATAGAGAAAGGCATAGAATGTGCAGATAGAAAGTTTCGATTGCAAACAGATAATTGCTATGTTACTAGAGAGGAAGGTGATGTTTTTGTTGAAGAACTATTGGATTCTCGCCCTCCTCCACCCTATGCTCCTGAGCGGATATACCCAAGGATTCCCACATCTCGGTCCCCGGCCTCTGGTGCCGCTCTTTCTAGTATTTCTGCCTCCAGCCCAACTGCTTCGGCCCAGCCCCGCCTGTTTCCTCTCTGCTCATGCCAGTAATAGGGGCAGGAGCCGTTAGCTCTCCTGTTCCGTCTATTGACTCTGTATCTACTGCTACACCCCCTTTCACTCCTACAGCATTATCTCCTTTCATGATGATACCTGCCTCCTCATCTGCTCTTTCTCCCTCAAGTATGACACCCCAAGCACTGCCGAATGGCGAGACCCCTGTACGTGGAACACATGAAGGGAACTGGGCGGCAGCACAAGACCGGATGGACAAAGTGTTGGTGCGTTCTGCTGTGGGTGATGAGGAGAAGCAAATGGTGGCGAATCAGGTGGCTCAGTGGGCTCGGAGCCCGATCTATAGTGTGGAAGATGTGTGGAGTGTGATGAGCGATTATGAGCCCTTCATACAGCAACATGCCCTTAAGCACATGTCGGCCACGCTAATAGGACTGTGGGAGCAGTGTTTTCAAGGTATTGCACTGCAGATCATCTATGACATACGGGACAGGGTATATGCTGCAGATATGGCTCCTAATGAGGTTTTTAGCAATGTAACGACATTGGTGGGTTATCGGGTCAGATTGCACCAAAAGGTTCCGACGATGGTGACTCAGTACCCCATGAGAGAGGTCCATCCCATTTATCATCCTGAAATACCAGAACTGCGCGACACCATAAATGCTGTAATTAGGCCGCGAGTCGATGCTCGGTTCCAGGAACAGTGGATCTACACTCCTTGGAAGAAGAGTGAGGTAATATCCCTTAAACGTCAGTTGCCAGACCCTCAGAAAAACCAGACTGCGTATTATAAAGAGTTGACAGAGGCGGCCTCCTCCACGGTGATGACGTTAGCAGATATTGAGTTGTTCTTTGGCTTGTTAGTACCAGTGGATATTTGGAGGCAAGTGCATACACAGGATCATGTGGTGGAATTGGGAGGAACATGGGATCAGATCAGGGCATGGGATAAGGACCCCAAGCCCGGTGACAAGCCGAGGGCGGAGATATTGGCTTTACCGGGCCGCATTATCACCTATATGCATTCCCTTGTCCCGCCGAGACGGGTGGATTGGGACAAGCTGACTGCATGTCGTCAGAAGAAGGACGAGAGTGTGTCTGATTTCTTTACTAGGTTTGAAGGGGTGTTTCTCGACTTTAGTGGCCAGGATCTGTCATTGGAGGGTGGTGTCCGGTTGTTTGTCAGCAGGTTCGTTACCAATTTGCCTCCTGAGATTGCGACTAGGTTGCAGGCTTCAGAAAGCACCTGGAGCACTTCTTCCGCGTCAGTAATTTTGAGTATGGCACAGGACTACGAGCATAGAGAAAATGAGGACAAAGAGAAGGTGGAGAAAAAGCCAAAGGATTTGAAGATGAGGGTGTTGATGCAGCAAGTTGCGAGAGGAAGAGGGAGAGGTTCGGGTTCGGCCCAGCGGCTGCCCCGGACTAACAGGGGTGGTACTTCTAATGCACCCCTTGGGCTCAATCAATGTGCATATTGCAAGCAGGAGGGACATTGGCGGAATGAGTGCCCGGAGTTGTTGCAGAGAGGTGAGGCCCCGAGAGGTGGGGGGTTTGGAGGACGGGGAGGAGGAGGCCGTGGGGACATGCAATCAGAGAACACATCATCTAATAGACAGAGCGGTAACTACTTCGACGACCCCCGAGGGAGACAGTACTATCATGACGACTATGATATGGACGAAGTAACAGGGATGTCTCACAGCTAGGACAACAAGGGACAGGGTAAGGGACCAGTTCCGGTGCCTGTAGATAAGTGTGGACCCTATGTCACCGCAGATTTACATGGACCGAGAATTCTTAATTGATACAGGGGCTATGAATAGCTCTATTTCCCGTTCACTGGTCCCGGGGGCAGCTCTGTCTGGCCAAAATAATGTTTCGGTGGGTTTCTCAGGCGTGCCGGTTGTCAGCCCCATTTCCAAACCTCTTGCTTTGACTATTGGTCCCTTCACGGTTGATTCACCATTTCTATTAACGTCAAATTGTGGGGAAAATTTGTTAGGGTTGGATTTGTTGAAAAGGCTGCATGCGACAATCTTTTGTTCCCCAGATGGTGTTTACATGACTATTGGACCGCACGTGGCCCGTGCCAAACAATGCCTCGCAAAAGATGCCCCCCTCCCCGCTGAGTTTCAGGATGTGCCACGTACACTGTGGGCTACAGGAGACATGGATGTGGGCTTACTCCAGATCCCACCGGTCTCTATACAGATCAAAGACAATGCTGTATTACCACGTATTCCCCAGTACAAGATATCCCAGGCAGGAGAAAAGGCCTTATTGCAAATAATACAGGATTTGATTGTCTGGCGTGGTTGAAGAGACAGCGGCGAATGTGTGTAACAGCCCTATTATTCCTATTCTTAAAAAGGCACCCTTGGATTCTTCTGATGCTCACCCTGATGTTTACCGCTTGTAATTGACCTTAGAGAGGTGAACAAGATAGTGGTTCCCCAGTATCCTGTAGTCCCAGACATTACCGCGATTTTGACAATGATTCCCCCATCTGCAAAATTCTTTTCAGTCATCGATTTGAAGAATGCTTTCTTCAGCATTCCAATCCATACAGATAGCAGACATCTGTTTGGATTTGCAATAGCCGGAAGGAGCTTTAGATTCTGCCGTGCTCCATAAGGCTATACAGAAAGTCCGAGTATCTATAGTCAAGCTTTGAAAGCTCAATTGGATTCTTTGGAACTTCCCCCTGGTAATGTGCTGTTGCAGTACGTTGATGACCTCCTGGTGGCTTCAGACACTGAAGATGGTTGTAAAGAGGCCACAGTTAAATTGTTGTTACATTTGGCACACCATGGACACAAGGTGTCACTTTTGAAATTTCAATATTGTCGACAGGAGGTCACCTATTTAGGTCCCCTACTGTCGAAGGAGGGTCGCAGACTAACACCTGAACGCATAGCTGCTATTACTAATATGCCTGTTCCTAAGACCCAACGAGAGGTACGCGCCTTCATTGGCATAACTTCGTATTGTCGTCACTGGATCCCTAACTATTCCTTACTAACGAAACCCCTCCTTTACCTGACCACTAAAGACGTGCATGAACCCTTGCCTTGGACATCTGCATGCCAGCAAGCTTTTGAGCAATTAAAAGTTGCGCTTTGCTATGCTCCTGTGCTTGGTACTCCTGATTACCAGAAGCCTTTTGTGCTCTATGTACATGAGGCGGACGGTTGCGTGCTTTCTGTTCTAACACAGGGTTTTGGTGGTAAGCAGAGACCCTGCGCGTCATTTTCTGCTATTCTTGATAACGTTGCCATAGCTCTCCCGAGCTGCCTGAGGGCTGCCGCGGCGGTGGCAGTTTCTATCAGACAATCAGCAGTGCTCGTCCTTGATACAGATCTCACAGTCATGGTACCTCATGCTGTGGACACACTGTTGAATAAGACAAAGACACAGCACCTTACTAGTCTGACTGGATATGAGTAACCTTGTTTGCTCCGCACATTACCCTCAAAAGATGTGCTACTCTGAACCCAGCCACGTTACTACCCCTCCCTTCGGAAGAAAAGGACAATGATGTCCATGATTGTTTATTTCGGACTGAGGAAGAAACGAAGGGACGGGTAGACCTGACTGATGTTCCCTTATCTGACCCCCAAGGGGAACTATATGTCGATGGCTCTTGTTTCAAACTACCAGATGGCACTACCACTGCAGCTTATGCAATCACAACGTTACACACTGTAGTTGAGACATCCCGTATTACATACCAATCAGCCCAGGCTGCAGAGTTGGTTGCCCTTCTTAGGGCTTGTGAGTTGAGTGAGGGACTGACTGTGAATGTCTACACCGACAGCCAGTACGCTTTTGGGGTGGCCCATAATTTCGGGCGCCTCTGGGCGGAGAGAGGGTTCTTGACTTCGCATGGATTGCGCATACAGCATGGTCCATTGATACATAGACTGCTGACAGCACTGACACTTCCTGATAAGTTGGCAATAATAAAATGCAGCGCTCACAAAGCAGTAACATGCGATGTTGGAAGTGGCAATGCTTTTACAGATCAGACAGCTAAGGCGACAGCTAGATCGAAGATGAAAAAGATGTTCGTGGCAGGTCCCGCTAGGTGGGTTCCAGACAATGGAATGTTCGAGGACACATTAGACAATGTCAGGGAAATACAGAGTGAGGCGACAGTAGATGAACTGGCAGAATGGGAGGAGAGGATAGGGCGTTTGGATGAGGATGGGTGTTGGACTGATTTGTCTGGGAAACAGAGATGGTTGCTCCCCAACGCATATGTGCTCCCTGTTGTTACCATGGCCCACGGCCCAGCACACATTAGTGCCAAAGGAATATGTAAGCTACTGGACCCAGTATGGCAAAATGATAATATCCCTAAGGTAGCCACACATTTAGTGAAACACTGCATCATTTGTCTGAAACATAATCCTGGGAAAGGTACTCCTACACCCGCAGGTAATTTTGCACCGCCTTCCTTCCCTTTCGAGGTTCTTCAGATGGATTTCATCGAAATGGAACGAGTTAACAATTTGAAGTATGTGCTGGTAGTGATTTGCGCATTCAGTAAATGGATTAAGGCTTACCCCACTAAGGAGAATACGGCCATGGCGTCGGCGAAGGCGCTCATAAAAGAGTTCTTCCCGCGCTATGGATTACCACGTGTGATCTGGAGTGACAACGGAAGTCACTTCAATTCAAAGGTCATTGAATTGGTGTGTAAAGGCTTGCATATTAGACAGAAGTTTCATGCAGCGAACCACCCTCAGTCAGCAGGCTTGGTTGAGAAGTACAATGGTACTCTCAAATTGAAGTTAGCAAAGATTCAAGAAAGCACAGGATTGCGATGGCCCGATGCTGTACTTTTGGCTTTGTTATCAACCAGAGCAACAGCGCATTCTAGAACAGGGTTGTCCCCGTACGAGGTGGTCTTTGGATGCCCCACCAACGTCTGGGGCGTCCCAAGACCCAAGCGCTTTTCCGAGATAGAGTACCCCCTACTTGTGGACTATTTGTATGAGTTGACTAAAGATCTTCATTCTGTCCACCAACAGATTCACGCCACACTGCAACCAGTACCATAGGGGCCCAGGCATCAGCTACAACCCGGGAACTTTGTAATGGTCAAGCATTTTCAACGGAAGAACTGCCTGGAGCCGAGATGGAAGGGGCCCCTGATTGTCCTGCTCGCCACCTGCACCGCAGTGAAGCTTGAAGGCCGGAAGCACTGGGTGCATGCATCGCATGTAAAAAGGGTACCTCTACCACTTCCGTATGATCAGTGGGTCCTCGACTGCATTGCTGACCAGGAAGGGGAGCGCGTGCCCCGTTTCGTTCCTTTCTCTGATGCCTGATTGAGGTGGGCGCAGACGGACGAAGAAAGCGACGAGGCTTTACTTGAGGCGGTCCCCCCAGAGATAAGGGCCGCCCTGGATGCTCCCGCTTTTGGTGCACAGTCACCTGAGTCTCAATGCCCTGCTGAACCTGAATTTCTTCCCCTTTTTGTTGATGAAGAAGTACCTGGGGTTGCCAGGTACAACCTGCGGCCCCAACGGAAGGACAGTGCGCCAGTAGGACAGTCCAGGAGTTAGGGAAGGACTCAAGCTTAGGACGTAGGTGCTATGCCTAAGGTGCCTGCTTTAGATTAGAGTGAGTTACACTGGTGCACTGCCCTGGACACTGGACAGGATTAGCTGAGGGTGTCTTCCAAGGAGGGAGAGTGCCCTATCCTGAAAGAAGAGGATTTGTTTTCCAGCAAGGGCTGCGATCGCGCAGCTCCCCCGTGGGAGTGCTTCATAGCACCGTCGTTGATGAACAATAGGAGTCTACCAGTGAGGCTCTGAAGGACACTGGGTGATTTGTACCCCTCTGGTCGGTTGTATTTTTGTGGCTCCAATTCCTAAAGTTTCTTTCTATGTACCCATTTGGCCACGCAATTATGAAGGAGGAACAGCCTCTGGTGGCCCCACCATTACAGCAGAATAGTCCTGTGTGGTCTAGTTGGTCTACTGGGAGTAAGGTGGTAGTGGTAGCGGTCCTTCTCATCATAATGATAACACTATTTGGGGTGGTGTGGTACTTAGAAGAACAGCATCCTGTGCACACATTGATAGGGACTACACCGGCTCCATCTGAGCATTCATTTGTTACACTGGCCCCACACAAAGAGAGGCATAGACAGACCTATGTCGAGAACGCGTTTTTGCAGATGCTCCATCAGGTACACAGTACCACTAATGCCACGAATTGCTGGGTATGTGGGTTACTTCCCTCCGTTATGCACAAGAACGATCTATTGGTGTCATTGCCCCTGTCATACTTGGGTAGCTGTGAGGCATGGTTCCAATTGCTTTCTATGGTGTACATGCACTATTATGCTGGTGCGATGAATATGGAACAGTCTGATTACGAAGCAGTGTTGGAATATATAGTGGTCCACCAAGGGTATACACCTGGGACAGATGGAAAGGAGGGTACCCTAAATCCAGAAGCTTGTATGAATATTTTCGAGGATAATAAAAATGTCACTTGGTTACAAAACAAAATGCTGGATTTTCAAGGGTTTAATGTTACTGAATATTTTAAATGTTTCCAGGAACGAAATATAACTGAAGACAAAGCCATGCCCGTCCCTGTGATCAATACAGCAGCCAGTTTCTGTGTTGAAGGTACAGGGAACATTCCAGTAGGCCAGATCACTTGTAACTATACATACCGATTGAACACTGATAGTAGCCACCTTTGCTCACACCTCCAAATGTATACTTTGTTTGCGGGGAGCAGGCCTATACCTGGCTCCCCAGGGGATGGTCTGGCCGGTGTTATGTCTCTTTTCTCTTGCCCCCTGTTTATATTGCACCATCAAACTATCACAAGGATCATAGATTATAGCGTAGGGATCTCTATTTGCATCGAGCCAAGAGAGTTGTCAATACAGAAGATATAGATCAAACAGATACTTCCCTACAGCAATTTACTGATATCATGAAGGGCATTCTGCCGTTCTGGGGCCCCAGGTTCAATAGCCGTAATATCCGTCGCCTTGCTAGAGTAGTTGAAGGAGTTATTAACACTACTGCAGGTATATTGACTAATATTACAGTCAAGCTTCAGGCTACGAGACTCGTTGCTCTTCAAAACCTGATGGTTTTAGACGTCATCCTTGCTGATAGGGGCGGAGCCTGCCGCGTCATCGGCAGCAGCTGTTGTGTTTACATTCCTGATACCGCCCCTAATGTATACTCCGCCATACAGAAATTACACAGGCTTGCTTCAGATATCCATCAGGATAATGGTTCATGGTCCCTCACAGGGTGGTTCTGGGATCTGCTGACATCATGGGGTTGGAAGATACTACTTGCCCTCATAGCTATCGCAGGTGTCATCTTCACATGTTGCTTATGTATTAATTGCCTTCCAGCATGTTGCACCTATTGTATGAGCAAGCTCACCCCTACCCCTAAATTGCCAGGACGTGATACTAAGGTCTCTGCAATGATGATGCAGGATATCCAGGATATCATGCTCATCGATTAAGGTATTTTTGAGTACTAAGTAGATGTTGATTCTCATGTGCTGTTTTCTTCTTTCTTGTAACGTGAAGTGAGCATGCATTTTCTTCTTTCCACTTAGAATTGTAAAGACCCTACCGGATAGCCTCAATAAAGCATTTAGCCACCCCTGCTAAAAGGAGGGTCTGTTAGATTTGAAAATCCTATTCCTGCTGTGCACTCGTATCATACTACATTAGGTTAGCAGTGTGTGGCTAAATAGATGCCATTTGTATTCACGTTATGCAACCCACTGAGTTATCCCTGCAACGTGCAAGCTTTAGTTAGCAAGTGTGACTCCATTTTGTATTTCGTAATCCCTATTAGTCTGTGTCTGAACTGGGCCTCATTATTCGTACTGCTTGCCTCAGCAGAATACTGTATTTAGTTATTATTTTCCTTTCCTGTTCAAGGCTGCATCCCGACTTACTAATGACTAGGCCATTCTGCCCTCGCATGCCTATCCGAGTGTGTAGTTCTGCTCCCACGTTAGGAGATGCTGAGGACTCAGCGCAGTAACCTTGAGTTGCCGATAGCATGTACCCATCGGGCAGGTGGTAGCCCATCCTTCTGTGCCCTCTTTGTTCATGTTCGGCTCAGGCAGGTAACTTTCCACTGTGGGTGTGGTTGGGGGGTTCTTGGAGGAATGATCATGCATTGCATGCCGTTGGGGAGCCAGTCCCTCGGCAGACATCTTAGGGTGCAGGTCAGATTGGACTCCTCTGCAGAGTATTACTAATAAAGGTATGTTTGTATTCTCTACTGTCTGACCGACTCTTCATTACTTGGGAAGGCCTAGCAGGTGGTTGTAAGTAACCCGGGTGGCCCCTAAGGGCCACTTCCTTCAATGGAAGTAGTGTGTTAGATTACCTACTTCTGGGCGAACCACCAGAGTTTGAGGATGAGCTCTACTTCTCTGACTACTAGGCTTTCTTTCTTTGACACCCCAAAAAATATGTATATATAGCTTGGGAACATTATTTACTTTATTATTTGTGTGTGTCTGACTGTCTGGTTGACCAATTCATCCCCACCAACTTACTCTTAGACACATTTGTATTGCCGGATTGGAATTGCAACTGTGTGCAGTGGACAAGTTCCGACTCATAGTCCAAAGCCATTTCCCTCAAGCCAGACATTGGATGGAGAATACAAACAAATGTGTGCCTGCCTCCAACCCTGGGCTATGACTATCTATGCTTTTCTACCCTAGAGGGACTGCCCCACATGTGAGATATAATCCAATTTACACTGGCAATTCTCTGCTTCATGAACAAATGGAGGATCTGCATTCTGTAATGTATCACCAATCGATCACGGTAAGCACACCTAAAGAACAGGTAAATGCTGGCATGCATTGCACGCTGAGTGATTGTTGTTTGTTGTGATGTGAACTTGTTGTGATATGTCATCATCATGTGTGTTGATATTGAGAAGGGATGAGATGGTTCATGTGCTGGGAGGTAGTATGAGACTGGGTGTTTGTTTATACGCTTAATGTGTTAGTGATGAATTTGAGATTCACAGTGTTGGTGGCCTACGGACGGCTAATCAATAATTTTAAATTTCCTCTGAAAGTAATTTTTTTCCTTCCCCTTTGAGAGATCGGATAGCGAGATTCTTTCACTGTGTCCAACTCCACTCCACACAGTCCACACTGCTTTGTTTTTTATTGTTTTATGCTTTATACTCCTCAAAAACTCAGACCCGACCAGTCCCTTAGGTAACGCAAAGTTTGCAAACACAAATCTAGTCTACACAAAAAGTGACTCGATCTTTCCCTTCTTGTTGTTCAATAACATAATTATACTACTACAGGCCGATCTATTGCATTTTGAATCAGGACTCAGGACAATGTTGGTACAGAGTTGGACACCATAATGAGGGTCAGACCCAGGCGGATCAGAGGTGATGGAATGGCTCAGGGTGTAGGCGTGAGCGTGACTACTTCGAGAACTGCCACCAGAAGAAGATGGAAGTTTTAAAATTCACTAAACCAACCGATTTGGATGATGATGACTTTAAAGTGGCCTAAAGGTAAACAAAACAAGTCTGTGTAGTGGTGGTGGTGAGTGGTGTGACTGACAGCGGTGCGTAGATTGTTTACTTCATTGGAAAAATGCTATGTTGTTGTGTGTGCTCAGTGCTGTCTGGCTCAAATTCGTCATTTAATTTAAAGCTAAGTGGTGGTTGGGTGGGGACCTGTTGTTGTGGTATCTGCCAGTATCAGACATTTTGCCATGCTGCCTCTGAGTCATCTCTTCTTGTTGAACTCCTCCTTATTCAGTTTAAATTTTTCTCCTTGATTCTTCAATATCATTTTTGCTTTTCAATCTACAGGCCCTGGCCTTTACCCTGCGCCATACTGGTAAAACAATCTAAGATATTCACACTTACCTTACTGAGCCGCATCCGCCAGGCACCCAAGATTGATAGACAGTCCAAGAGGAATGCAGATGTAACTACCAATTTGGCAATACAGTTTCTTTTTTTCTCTTTAATCTTTATAACTGTGTGTGTTGTTTATGTTGGTTTACTTGACTCCTACAGATATTTTAATTTTATTTGCTATCTTTCAAAGCTCGGTACAACAATTACAGAACATAATATAACTTGGGTCTCTCTGGGGGCAGATGGACAATTTGATTTGGCTTACTTGTACTAGTACTCATCATGCATGCATTTCCTTTTCCTCCCATCACAGATTTATGATGGTTGGCTGCCAAGATGAATGTTGTCCTTGTGCAGTGTTTGTCTTTGTTAAACATTTCCCTCAAATCCCCCTTCCCATCCATTCATTGAACCCCTAACCCTCTTCCCCTAGGCTGTGTGATTTATTGAGGTGCGACTAAATTAAATTTACACCATTAATTGATCACACACTTCGTGGGGTGGATGTGGTGAAAGCAACACCTACTCAAGGCAGGGCAAGGATCTTCTTCTGCTTCAAGTATAGCCCACACTGGCAATATTATATATATTAGATTTCGCACCCATGCACAGTATTCGATATTCAATTTCTTTTCAGAGAAACATAATCCATCATAATTGCCAGCATCATCATCCTTCCAGCACTAAAGGTTACACTTGTCCACTTCATAGCTCAAGTCGACTTCAGTTTGTAACTTGTACTAGTCCACCATTCTGATTATTTATTTTATTTTAGCATTGCTTATCATGTTTTCTCATTTGGCAGTCTTCTTCTTGTGTACCACTAGTCGCACTCTGGTCTCCCTCTGGTGACGGCCTGATTATTTTTCGCAAAGCTTGCATATAAAACAGCATTAACTCAGGAAATTTTTATTTCAATTTAAGTAGTTCCCTGCGATGAATATTCCTCATCCTACAGTTTGAGTTTGGCTAGGAGGGAGTGGAACCTCGCTTCCGGATCTGGTGCTTCCACTAGTATTCGACTAGTCCACTATCATGCTGCTACTGTCTACTACCACCACCATGGTACCTTGGGAAACCATGCAGCCATTGCTTCACCTAATCACAGGTAAGAAAAGAACTGTGGGGGATTCATTGTTGAGCTACAATAATCTATATACCTTGGAAAATAATTCACACCCCACACCCCCTTCGAGTCCTTAGGGGTTAATATAGTTTCAGACTGCATAGATTAGGAGGAGAGAGTAGTAAGACAAGTATGTGTACCCCATAACTATTGGTGTGTTACACTATCTGCAGATTTTAAAAACTGGCTGCGGGCCTGCAGCAAAGGAAATAGTGAGAAGTAAAAGATCAAGTCCCCAAAAAAGATTTAAATCCTATGTACAACCATAAAAATAAAATCTGACAAATAAACTAGAAAACCCACAACACCTGGCCCACCCTTCTCCCTAACCCCAACCAATGTCCAAAGTAAAGAAAGTCCAAATAATTGTCCAAACAAATGCCCATAAATAAATATGCCAAAAACCCCAATATTTCCCCAACTCCCACATTTCCACCCTCTCCCCCAACAAGTCCCACCCACCAAACAAACAATTACAAAAGGAGCAAGAGAGACCTAGCGGAGGGCTAGGAGCTCCCTCTCCAATCAGTCGAACTACTCCTCTATCCTGGCTTCCAGGCACGCCATCCTCAGGAGCATGCAGCGCTGAAAGGCTCTATAGAGTCTAAGGGGGGAGCAGCAGTGGTTGAATGGCGGCTGGCGGCTGCCTGACATTGGCACCGTAAAACCGCAGGCACTGGGGCCTAACTGGGGCCAGGGGCATTGGAGGCTGCAGCTGCTGCCGCCGCATCCTCCTCCTCAGCCACCAGCTGCTGGTATTCGGCCCTGATGGCCTCCAGCTTCCATTGCGGGGTCCTGGCTGCTATCTCCTGCCTGTTGGGTTGTGAGGATGATGGTGGATTGGCATGAGTAGCTATACCGAGAAAGAAAAAAGACAAATTGTAACCAATACTCTTAGCAAAACAGTAACACATAAAATTATATAGTGGCACAGTAGCACTAGCAGTACATAACATCTGCTGGTATCCTCGATTCCTCGGCCCATTCAATTTTGATGTGATTACAGTTCCAGGCATCAAGCACTATGGAGTATATAACTATTCCTATTCTCTGTCGTTTAGCTAAATTAATGTAGGCATGCCAGGTCAGCCTGTGCCCTAGACAGACATACTTGTGTTGCGTTATACTTTGCTACTGTCTGCAGGCGGGGCAGCTGTACCACACAATTATCTCTTTTCCTATCATGGCCATGCTCTGTTAAATCAAATGCTCTCTTTCACCCTGACTACAACAAGCCAGATGAATAGTTACCAATATATGAATGATATATGGCACAACATGAGGTACTACTATTGTAACCATGCAGCCGATAGGCCACCCAGTATTAAAATTGTCAATAAGCAAGCAATATGACTTACCACCTCCCGCCACTGCCTCTGGCTCACCCCCTGCAGCTGCAACATCTGCTCCCTGGATGGTGCCGACGTCCCCACTTGCCTCGGCACTGGTGGTCGGTGCGGATAAAAAAAACATTACACATTTTTTAGATGGCATATTTGCCTACACCTATTTATCTTTTTCCATAGCATAATTGAAAATACATACACCACACACATCATTAGCAATTCGGGTACATACAGTATGTCCTATCAAAAATAATAAAATATCCAGTTGGGCACTTTGTTTTTGATGGTGGCAATTTTTGAAAAGCCTCTCCAGAAGACAATCTGCAAAGGACTGAACTGAGTGGCTAGAGCTAATGGTGAATCTGAGTTTTTGAAAAGAAATAAGAGTGGCCAACTGGCCGGATAATCGGACATAAAGTCATCTTGGTTGGCAAATGTAATGGTGCCGTCCTCCTCATCCTCATACTTCCTTCCAGCCATGGTGCACGGTAATCAGTTCACCATCAATTGCTGTTAATAATACTAGGCCTAGATAAGACTAACGTCACCATGGCCACTCTCTCGGTTTACTGATTGAGCATGAGAAAGTAAAAGAAAGCCTTCTCATCTCAACAAACATGTGTAGAATACCTTACTTGGGTATGCAATCTGCACGGCAGAGTAGTAGTACTAGTACTAGTAGAGTAGTAAGGACCAATGGGTTCTCTGAGCCTTACAGTACAACCACTAGGCAGTCCACAAAATAATATCTATGGGGAGACGGAAAGCTGACTGAAAAACCAGAACAAAGTAAGATACAGACAAACTTGTACAGACAGAGGCAGTTTCAGGTAAAATCAGACACTGGAAATATAAAATAACTTAGTAAATAGGATAATGCAGGGATAACGAGATTTTTTAAACGGATAGATCGAAGAGGATTTGGGAAAAAAATTAAATTAGGAAACATGTAGAAAATAGTTCAAATTAAGGAACAGTAAAAGCTAGGGAAATATATTAACAGCAGGAGAACTTACTGGGGCCAGCAGAGCCATCGGCTGAGAAGCGTTCTTCCTGGGAGGCACATCCAGCTCCCTCACCCGCCTCGGACGACCTCTTGCCCCTGGATGCTGATGTAAGGCATTATTAAAGAGACAAGGAATAATTGGTGGTAAAAAAATAATCTCTCCCAAAAAACAAAAAAAATTTGGACAAGAAACGACAATTGCAATAACATTGAACTTTCCTAAATCATATCGACTAGTAGTAGACTAGTATCACAGACCGTCCTATCTATTCCACATTTCCTAAACCTACCTAGCCCGCCTATTCCAAAGACTTTGGAATAAATTGCAATGAATGATATTTGCTTCTAAGTTCTGATCTCATTTGCAATCATTCTCAACCCCCTTTGACAGGCTAATTCACTAAGTCTGCATTTTGTCTATAAATGCATAGATGGACGCATGCATACACGAAATTGGTTGGTTGCTTGTCACTGTATGAGTTACAAAATAGGTTCTAAGAATTGAAGTGAGAGGACGTGCGCCGCTAAATTACTAATACTAACTACCACTATCTTAGTGACAGGACAAAGGAATGGAGTCTCTCTCTAGTCTGCATTACTTAACCTCAAGTTCCTACATAATCAGCCGAAGCGAAAGCAAAGTTGCAAACAAGTACGATTAGGTAGCGCCGAGCACCTGTCTAGAATGACGATCACATAATATAAGATTTGTAAATGTAACTTAACTGCATGTGAGTAGCATGCTTGCTATTTGGGAAAAAAATATTAGCAATAACATAGAACACACAAGTAATAATAATAATATTATTAGCTACTGACCAAGCCCAGCGACCTCAACCCCTAACAGGTCTGGCAGGTCCTGGTCCCGGTCCAGAATATCGGACCACCGGTGTGTCAGCTAATTGTGGACCCCAGAGAAACGATACACTGCCTGGCGCACCCTTGCACACCGCTGCTGGCACTCCCGGATCCCGTACCCCGACCCAGGCCTCCTGCCAGGGTGGAGGGGAGGTGGCGATGCACAAAACAAAACAGCACTGCCACCTCCACCTGCCACCTCCACCTCTAAAAAAAAAGGCCCGGGGCTGCACCCATTCTCGGCGCCACCTTCCTCAAGGAAGGCGGCTCTTCTTTGCTGCCTTTTAAGTGGCACGGGTCTTTGCCATGATGCTGGGGGGGGGAATCAAAAGTAGAAAGTATTAAAAAAATAACAGGGAGATGAAGGAAGTGAAAAAAATTAGGAAGATGATGAGAGAAAAACAGTGCAAAACTCACTAAAAAACACACCAAAAGAAGAAAGAAACACAAAATATACACTTAAGAAGACCGAGGGAAAGATAATAAATAAAAAAGATCAGAAAAAAAGTTTTGGGAAAGAAGGATTGAAAAGATTTAGGGAGGATTCAAAAGTTTACCCCAGCACCATAACCGAAAAAAACAAGACGCCCGTGCCCATGTGCGACCGCGTGGTGCAGTTCACGCGATATTTCCTCTGAACATGCAATCCGCGTTGCCGTCTTGCAGAAACGTCACACGAACAGGCGGGACAAGCCACTCCGCATGCTCGCGGAACTCCGTGTAGCACGGTGGAGTTCCGCCCAGGCTTAGTCGCATTTACTTTCCCTAGAAGTGCTGACACTTTACGCTGGAGGGCCCTCATAAGCGCTAATTTATGTGTCCGCTCTGTCTCTCGAAGTTCCTCTTCTAATGCTGTGTATTTCTTTCGCTCTTTGACTATTTAGAGTTGAGTTTAGTTCAACACATTTGCCCCTCAGGACCGCCTTGAAGGCATCCCAGTTGTTTGATGGCGTGCTATCCTGTTGTAGATTCATTTGGAAATTTTCCCTAATTGTTTTGCGCAGTTCATCTCTTAGTAAGCTATCACGCATGAGTGATGTAGAAAAAAAACATTGGAAGAGTTTAGGGGAGCACATGTCCCAGTCAAGACAAATGGAGACCAGGGCGTGGTCCAAAATAGTGATAGGGTGAATCTTTGCAGCTCAGAGATCGCTCAGAAGACCTTGAGTAAGAAAGACGTAATCTAGCCGTGAATAGGTCTAGTGTACGTGGGGAAAAAAATAAAAGTCTTTTGTCATGGGATAGAGCGTTCTCCATGTATCCCTAAGCCCCAAGTCTTGGAAAGCTTGATTTACCCCTTTTGAAAAGCTACCCATGGGAGCACGCCATGGGTGGGTGCTATCTAATTCTGAATGCCATGTTAGATTAAAGTCTCCCATAAGTATGAGCGGTCCTTCTGCATATCCCCCCACCATAGCTAATAAAGAGGTGATAAACTCAAGTTGACCCATGTTGGGTGCATATGCCAAGACAAATGTGCACAGTTTCCTCGCAATCTACCCTTCACCATTATTAACCTCCCATCTCTATCCATCTTGTACCCCTCTGGCTGGAATTTTATGGTAGAGTGAAACATCAACGCCACCCCTTTTTGTTTCATACCTGCAGAAGATTTATAGATCAGGGGGTAATTTTTGCGTTTCAATCTGTGATCCTCAGATCTCTTAAAATGAGTCTTCTATAATGCCACTACATCAAATCAAGTACTTCCAGACCTTTTGGCGTTTAAGTGGTGCGTTGAGACCTCGTACGTTCTAGGATACTGTAGTAATCATCTTCAGGTAAGTCAGTTACTTTCCTCAGATTGCTTCCCCTAGACCCCCACCTGTTCCCTGGATTGCTGCCCCCCTCCCCACATCCCCCATGGAATAACCAACCACCCACAAGATTCGTGCTAGTCTTCCTGTTGCTGAAGACTAGAGCCATCCATCCATCCCACCTACATGAAACGCGATGTGCATGTACCCCAAACCCCCGAACAAAACTTGTGGGACAACTTTTCCCACCTTGACATTACCATCCTGGCATTGAAACATTATTGTGGGCGACTCAGGCAGTGCCTGCCACCACAGCTATCCACACAAGGCTGCAGTCCTGAGCAAAAATCCTCTTAAGACCATTGCATAATTAGGAATAGTGTGAAAGTTCCCCCACTATCTCAGAGATACACTGAACAGTTTCACTTGAAACAGTCACTCGTCTCTATGGCCTATCCCCTTGGGATTACAATACCCATTGCTAGTTCCTGGCCACAGTCCTAAGCACCCAGTCAGGCATCGTCAAGAACAGCTCTTGTCACTTCTTTGGACTCCGCATTCGACGTTGGGTGTGCCACTGGTTCTTCTTCTCCAGTTCAGTGGACCCACCCGGTTGGGGCTCTTGTCCATCTGCAGCACTTGGATGTGGCAGCCCCAGGATGTCCAGAACGTCTGTTAACTCCTTGACGTGGTTTGTTGTTATAGTCGAAGGCTAGGCCAAGGGGATAAGTCCATCAATATCTGATGCGGACTCATCATCATTGTTGGCGTCATTGTAGGGTAGCTTGAGCCAGGTCTTGGGATACCATACCATACCATACCATACCAAGACATTTATAAAGCGCACGGCTACCACCAACGGCGGTGTCCCGGCGCTACACAGAGACAAGGGAAGATAAAGAGTGGAAAGGCAGACTAAGGGAGATCAAAAAGCCAGGATTTCAGAGCACTCCTAAAAGTGGTTTCAGATTCAGTTTTGCGCAAGTAGAGCGGCATCGCATTAGGGATAGGGTGCATGTGAAGGCTTGGAAGGTTATCGTGTCTTTTTTCCGGGCCGCTTGCAGTATAGCTTCTTTCACTTTAAATGAGTGTAGTTTAACAAGGACGTCACGTACTCCAACAGTCTCCTGGAGTCTATCTCCCCACACAATAGCTTCTCCAGATTTTCATGTGATCTGGACCCAATATTTTCGCAAATAGGCCTACAACAAATGGCGCTAGATCCGGCCCCTCTGCCCCTTCCTCCAGGTCTCAAATTCTTATATTGTCCCACCTAGATCTGTTTTCAAGATCCTCCTTTTTCAGGAGGGCTGCGTGTAGTTGAGCTCTGAGGTGTTGCACCGCTTCCTTTATATCTGTCGCATTTTGTTCTAGCTCAAGAGTTTTGGCCCCCAAATCTGCTACCTATTGAGTCCACATCCTGTTGAATAGAGGCCATGCGGTCAGTGAGGTCTGCCTTCAACTGGTCCATGGATGCTGCTATGTCCATTTTGAGATCTGTGCGTAGGTCCGTTTAAATCCCTGAGAGAGGCCAGCAGATCATCTTTAGTGAGTGCCATGTCACTTCCCGCTTCATCTGGCTTTCGCGTGTCCTTCTTTTCTGTTGGGGTGGCATATGGGCTGTCCCTCTCCCCTCAGTGGACCTCTGATAGAGGGACCTCTCCTGATGCAGGTTTGAGTTGTGTTCCTGGTTCCTCGTTACTCAGCTCCTAGGCCTAGTTTCTCTGGATGGTCGCCATGCTAGGGTCATGCAAGGATCTTTCGGTGAATGTTGGTGCCGTTAGCAGTAGCACCCTACAGGATTCATTGAAACCATGCCTTGGGACTTTCAAGTCGTTGGGACCTACCCGAATAGGATTTGGTCGATCTCTTTCAGTGCCCCTCTATGTTTGAAGGCCGTGAGGCCCCAGGCTCTGGGCTGCCATTCCAAGGTCAGGCACCGACTGCAGGATATAACTGTGATGTCTCCTACCTTTACAGGCACCGCCTGTCTCTACGGTCCTCGGTCATGCCTCCTCACTTATGGAAGCGGGTCTCTACGGGAAGGTTCATGCCCTCCTCTGCTACTTCAGAGGCGACGATTACGCAGCTGCCGCATGGCTGCGGTCGCATCCACTCTATCCTGCTGTCGGCCCCCTTAGTGAAAGACCACAATCGCTAAGTCATCTCTCTTGGGGGTGTTCGGCAATGCCCAGCCCCTCCACTTCACCAGCAAAATCACCGGAACCGTAGTGCTCACCAGCGGGCCCCAGTTCCGCATTTTGGGTCTCAGTGCTGAATTCCCCATCCGTTCTAAATCCGCCTCGAGGCCACGCATCGGGCAGAAACTGGTCATCATCTGTTCTCTGGATAGTGCGGTGTAAGGCGCTGCCGCGGCGAAGCCAATGTGGATCATATCCACCTAGCCATCTTGCCTGGCCACGCCCCCTTCCTCACATTTCTGTGATGGAAAGTTCTGGAATCTGCAGGGAGCCACAAACGTCCACCCACCCAGCATTCCCCCAAGTCTCCCGATAAAAATGGTACCTCACTTGTGTGGGTAGGCCTAGTGCCCACGACAGGAAACGGGCCAAAACGAACTGTAGAGACTTTAAAATTATCCATTACAAAAAGACCTTGTTTTGCAAGGGAGTCACCTGCGTGTTTGATCCCGGGCTTGGCGGACATCTAGGAAGCCTACCAAACCCACACATTTCTGAAAACTAGACACCCAGGGAGTCCAGGGAGGTGTAACTTGCATGGATCCCTTTACGTTTTCTTACCCAGAATCCCCTGCAAACCTCAATTTTAGCTGAAAAATCACATTGTTCTCACATTTCTGTGTGGGAAAGTTGTGGGATCACCGGGCTGACACCCATTTCCTACCACCCAGCGTTCCCCCAGGTCTCCAGATAAAAATGGTACCTCACTTGTGTGGGTGGGCCAAGTACCCGCAACAGGCAAGGGCCCAAAACGCATTGTGGAGACATCAAAATTATCTATCACAAAACGACCTGGTTTTGCAAGGGGGGCAGATGCGTTTTTGGTCCCGGGCTCGGCGGCCATCTAGGGAAACATACCAAACCCACACATTTCTGAAAACTAGACACCTGGGGGAGTCCAGGGATGTGTGGCTTGCATGGATCCCCCAACTTTTTCCTACCATGAATCCCCTGCAAATCTCAAATTTAGCTAAAAAAAATACATTTTCCTTACATTCCTTGTCAGTATGGCGCACTAAGTCATAGCAAGTCCAAGGTACAGAATCTCTATTCCATGCATGTCTGATACCTATACAGATTGTCTTCCTTAATGACATGGTCCAACAGACTACTTGTCTAGGGTTAGCTAAGTTTAAAGAACTGAATATTCCCACTATTCCATCCTTGGCCCTCTTTGATAATTGCAAAACCAAAGGGGATGATGGACGGAGTGTTGAACATTGCAAGCACTCACCCCCAGTCAACTGATCTGGGTTTAATCCATCATCATTCTTTAGCTCACTCCGCCACCCCAGTTCAGACATGGCCATATGCAAATCAGTCTGACCCTGTGCCTCATGGGAACAGTCCATCCCGAACTGCCAAGCCCTGTCTTCCCTGGACCGGAAACAAGCATCCTGGGACCGGTTTCTGGCTTACAGCTGTCATCAGCCAGGCTATCTTGAATCCAGTGGCAAAGTGAGCAAGGGACCCACGTCTGGGCATACCCTGCCAACTTAGGGCGAACATAGCAAAATCAAAGGGGATGATGGACGGAGTGTTGAACATTGCAAGCACTCACCCCCAGTCAACTGATCTGGGTTTAATCCATCATCATTCTTTAGCTCACTCCGCCACCCCAGTTCAGACATGGCCATATGCAAATCAGTCTGTCCCTGTGCCTCATGGGAACAGTCCAGCCCGAACTGCCAAGCCATGTCTTCCCTGGACCGGAAACAAGCATCCTGGAACCGGTTTCTGGCTTACAGCCGTCATCAGCCAGGCTATCTTGAATCCAGTGGCAAAGTGAGCAAGGGACCCACGTCTGGGCATACCCTGCCAACTTAGGGCGAACATAGCAAAACCAAAGGGGATGATGGACGGAGTGTTGAACATTGCAAGCACTCAACCCCAGTCAACTGATCTGGGTTTAATCCATCATCATTCTTTAGCTCACTCCGCCACCCCAGTTCAGACATGGCCATATGCAAATCAGTCTGACCCTGTGCCTCATGGGAACAGTCCAGCCCGAACTGCCAAGCCATGTCTTCCCTGGACCGGAAACAAGCATCCTGGGACCGGTTTCTGGCTTACAGCCGTCATCAGCCAGGTTATCTTGAATCCAGTGGCAAAGTGAGCAGGGGACCCACGTCTGGGCATACCCTGCCACCTTAGGGCGAACATAGCAAAACCAAAGGGGATGATGGACGGAGTGTTGAACATTGCAAGCACTCACCCCCAGTCAACTGATCTGGGTTTAATCCATCATCATTCTTTAGCTCACTCCGCCACCCCAGTTCAAACATGGCCATATGCAAATCAGTCTGACCCTGTGCCTCATGGGAACAGTCCAGCCCGAACTGCCAAGCCATGTCTTCCCTGGACCGGAAACAAGCATTCTGGGACCGGTTTCTGGCTTACAGCCGTCATCAGCCAGGCTATCTTGAATCCAGTGGCAAAGTGAGCAAGAGACCCACGTCTGGGCATACCCTGCCAACTTAGGGCGAACATAGCAAAACCAAAGGGGATGATGGACGGAGTGTTGAACATTGCAAGCACTCACCCCCAGTCAACTGATCTGGGTTTATCCATCATCATTCTTTAGCTCACTCCGCCACCCCAGTTCAGACATGGCCATATGCAAATCAGTCTGACCCTGTGCCTCATGGGAACAGTCCAGCCCGAACTGCCAAGCCATGTCTTCCATGGACCGGAAACAAGCATCCTGGGACCGGTTTCTGGCTTACAGCCGTCATCAGCCAGGCTATCTTGTATTCAGTGGCAAAGTGAGCAAGGGACCCACGTCTGGGCATACCCTGTCAACTTAGGGTGAACATAGCAAAACCAAATGGGATGATGGACGGAGTGTTGAACATTGCAAGCACTCACCCCCAGTCAACTGATCTGGGTTTAATCCATCATCATTCTTTAGCTCACTCCGCCACCCCAGTTCAGACATGGCCATATGCAAATCAGTCTGACCCTGTGCCTCATGGGACCAGTCCAGCCCGAACTGCCAAGCCATGTCTTCCCTGGACCGGAAACAAGCATCCTGGGACCGGTTTCTGGCTTACAGCCGTCATCAGCCAGGCTATCTTGAATCCAGTGGCAAAGTGAGCAAGGGACCCACGTCTGGACATACCCTGCCAACTTAGGGCGAACATAGCAAAACCAAAGGGGATGATGGACGGAGTGTTGAACATTGCAATATTGTGGTGAGTGCTTGCAATGTTAAACACTCCGTCCATCATCCCCTTTGGTTTTGCTAAGTCCCCCTTCTTTGATAATTGGCAATCTTATACAAATTATACTGAAGGCCAACTCAACAGTATGATACAAAACTGTACTTTAAATTCTTCCATGATAGCTCCGACTGGGTTGTCATTATGGCCTATGAACACAAATGTTTGTCATTCTCATTTTGTGAATACTACTTCTGGGTTCAAATTAAAAAGACCTGATCCACATTATCCACAAACACCACATTCTAACACTGTTAACACTTATTCCGTAGGTAAATTAGGTCAACAATGGTTAGAACATTCCACATTGTCTGCCGTGAAACAACATCTTTCTCGCCTATCTGAAGATATAAACTTATCTGATTTCCTTTTGGATCCAGTATTAATACATTGTCATCTTGTATTTATACTTTAGATAATATTCTATCATCTGTAATTGCTATTGTACAAACTGAAGTGTCTACCTTGTATCACGGTCAGAATCAACTTGGATCAGTTATGCAATTTGGCTGGACATTGCAAACCCTTAAGATTGGATGCGTTCCTTGGCATTACCTAAATTGTAGCGCATGATTCTTACCATTTAATTTGACACATAAACAACAATTAATGTCTATGAAAGATGCTAGTTATACCATGTTACATATAGAGAAACTTGAACAACTTCCCTTCACTGTAGCGGAAACTCATTCTGCGGTATGGTTAATACAATGGATTATCTTGTTGCCCATCTCCATGTTTCAGTTCACTGACTGCATGAAACACTTCCCAGTAGGTAGATATGAACCCCTTGGGAGCAGCTACATACATGAGTTATGGTCCCTGCCCTTCACATATCATTGTCAACGAGCTGAGAGAGAAGCTTTTCTTACAGGGGAAGGGTGCGACTCCACTGCCAGTCATTCCCTTGTGTGTCAACAAGTAAAAATTCAGTGTCTGTAATGTTTCTGCCTTGTTATTTGCAGTGGCGGCCAGCACAGGTAAACGAGGTGAGGCGGGGTGGGGTGGGCTGGGAGCGCGGGGAAGTCAACAGACGACGGAATAGGTATAATTAAATAAATAACACCTATTCCGTCGTCTGTCGGCTTCCCCCCTGCCGCGCCCTGCCCCACCCCACTGCGCTTACCTGTGCCAGCCACCACTGGTTATTTGAAAGGAACTCCTGTTCCCGCAATTATTCCCACTCTCGCACTACTTCCAAAGGGCAATTATCTTGTCCTAAATAATCAGGACTGTTGCGGTCTGCGGGCAGGAATCCCGTATGTGGTGTCTGTTTCCCAGTTAGTTACTTGTTGCAACAACGTCCTGTTTCCCCCTCCACATGGGAGTGTAGATAGTTCATTGTGGCCTTCCATTCCAACTCTGAAAACAGATTTCAATAAGGTAAGCCGACTCAAAGTGTTATTGTTTCAACAAGAAGTGGTTCTCACTTCGGCACGTGAGACCCTCGAATTGTAGGTGGCGAGAACATCTAGTGAAATTCAGTCATTGTTAAACACAAATTTCCCCCTACATTTCAGTGAATTGATACATCAAATATTTAATGCGTCTTATGCTATAGGCTGGCACACTTTTTTAAACTTGTGGGCTCCGGCCTTGTGACATCTTTGCAGACTATCTGTCAGGCACTGATCTTATGCGCCTACATTACGGGCCACTAAAACGGGAGTTCACGGTTATACACTACAACTCCCAGAAGGCTGCCATCGAGGAGGGGCATAGGGGTATTTGAGGCAGGTGACGCACGCTAGCGGTGTGCGTAATTCTAGAATCTTTTGGAGTAAGGAGCAGTGCGGCTGCATTGCTCGGCGAGTTCGTTTCTTTGCTTGCCTTGGACTTCCTTGTTCGGGGAAGTGAGTCGTTGGATTTGAGGCTTCTTGCCGGGGTGGGAGATTTCGAATCTCCGGCGTCCTACTGGTTCTGCAGACGGCGGTCTGCAGGCTCTATCTGAGAGAGCTGTTTGGAAACGTGAGGAGCTGAAGTCGGCTGACGGCGGTTTCGCCGGTGCACGCTGAGTAACTAACTGGAGCACTTTCTGGAAGAAGTCATAAAGCATCAATCCCTTGCTGGGTGGCAGAGATGGGTAGAGCAGGATGTGCACCAAACACTCAAACACGGACTACCGTTGTATAGAAACAGACTGTACCTACCATCACAGGAACTCAGACTAAAGGCTTTTAATTGGTGTCATGACTCAGTTCTTGCTGGCCATCCCGATTGTACAAAGACCCTACATCTTGTACAACGACAGTTTTGGTGGGAACGATTGACCAAAGATGTAACACAATGGGTATCCCAATGCGAGATATGTGCTCGTGCAAAAGGGGAACAGTCAAAAGCTAAAGGGAAATTGATGCCAATGCCTACACCATCGCAACCATGGCAAACCATCAGCATGGACTTCGTGCTTGGCCTGCCTCTGGATCATGGATACAATGCCATTTTGGTCGTCATAGACAGTCTAACAAAAATGGGCCATTTTATTCCGTGCAAAAATCTACCCACAGCAGGACAAACCGCCCAACTGCTGCTTTCCCATGTGGTCCGGTTACATGGACTCCCAAGAGTCATAGTGTCCGACAGAGAACCTCAATTCATTGCAAGATTCTGGCGGATGTGGTGCAAAGCTCTGCAAGTGGAGGTAGCCCTGTCTACTAGTTTCCACCCTCAGACCGACGGACAAACAGAACGGTTAAACCAGACTCTCCAAAAATACCTTAGGTGCTATTCCAAAGAAGCAACCGATTCTTGGGTATCATTGTTGTGGCTTGCCGAGCTGTCCTATAGCAACGCTTGGCACAGTTCCATAAAAGAAACACCGTTTAGGGCTAATACCGGATTTCATGCTAAAACATTGCCGCTGTCAGTTCCCAGTGATGTGATCAACCAACCTACCGTTATGTCACAAATGAGAAATCTGCAAGCTATGCATAGAAAGGTACAGAGCAACCTAAAATGAGCCAAACAGTTCTACAAGAAGTGGGAAGATCAACACCGCAAAGAGGGACCCAGTTATCAGCCAGGGGATCGTGTATGGCTCTCTACTAAGAACATCCGGTTTAGAGTTCGTAGTATTTTCCACCCTAGGTTCATTGGCCCGTTTTCCGTGCTGCGCAAAATCAACCCTGTGGCGTATAAATTGAAACTGCCCGCTTCTCTACGAATCCATCCTGTATTCCATTGTAGTCCGCTGAAACCAGCAGCGGGTGCCAGGCTACGAGCCGTTCCTCCGGTAATCAGGGATGGTCAGCTGGAATACGAAGTGCAGCGAGTGCTGGATTCCAAGTATCGGAGGGGTGTGTTGTGGTACCTCATCTCCTGGAAAGGATATTCCGCGGAAGACGATTCTTGGGAACCATGTACCAACGTTCATGCTCCCCGAGCAGTCCGGCTCTTCCATTCATGCAATCCTGGCAAACCTGGATCTGGGAGGCGCATGGGAGGAGGACGTACCGTCAGGCACTGATCTTATGCGCCTACATTACGGGCCACTAAAACGGGAGTTCACGGTTATACACTACAACTCCCAGAAGGCTGCCATCGGGGAGGGGCATAGGAGTGTTTGAGGCAGGTGACGCACGCTAGCGGTGTGCGTAATTCTAGGATCTTTTGGAGTAAGGAGCAGTGCGGCTGCATTGCTCGGCCAGTTTGTTTCTTTGCTTGCCTTGGACTTCCTTGTTCGGGGAAGTGAGTCATTGGATTTGAGGCTTCCTGCCGGGGTGGGAGATTTCGAATCTCCGGTGTGAGAAGTTGGCCTGGCATATGCTGTCCACTAATTATAGTGGGCACCTTGCACCAGTCCAAACAACCCCTTATTGGAGATAGGTTAAAGACAACCTTTATTGAAAGCTATCCTAGTGGTAGCTATGGAGAGCAGCCTTCAGGCTAAGTCTTGAAGGAATGTAAAGCAGCTTGTTTTACCAGTCTATAATCTCTTGAGTGACCAAATGAAAGAGGACCACACCAGGTATATATTCAAAATATATGTATTTATTACTAAACACACCCCTCTAGTCTCTTTATGAGGCTAGAGTTCGAAGTACATAAATTATAAGTTAGTTATCTACAGTAATAGCACAAATACACGTTTGAGCCCCAGGGGCGTACCAAACCATATACCAATAAAGTGGTATAAGAACCACGACTGAGCTAGACACAAGGCCTAGAGCCTGTAGAAGTGCTTGGACCACAAGGAACCACCCAAGGCAGTGACACAGGGGACCCACGGGGGACGCGTGCAGTGTATGAACACAGCCGCGAACCACCGTTAACTTCTATGGGGAAAGTCCCGATTAGAATTTAAAAGAAAAGGGACACTTAGAAGAGGACTTGGAGCAAACCCTTTGAGAACTAGGCTGTTCTAGTGTCAATACCCACGGGAGCACCGGAGTACTCGAGTTACCTCACCCAGGGGAGCCGGGTGCATAGGTGTCTTTCGGGGTCGGGTTTCGTCGTCGCTTTCAATGGCGATCTGCTGCAAAGTGCTGCTGGCGGCCAAGTCGAAAGTGTTCGGGTGGATCCAAAGGTGGATCGAAGATCTGAAGAACCTGAAAGCAGAGGGGACAGAGTCTGGGTCACTAGCCAGTGACCAGGAAGGCGATGAGCAGATGCCCACTGATGTTGAGTGCTTCAGGTAGGTTGACAGTCATCTTGACTCTTCAGCCACGAGGTCCAGGAGGCGTCGACGACGACCAGGAGCTGGATTCAAGCTGTCCCACGACGTCTGTCGATTGCAGGGGTGTCGGCGACTGGATTGGACCCAACAAGCCTTGGCAACGGCAAGTCTTGTGGAAATGGAAGAAGGACGCTGTTGCAGACCAGCAAGGTCTGTGGGACTCACCCAGCAAAGATAAGTCAGGGCACGCCTGGAGCAACCAGGGAGCCCAAGCAGAAAAAGATTGGCCTTCGGGAGGGCCTACTAGCCAACAGACTAGCGACCGCGAAGGAGCCTCAAGACGATGCACGTGGAGCTGGCTCACAGGACACTCGTGGAGTGGAGGCCAGTGATCTTCGGTGCAGTTGGTGCTGGAGGCTGGGGCTACTCGGAGCCCAAAGCTCGACTTTGTGGGAGACCCAGAAGAGGATGCACTTGCAAATGCGTACGGTGTCCAGGGGTCACGGTTCCACGTTACCCACGACAGCTACAGGCCTCAGCTTTGCTGGGGACTCAGGGCAGCCTCGGGGAAGTCTGGAAATCTACCTCTGGTGATGCAAAGACTTCGGCGTCCGACGGGAGCTTCAGCGATGCAGACCGGACAATTGCTTCTTTGGTGCCTGCCAAGCAGGGGAGTCACTCCTTGACCCCAAGGGAGATTCTTCAGTCCTCTAATCTTGAAGTAGAGCGTCGAAGGTCCAGGATTCTGTATCAGAGTTTCGTCCAGGTAAATCTAAAGTCCTAAGGACTGGGGTCCCCTACTTATACTAAGGTAGGGGGTTGGACATACTCTGTGGCCCCACCTATGGGAGGGCCAGGGCAGAGGGGTGGTTACACCCCTTTCCCTTTGTCCAGTTTCACACCAGAGCAGGGGCTGGAAGCCCCTGAGCCGGTTTGAACTGGGGTATGCACAGGGACACCAAGTGTGCCCCCAGTGCAGGATTTCAAAGCTCCCGAGAGTGCTCCCGCCCAGCCCCAATACACACTATCCTGTCTGGGGAGGTGGTCACACCTCCCTGGGACAGGAAACCTATTGTCCAGGCCTCCCCTGCCGGAGTTTCGGTCAGCAGCAGGAGGCCAGACTCGTGTCTGTGGCAGCGGCATCCATTTTGTGATGCCAGGGCTCTGGAAAGTCAGTACCGGGTATACCGGTGTGTACATGTCTTTCCCTCTAGAAGGGTGGAATGCTACCCCCGCTGCCAGAACTGGCGGGGGGTAGTATTCCAAGATGTTTGACACCAAACACGACATGTTTCCGTGCAGCCATCCCAAAGTTAGCATTTAACGCGAGGTTATAATGCGCTTAAGAGTATATGGTCAGGCTGCACTACAAACAGCATCAGAGAAGGGTCTCCGAACGCTGCAGAGGGGCCCTGCTCATGCAGGGGCACCCTCTCACATAGGAACCACGCACTCTGCCTTCAGGATTGATAAGGCCTGCCATAGGAGTGACTTATAGGTTTATATGTGTGTATGTATGTAGTGATATAGGTAGCCTATATCACAGTAAGGGGTGCATGCACCACCTTACCCAGGCTGCAGTAGCAGACCTGTGGTGTCATTTTGGATGGCCTTCCAGGGGTGGCACAATACATGCTGCAGCCCCTGGTAGGCCTCTGAGGTACCTATGCCCTGGGTACATAGTATACCATATACTAGGGACTTATAAGGGCACTCCAGATTCCAATCAGAGATGTGCCTAAGGCACATGGAAACCATTTTAGAGAGGAAGCAGCTAGGCTGGGGTTCTGATTAGCAGGGCCCCAGCCAGACTAAGGTCGAAAAACAGTGAAGCATCAGCAAAAAGTGGGGGTACCCATGTGAAGCAGATCCTACTCTCCTACATCCGGTGTCCTACTGGTTCCACAGACGGCGGTCTGCAGGCTCTATCTGAGAGAGCCGTTTGGAAACGTGAGGAGCTGAAGTCGGCTGACGGCGGTTTCACGGTGCACGCTGAGTAAGCGTGTTCCTGGTACTGGGTGCAGTTCTGGATTCGGTGGCACGAGGAATTCTCAGAGGCGTCCTGGTTTCCTGTTGTGTCTCGGGCTCGAGTTACAAACCTTACAGGATTGGAGTCTGGAATCCTGCTTCCTCTGTGACCCGCATTTCATGAGGTACAATTAGAGTGGCTCTTATAGGGTTTCAGAGCCTAAGACTTGACTCTATCTTGGCACTAACTGTGGTAATAGTTTTTATCTCATCCAAATTCTATGGGAGAGCATTTGTTTATCGTGAGACATGGTAACTGGAATCAAGAAATTCATATTGGTTCTGAGGGGTTGCAACTCATGCCTTTCTTTTTGACAATGGATATTTAAATTCTTGAACTTATATGCATCTATCGATCAAATGTTCAAACAGCTGATTATTGACATTCAGTTCATCTAATTAGTAGAAGAGGATTTCTACTTCTTTCATGTTTTCTTTTCTTCCTTTTTGATGGGAATGTAAGAAGGGTACGTATGATTTATGTTTGGTTTATTATCACCGGAGTGAGAAGAAGTGAGAACGGAGAATGTAATAATTGCCTATGCTTTGTTGTTGAAGGTATTTGATTTTTCCAGGATAGAGCAGAATCTGTACTGGATAATAGAGAGGAACACAGCGACTACTTGGTTCTAGTTATCAGGTACTGGTCACATTAGTGAGACTTACTGAGAGTAGACAGTATTATAGAACTATAGTAATTTTGTGTTTTCTGTTCGCAGGTGTCCCGTTCCCCGCAGTTCCTACCCTAATTCCCATTCCTCGCTTGATCGCCTCAATATTCTGTATATACTAGGTCAGAGTTGGGGATGTCAAGAGGTGGACCCCTTTGTGCATCGCCCGGAATCTGAGGAGTTCCTGTCAAAGTTACACTATCTTTGGAGTAATCCCAGCTTTTATACATTCTATTTTTTCCAGCTTGTTTGGTGGGTTCCCGCTGATGTTTGTCTTAATTTGCATCATCATCGTGCTGTTCCTTCTATTCCACAATGGCTGCTCCATTTGTGGTCCTGCCCGGACAGGCATCACTGCAACTGTAATGTGAGTGAATGCTACAGCACAGCGTCTACTGGATCTCAGTTTCATTGAATTCTGCACAGGTTGCCCTTTCCTGGCCTTGTCGACTACTGGATATGAGAAGCATGTTTGTTCCTTTGACCTGCTCAACTGGATGGCAGACATTTCTAATTTGGAAGGTTCGGATTTCTTCCTGGAATCAATGTCCTTTCACCTGGCTTCCTACATAATGGGTCCCGGAGATACACTGTAATTGGATACATTTTTAATCATTTCTTCAATTTGGCCATAGTCCCTATAGGTGACAATGACTACAAACTAGTGGTGCTTTATGGTGGTTGCTTTATGAGTGGTGCTTTATGGTCCGAGCAGCTTTCTGGTTCTTAGTAGTCCAGCTGCGGTGAAACTATCCTGTGCTCGTTGTGATCCCAGAGCATCTCGTGAATCAGACGTGGCCCTGGATGAAGGCTGAGCATAATGCGTTCATTGGACTGATCTCCTACGGTCCCGTTTGACCCCCCTGACTATCCCTTCGTTTTGCAAGTAACAAGCAAGGGAACACTGACATTTGGTTTAATGACTCTCAGACCGCTCTGGAGGAAAACTGACCATTGTTGCCCAGCCCTTGGCCCTGACGCACGGAGCACTTTATTCAGAGCCCCTGGAGGGGCTTGAAAAGCAGCGTGGCGGTCCCGCGAGGCGGGAGACCACTCTGGAGGAAAACTGACCATTGTTGCCCAGCTCTTGGCCCTGATGCACAGAGCACTTTATTCAGAGCCCCTGGAGGGGCTTGAAAAGCAGCGCGGCGGTCCCGCGAGGCGGGAGACCGCTCTGGAGGAAAACTGACCATTGTTGCCCAGCCCTTGGCCCTGACGCACGGAGCACTTTATTCAGAGCCCCTGGAGGGGCTTGAAAAGCAGCGCGGCGGTCCCGCGAGGCGGGAGACCGCTCTGGAGGAAAACTGACCATTGTTGCCCAGCCCTTGGCCCTGACGCACGGAGCACTTTATTCAGAGCCCCTGGAGGGGCTTGAAAAGCATCGCGGCGGTCCCGCGAGGTGGGAGACCGCTCTGGAGGAAAACTGACCATTGTTGCCCAGCTCTTGGCCCTGACGCACGGAGCACTTTATTCAGAGCCCCTGGAGGGGCTTGAAAAGCAGTGCGGCGGTCCCGCGAGGCAGGAGACCGCTCTGGAGGAAAACTGACCATTGTTGCCCAGCCCTTGGCCCTGACGCACGGAGCACTTTATTCAGAGCCCCTGGAGGGGCTTGAAAAGCAGCGCGGCGGTCCCGCGAGGCGGGAGACCGCTCTGGAGGAAAACTGACCATTGTTGCCCAGCCCTTGGCCCAGACGCACGGAGCACTTTATTCAGAGCCCCTGGAGTGGCTTGAAAAGCAGCGCGGCGGTCACGCGACGCGGGACGCGCGCGGGGTCGGCCCGGGCGAAGACTGGGCCAAGACGGGCCCGTCTTAGCCCGTCATAGCCTGCCAGAGACTGGACTGGGCCACGGCTCTAAAGTCTACATTAAAAGGTTCTTTGGACATAGATTACTTCCTTTCCAAGCTTTTAAAGGGACAATATCCACCGCATATAGAAACGGAGGAACTATATATTATATTGTGCAATTGTTTGGTGGGGTAGAGCGGGGTTTCTTAAAACCTTAATAGACTAGGTTTTTTCTTTATCCCTACCAAGGAGATCTATGAGGGCAGAGTGATATCCCGGAAAACAATGGGGAAGAGAAAAACATTAAGTGCCCCTATTAAAAAGCAAAAGGACTCAGGAATGCACCCACGTGAAAGCCTGCTTAGTTACCTCACGGGAGCCATGGGTGCAATTGAGCGCCAGATCGTTACAGTAGAGGAAGCTCTTAATCCAGGTATTCCTGGAAGGGAGGGGGGAACCCCAACGGCCAATATATCAAAAGAGGGGCCCGTTTTATCTTTACCTTTATCGGTATCTAGCAGTTTATCAAGAGCAAATGGTTGTATAGCAAATATACAGGGTAACATAGAAGTTAGCGATGAAGATTTGGATATTCAACCCCGGATAAAGCGGGCTAGAAACCCGGATAGTTCATTTCACACTATAGGGGAAAAGAGTTTAACGGATAGTGAGACAGCACTTAAAGTGCCGAAAAAGTTTAAAAGGGACAAACCTTCATTAGTGACACACAATACAGCTAGAAGGGGTAAATCAAATCCTACCACAAACTTGCGTACCCAGAATGAGGTCATAAATTTAAAAACAAAATTGGACGCATTAGATACATTTTTGAGGGAAAGCCTAGGTGGTCTAATACATAGAATTGGCCTAATAGAAGAGACTTTAACTAAAAGCTTAGCTAAACCCCAGCCTCTCGACCAACAGTCTTCTGTTCAATTGGGAAATCGGGAACATCTTTCCAAATGCAGGGGACTTTGCGATACTGGCAATAACTCTGGCCATCCTGAGGAAACAATACATGTTTCACATACCATTGCACAAAATATCCCTATGGCACATACAGTGGCCTCCCCTACGGTTGCCTCGACAGCCCCCAATAGGATTAAATATCATTCAGCATCTAATAGCCCAAAGGCAGACAGTAATATGAACGTAATTGGGACTGAGAGATATATTACATGTTTGGGTCTACCTCCGGCAGCGACACCTTACGTGGTGGTTTTAATTAATGTTCCCAAACTTCAGAATAGGGTGGATGAGGCGTGGGAAAGGGAGAGGAATAAGGCCCTGCAGTGGTTAGGTGCAAGGACGGGTCTCACTGAGAGACTATTTAATGAATTCAAGATGATCAGAAGAGTGAGCTGGGTAGGAAATGGGCCAAAGAACCAGATAGGGGACTGTGTAGTGCTGACCTTTAAAACGCCACAGCTAGTTAGATTGATCCTGACTAGAGTAGGTAATCAATGTTCACTGGGACAAGGTGTTAATTTGGTCCCATTGGGATACTTTTACCAGCCCATACCCTGTGCTGGCCCAAGGGACATGGGACCCCAAATTCAGCACCATAATCGTGGGTTTAACCTTTTAACTTTTAACCGATTTGATGCACTTGCTAACCTTGAATCGATGGATTGACAACAAAAGGGAGTTCCCACATCGCATGATATAACCGAAATAGTAAAAGCCATCCCCAACCTGAGTGAGAAGGTAAAACCAGTTAGTATCGACCATACTTCTTCATCTAACATAATTATGTCTACAAATATAAAGTCTGTAAATGACCTCGATCTAGACCCTTCGACTGTCCCACCCCCCTCCCCTATAGTACAACCTGCGGAAACACCCATGAAGCGAGTTGAACATGGGGGAAATAGTAAAGGCCTGGGGGTAAAAGATATTTGTAAAATTTTGTTTTGGAATGTGGCGGGTTTAAAAACAAAGGTGTCCAATATATTATGGCATAATTTTGTGAGTAAGTATGATATTTTGAGCCTACAAGAAACCTGGGTGGAATGGCCAACACACATTTGTGGGTACAAAACCTTCCACACGCCTGCACTACCGTCATTACATGGAAGAGCGAAAGGTGGCCTCTGTATCTATATCTCAAATTTTTGAATTTAAGACAAATTGTTTTTAATGTTGCAGATCAGTTTTATCAAATCATCAGTCTTCACATAGATCAATCTTTTAGTATCATTTTATTGAACTTTTATAATAATGCATCATCTGAGCAGATTGAGGTATTAATGGGAAAAGTGAGTAGTGAACTACATAAATTACAATCATGTATATCAAAGGAGACCTGCTTCATCTGGGGAGGGGATTTTAATTCCCCTATATGCCAGTACATGAACAACGGGGTATATGGCATATCGTATGATAAGGGTCCCAGTTTTGCACATTTCCCACATACACCTTATGGTGACCTCCTGAATGACATCATGTTTACATTTGATTTTGGGTTCGTTAATGAGTTATGTGTTCCCATGGTCCCTTTTCAGCCCACCTTTAATGGTCGAGGGACCTTTTCCACTATTGATTATGTACTAGCTTCGAGTAGATTTTCCGCTCGTTTAAAAGATTTTATCATACATGATATAGCACTTAGTGACCACTTTCCCATTAGTTTTGGTGTGAAGGTGAATACTAAGAGTGCTAGTATCAGAAAAGACCCTACCCATTTTGTGGAAAATATTTCTCTGAGTAGACAAAATGGTTATGCACTGAAATGGGAAAACGTGGATCCTGAGACTTTTACTAGCAAGGTGGTATCGAATTGTAAAGATATGTTTTCAACTTGTTTGGATGACAAATCATCTTACCAGGATATTTTAGATAATTTCTTAGTCATCTCAAGTTTTATTAAGGAAACACTTCATATGAACCCAAGTAAGAAAATGAAACAAATAACAGGCTGGTTTGATAGTAGCTGTACAAAGGCCTATTCTAAACTTAAAAGAGCCCTTCATGTTGGGGAAAAAAATTGTGACAATATTAGAGAGGCAAGACGTGAATATAAGAAGGCATTGAGAGTTAGAAAGTTGGCGCTTAAAGAGGAAGCCTGGCAAGCGCTGCGCGACGCCTCGGTCAATCGGGATCCCGTAGCCTTTTGGAACGCGGTTAACGCACCTTTTTTGGTCGAAAACGATAAAGCAACCATAGAGATCGCCATCACTGACCTGAATGGATATTACATTACTCTAGTTTGTATAATAATCCATCGCCCGATGATCAGGGAATTCCAGCAAGTGTTGACGACACTATGAAATTATCGACTACATCAGACTTATCCATAGATTTTACTCTTAAGGAGGTCAATTCGGCCATTAATTTAAGCTCTGGAGGGAAGGCGGCAGGACCTGACGGCATTCCAGTGGACCTTTTTAAGTCTAATTTACCTCTCTGGGGTCCACTGTTAACACAGCTTTTTAACGCTTGCTGTTCCCAAGGCTTTTTATCAACCTGGTATGATTCAATCATAGTGCCCATTTTTAAAAAAGGGGACAGGGCAAACCCAGTGTGTTATCGCCCAATTTCACTACTGGACTCTACAATTAAAATCGTGGGTCGTCCTGTTAGATAGGTTGCAAGTGTGGGCAGAGGAACACTCAATTTTAAGTGATTTACAATACGGGTTTCGCAAGGGATTGGGCACAATAGAACAGGGTCTAAACCTACATATTATATTAGAAAAGTATACAAAAGCAAAAAAGGAAAGGTTGTATGTAACTTTTGTCGATTTAACGGCGGCGTTCGATTGTGTCATCCATGAGAAGCTCTGGTCGATTTTAGAGGAGATGGGCGTAAACGTTTTAATAGTCACTTTTTTGAGGCAGCTTTACTCAGGCGCAAGGGCTAGGGTTCGATTTGGGAGAGGTGGTGAATGCACTGAGCACTTTAGTGTTAGAAGAGGAGTAAGACAAGGGTGCATTCTCGCCCGTTCCTTTTTCGCTATATATAAATAATCTGGAATCTGCTTTGATACAGGAGTGCAAGGATTTACCTGTAGTGGCAAATCGCCTCTATTCCGGCACTCCTGTATGCGGACGATGCGGTCCTAATGGCCCGCACACCGCTGGGTCTCCAAAGGGTGGTAAATGCTTTTGTTAATTTTATGGCGAGCCTGGGCCTCGCGGTAAATTGTTCTAAAACTTTTACAATGAACTGTGGGAGAGGACTAAAAAAGAAAACTATGAGCATTTTTATAAACTCAAAGGTTATAGAGCGTACTAAGACTTTCTCCTACTTGGGGATTTTATTCGATCATTTAGGGATGTGGTCACCGGCGATCAAAGCAAGAAGGTTGCTATTGGTTAAATCGATTATGGCCCTGCTAAACTGCTGTAAAAAATTAGGAAGAGGTGCCCCTGGAGAAATCTTACCAATATATAGGGCAAAATGCGTATCCATTGCTACGTACGGAGCCGGAATTTGGGGTTTTGTAGGGGTCAATGCCTTACAGCTTGCAGAAAATATGTTTCTGAGGTCCCTCCTGGCAGTACCAGACAGCACTTCAACTTACATATGCCACCAAGAACTTGGGGTACCGTATCTAGAGGACATAATTAAGATACAGCCTGTCCTCTTGTGGCACAGAGTATGGACTGCAGATGAGACAGAGTTGAATAGGAAAATATTGAAGGATGCCTTGGTAGTGGATGGGGTCAGAAATATAAGATGGTTAGCCTATGTCAAAAAGTTTATGATTAAACTAGGCCATCCTGAATATTTTAAAGATCCACACACTATGCAAAATGTATCTAGGAAAGACCTAAAAGTAAGTTGTATGCATTATTTGGGCGAAGTGAGGACTACAATTGAATTAAAGAAACCAACAGTGCAAGCATATTTTCCGGTTTTAGTAACCCTTACGATGCAGCCATATATTGCTCTGATCACTGATGATTATGAAAGGTTTCTCCTGACACGCTTTAGGTTGAACATTTTATATCGATTGTTTAGTTTCCCTGTACAGAATGATTGGTCGAGAGTTTTATGCAATTGCCCATGTGACGAGGTTTCGGCTCAATCGACGATACATATATTGTTTTTTTGTAAATTTTATTCCATACCAAGAAGGAGATGGATCATCCCTGTGCTTAAAAAACTTGGTATTAGGCAATGTTATCCTGCATTCACGACTCTTCAACAGCTAGATGATAATTTTATTACTGTATCTGTAATTGCTTTTTTAAAAAGTGTTTTTAGGTCCCGAAAATCAATTGCGATGTGATTCAATTAATTTTATGTAACCTTAAGTTTGAATGATATTTTAATAGTTCTGTTATACGCACTGTGCTTTTATGGTTAATTGTAATAGTTGCCGAATAAAGAACTTTTGATTGATTGATTGACTCTCACATTTTGCTGACATGTTTTAACTTGTGTCCCAGACTGGGTCTGTTGTTTCTTATTGGGCTGTACTGGCTCGCTCGGTGGCCCATGGGATGAGTGATTCACATAATGGGCGCCCATTTTGTTCTCCTCTAATAGTGCTCTTGGTTGAGGTTTGGTGTCCATTTTGGCCTCCTCCCTGGGGAGCCGAAGAATGTCTATCCCTATCACTGTGATCCTCTAGGTGACTCCCATTTCCATGCTGGTTTCCATACTTGGAGGTCCCAATCCCTGGTGGTAGGGTTTGCCCCGTTATGATCCCACACCCTCACAGCCACTGGAGGCAAGCCAGCCTTCTATCCCACCGGTATGATGTTTTATTAGGGAGTTAGACCAGAGTCCCTGGCCCTGCATTTCTAGTCACCTCCTGACCTCAATCTTATTGGATTATCCTCACTCGTCTTCCAGATTATGTGCCCTCCTCTTCTTATTATTCTCCTTTGAACTATCGCTACCCTAGTAGCCCCTCTTCTCCCTATCATGGCTTCCACTCGAATTAAGTCGGGAGTTAACTGCTTCAAAGTCATCTATCCCCCTAATCTGTGCAAAGCAGCAGCAAAACGGTTCAAGCACAACACCATTGAACAATTCCCTGATTCCCTCTTTGTTGATCAATTCCATAATGGGCACCTAGGGAAGCTAAAAAATGACTTAATTTTTTTCACTCACGACATCCCTTCCTGGTCCACCAGCTTCTTCAATTTCTTCAACGTCTCCTCCTCCTCATCTATCCCACATGGACAGCGGCTAAAAATGTCCCCCTCCACTAGCTTTAATGGCTCTCTCACCATCACACTCTACAATAATGACACTGTCGTGATTCAAGCGACAGACTCCTGTCTCTCTCTCTTTGACCATCTCTTCCACTCCATACAACTATGATCTCCCTCGACTCTTCTTTGAGCTCCTCTCCTTTCTCCCCCCCCTGACCCCCCGATACTCCAGCAGGCCGCTCTCCCGGGAGACACAGGCCTACCCTTTGTTCCCCCCTGACTTTGCTCCCTCCTCTCCCTCTCTTCCCCCTTCCCAAAATGTTCCTCCCCTATCTTGTCTGTCTGGCCTCTGGCCTCCACCCCCCCCTCCCCACCCTGCATCTGCCCGATTCTCCAACGTTTTCGCCTCCCCCCTAATCCAACCCACCTCCCCCCCTCTTATTCCACCTTTCTTACAACCTGGTCTACCGATCAACTTTCCTTACCTCCCCCTTCCCTCCCCTTTTCATCTCATCCCTTTCTGCTCTTCCCCGTCCCCCGTACCCTAAATTCTTCTCTTCCACCTCCCATCTATCTTCAACCCCACCTTCCTCATCCCTTGCTTCCCAACCGTGTCTCCCTCCCCGACAATTCCTTCCTCGTCTCTCCCTCTGACCTTGCAGTCCCTTACTCCTCCCTCAGTTTCCATCTAGCCCAATCCCCCCCACTCCACCTGTTACCTGTCCCCCTACATTCACCTTTCATAACCTACAGTACCTGTCCAGCACCATCCTCTCTTTTCTCCCCATACCTCTGGCCTTCCTTGGACCCCCCGCCCCCCTGTACAGCCCCCTCTCCTCTCTTCTCCACGTACCTTTGGACTTCATCTGACCCCCTCCCTCCCCTCCCTGTTCAGCCTCTTTCTCCCCTTACCTCCGGCCTTCATTTGTCCCCCTCCTACTCCTCAACTTTCTCCTCATATTTATGATCTCTTCTCTTCCCCTCTGTTCAACACCAGCAAAAATATTTCTCTTCCCACCACTGTTTCACCATCCACTCCTATCGTCCACCATCTTTCCTCACCTTCTACCCTTGCTCCCCAACTCCCCACCCATTCCCCCACCCCTCCCCTCCCTCCCTCACCCTCTGCACTCCCTCCCTTATCCCGTTCCCCCACCCCGCCCCGTCCTCCCTCACTCTCTGCACTCCCTCCTGTATCCCGCTCCTCCATCCCTCCCCGTCCTCCCGCACCCTCTGCACCGCCTCACTTAACCCGTTCCCCCACCCCTCCCCATCCTCCCTCACCCTCTGCACTCCCTCCCTTATCCATCGAGCCACCCAACACTCCGTGCCCAGCTCTCCTCTCCCTGGAAAATAAATTTGATTCTCTCATCTATTCCATTTCCCAGCTTGTAGCGTCCATCTCACTTTCAAGCGCCAAGATGTCCCCCTTCCCTAACAACCTCCCGAGGAGTTCCTTGCTCCCGCGCCCCAATAAAGCAAACCACAGTCTGTCCTCTGCAGACATCACCAACTTACTGGCCAGCTACAAGACCACCAACATCACCCCCCTCCACCTTCCTCTCCTAATAATTCTACGCAGTTCCCTATTCAGACCATCTCCTCTGGCAGACCTTACCAGCCTCCCTCTTACCGGGCACCCTCATTCAAGAATCTTATCCCTATCTCCCTTAACAACCCTAACACCCCCATCACCAAAACATCTGCGTCAGAGGTGCACTGCTTGCTCCACAACTGCAGATCTGCAATCAAACACAAAGTGGAAATCTCTGATACTATCACCCACCAGAATCTTGACATGTTCTTCCTCACTGAGACCTGGTTTAATGACTCCTCTCATACTTTGTTTGATCTTCTGGTACCCACTGACTACTCTATCCTCAGAAATGACAGGGCAGACAAAATTGGGGGCGGTGTCACTATCATCGTCAGGAACTCCCTTCAAATGAAAGCCTTCCCTACCACCCTTTTCCGTACATTTGAATGCCTATCCCTAGAACTTCAAATACATCACGACTCACCCTTTAGATTCCATGCCATCTACCACCCGCCCGGTAACTGCTCTTCCTTTGTGGAGGAACTGACTGACTTCATCAGTGACCAATTTTCTCAAAGTGACAGACAGATCTTCCTGGGTGACTTTAACCTCCACTGGGGCTCCTTGGAAGACTCGGCTGCCAACAAGCTTGCCACCTTTCTCTCAGCCAATGATCTCTTCCAACATTGCTCGGAAACCACACATTCCAAGGTCTCAATTCTTGACCTTGTCATATCCAAAGCAGACCTGCTGACTACTGCTCCCCCATCCATGTAGACTGGTCTGACCACTTCCTCATTCCCTTCCGTTTTCACCTATCGCACGTTATAACTCTCGGCCAACCTAAAAGAGCTACTACCTGGTTCCGCAACACTAAGAACATTGATCTTGACACTTTTTGTGATTCTGCTATGCGGGCACTTCCTAGACTAGACCCTAACGTGGATGTCAACGTTCTCACTTCTCAGTGCCTCTCAGTACTAGCAGTCGAAATCAACAATGTAGCTCCACTCCAAAGCAAAAGGAAAAGACCCACCCCCTCAGCACCTTGGTTCAATAAAGCTCTCTACGATGAAAGGAAAAACCTTAGATTCCTGGAGAAACATTGGAGGAAATCTCCTTCCACCTCCAATATCTCTCTTTTACGTTCAGCAAGATCCAAATATCACAACCACATCTTCCTTGAAAAAGCATCACATTTCAGATCCCTCCTTGACTCAGCCAAAAACAGACCCAAAAACTTTTGACCTCATCAAAAACCCAAACTGTTCTCCCCTAACCATTAAGCCTGAGGATTCCACAAAGAAAGCAGCAGATTTCGCTATATTCTTTGATGAAAAGGTCAAAGCACTGGTGGATCAGGTCGCCCACCCCACCCCCATTGAGGAGCGAAAATCCTTAGTTACCTGGCAGAACTTTGACGTCATCTCGGAAGATGACCTCCTCAAATGCATCCTCGAAACTAAACCCTCCAACCATTCTTCTGACCCCATCCCTAGCGACATCGCCATCGATTTCTACACCTATACTCTCTCTTACTGGACCAGGCTAGTCAATCTCTTCCTCAGACAAGGCTCCCTCCCGGTTGCCCTCAAATCAGGACAGGTCACCCCTCTTCTAAAAAAACCCTCCGCCGATGCGAACGACCTCAACAACTTCCGCCCTATCACCAACCTCCCTTTTCTTTCGAAAATCACAGAAAAATGTGTTGCGAAACAACTTTCCTTACATATTATGGACAATAACCTCCTCGACGTCTTCCAGTCTGGCTTCATCCAAAATTGCAGCACTGAAACAGCCCTGCTGCAAGTGATTGATGATGCGCTGCATATACTCGACTCTGGGGAATCGTGTCTTCTGATTCTTCTAGACCTCTCTGCAGCCTTTGACACTGTTAATCATAGCACCCTCCTCAACACTCTTCAACAGAGAATGGGATTGGATGGCACAGTGCTCAAATGGTTTGCCTCGTTCCTCTCGGACAGATCCCAAATGATCAAGATAGCGAACTGTCTTTCATCTCCATTGGCTGTAGGTCAAGGCGTCCCTCAAGGTTCTATCCTGGCACCCACTTTGTTTAATCTCTACCTGGAACCATTAGGGAACCTTCTAAGCAAATCTGGAATCCATTACCATCTTTATGCGGACGACACTCAAATCTACCTTAAGATATCTTCCGCACCGATCTCTCACTACTCAACTCTACTCTCAACTCTATTCAGAACTGGATGTTAGCTCACCAACTCATTCTGAATCCCGCCAAAACTGAATTCCTCCTCCTCTCTACCTCTCTCTCATCTCCTCCTGTTCAATCTTGGATGGATCAGCTGAACCTACTCAACAACAAACCCATCATTGTCGACAGCGCTAAATCCCTAGGTGTCATTCTTGACAAAAGACTCAACCTAATCTCCCACATCAACTCTACTGCTAAGAACGCACGTTACCAGTTGCGCCTTCTATGGGGGATCCGTCGGTTCTTCCCGGAGAAAGACTTAAAAACCTTGGTACAATCTCTGGTTCTCTCAAGACTGGATTATTGCAATTCTCTTCTGACGGGCCTACCCAAATCCCACCTCTCCCCTCTCAAATCCATCCTCCATTCAGCAGCTCGCTTCATTTCAGGGTCTAAACGAAGCGACCACGTCACTCCTATCCTGTCCTCTCTTCCATGGCTTCCGATCGAGGCAAGATCTATTTACAAAACTGCCTGCATCACACACAAAGCCTTACACATGTCCTCCCCTCGTTACCTGGCGAATAAATTGAAATTGTCCGGTGGCTCTCGCCCTTCTCGCAATGCGGAAAAGCTTCTGCTTGAGCCCCCCCGTCTTCAAAAGGGAAAGATCGATGGCGCAATCCTTCTCAGGCAATGCGGTGAGAATCTGGAACTCGCTTCCCCCATTGCTCCGCGCCACCTCCTCTACCCGGATCTTCAAAGCTGACCTCAAATCTCTTCTCTTCCAAAGACACTTTCAGAACTAATACTTTCACTCTCAGGCCCCTCTAGGAAGTTCGCTCTTCTTTGTAAATTTGTACTTTTTCCTGTTCATTCCTCACCCTTGCGTGCTGTGTTGGATTTTATGTTTGTGTACCCTTCATTTTAAGTCTCCTGTTTAATTCACGCCCTTTCTACTCCCTCAAGGAAGTTCTTCCACTATAGGAAATTCTGTACTCCATGCCTATAGAAGTGCCTTCCCAGTGTGTTCTGAGTGACTGCCACTTACTGCAGTATTATACCTCTATTTGTATTTTGTATCTCATGTATCATGCACACCTGTCACTTTTTCCTCTTGTAACACATACCTCTTTTTGTATCTTGTTTGTTTTGTTATTTGCACAATTGTCACTTTTTCTTCATGTAATGTAACGCTTGCTTTTGTATTATGCTCACTTGTAACCTTCTCCTCATGTAATGTTACTGTCCTATTGTGAAGCGCTCTGACACCTTCGGGTAAAGTCCGCGCTATATAAAAACGCATTAAATAAATAAACTATTTTGAACGCTTTGGTTCTGCTTATCACCTGATTTCTGTCATTTTGGTGCTACCACCCCTGACCAAGGGAAGGGTGGCAAATGTCCTGTGCAGACCCATTCTCGTTTTCCCTATGTTAGCATGAGTACGTTGCAGACTGTCCTCTGCTTTGCGTACGTTACTTTACAAACGTATTTTGCTTTGTGCCACACTGTAATTCACACAGAACCTGCTGTTGTTTTCACATTCCTGGGATTTAGTCTGCACACCACAGACAAGGTCCGACAACAATGCCACTTGTTATTGTGTTCTGATCAGGCCTTAGCACCTAGACAAAACACACATATGCAGCTGTTGTTTAGGAACACGTAGCTTGTCATATAGCTATGCACAGAATAGGTAATAACACACTTGGAGAGGGATCTTTCCAGGGAAGAGATCATGACAGCACCTGAGATGTAAAACTTTCATCTGTCCATGCTAAGGTACAGGGTCTGCTGACAACACCCAGAGATTTTCTGATATATACTAATTTTGCTTCTGTAGAAGGGGAGGGAGGTTAGGCTACCCTGTCTTATATAATGACAGCTCATTTTATGATTTATCGGCTACTTACTATGTTGACTGTATTTGTGTTAGGCATTTTCTTACTTATTGTGGCACGTATACTGCATACTAGAGCACGATAGTTACAATAAACATTTTAAACTTTTTGTGTGTCCCTGTCAGATCTTATTGTGGACTAGTATGACTGTGAGAGTGAAAGGGCATGTCCTGCAACCACGATTCCTGAGAGGGTTCAGGAGTGTTGTGTTCTGGGGTGTCTAATCACTTGTTCCTCTGTGAGTGAGTAGGAGGGCAAGTGAGACACTATAGCTAGTCGGTCACTGGCTCATGGGTACTCAGGTGATAGGATGACTCAGTCCCTGCCTACTAAGGGTCTATGATCCCAAGCATAGTTTTGTGACTCCGCAGAATCCCTGCAACAGTCACGCACTTCTAATGGCCCGGATGATGACAGCATCAGATGCATTCTGCTGGTCATGTCCCACCTGCCCGGCCAGTGGGAAAACTGGGAAAAAGCTCAAGGTTCCCCTGGGTCCCTTACTTGACGTTGACACTCCCTTTGAAAGGGTAGACATAGACATTGCTAGACCCTTGGCCCCCAAAACTGCCTTAGACAACAAGTTTATCCTAGTTTTGGTGGAGGATCACAGACACAATATTGAGGTAAACAATATTGTTTGACACAAGTATTATGTCAAAAATATAATTTATCAAAATACCTTGTCCCTATACTTATAATGGTAAGTACAAAAACATCGGAAAGAAAATATTGTTTAACACTAATATCATTCAAAAACACACAGAAATATAATTTTTTAAATTAATATATTATATAGTATAAAGAAGTAAATCTTAAATATTTTAGTATATAACATTAATAAAATGTAAATGACATAAATTCCACAAATACTTAATACTATTTATAAATATATACTTACATAAACACATATATGTGTGTTTGTATATTATCTACTGGCGGTCGCCAGTAGATAGTTATAGTTAGGACCTAGTATCCATAGGAAAAGCGTTTTTCTTTTCCCAATAACTTTGGAGCCGGTTGACGAATCTTCGCGAAATTTTCAAAACTTGTGGCCCGCTCCGGTCAGCTCCTATCCTGAAAGTTTCGGGGTGATTCGCAAAGCGGGGGCCGAGAAAAAAGGGAGGTCCCAAAACGTGTTTTCTCATGTTATTTTCCATAGGAAACTTTAGACACGGCTACAGCTCGAACTGCTGAACGGAATTTCACCAACTTTGGCAAAAAGGTAGCCCTTGGTTCAGAAAGAGCCCTTTTTGTTAAATGGTGTAAATCCGTTCAGTAGTTCCTGAGAAATTTAAAAAAAAGAGGTCGGAAAATCAATTTCCCATAGGAAACTTTAGACACGGCTACAGCTTGAACTGCTGAACGGAATTACACCAAATTTGGCAAAAAGGTAGCCCTTGGTTCAGAAAGACCCCTTTTTTTAAAATGGTGTAAATCCGTTCAGTAGTTGCTGAGAAAATCAAAAAATAAAAGTTTTGATATCTAGAGGCGCAGTGGATCCGCGGACCCTCCCGACCACGAGCTTTATTCTAATTGGCTGTCAACACTCCAAACCAGGAAGTGTTGGCAGCCATCTTGTGACTCGGTAGAACCGAGTCACAAGAAAACAGGGAAACAAACGTGAAAAACAAGAAAAGGGGGCAGGGTAGAAACACCCTGACCCCCTAGGCCTGCTCAGGGGGTCCCACAAGGACCCCCAGGGCCACAAAAAGCATTTTTTTTTAAACGGCAAAATTCGCATAGGATCCGCGAATCCTGCCTCCCGCGCTTCGTTATTATTTAGCCCCCGGGTGGGCCAAGTCCCGGGGGCATGCCATAATGTAATGGCAGGGGCCCAGGGGGGCCTCCGCAGCCCCGGGGACCACCACCCCCTGGGGCTTTTCTTAAATATTTACGGGGGCACACGGCCCCCCCGCAGCCCCGGGGACTGCCACCCCCCCGGGGCTTGTTTTTTAAATGTGTGGGGGGCCTCCAAGGCCCCCCCAAGCCCTGGGGACCACCACCTCCGGGGCTTTTCTTAAATATTTGCGGGGGCACACGGCCCCCCGCAGCCCCAGGGACCGCCATCCCCCGGGGCTCGTTTAAAAAAAAAAAAAAACCTGTGTGGGGGGCTCAAGCCCCCCCACACGCCCCGGGGACCGCCACCTCCCCGGGGCACTAAAGTGCAAATGCGGGGGTCCGTTACGGACCCCCAAGCCCCGGGGACCACCACCTCCCCGGGGCTGTACACTAGTTGGGAGGGGGGCCGCGCGGCCCCCCTCCTGGAGCCCATGATGGCTTTGGGGACCGCCACCCCCCAGGGCTGGCTCCTGCAGTGTCCCGGGGTGCCCACCCCCGGGACACTGCTGTTTGCTATGGCAGGACGGGAGCCTCGGGGAGTTCGGGGATTAAATCCCTTTGTATCCTGAGGGTCCCTGGGGGCAACTAGCCCACCAGGTACCTTCAGTAAGCACAACAGAGTTGCGTTGCAGAGAGGTGAAAAAAGGGGCGTGGCCTTGGACCACCTCTCTGCAACGCAGCTCTGTGGTGCTAACTGTAGGTACCTGGTGGGCTAGTTGGGCCCCAGGGACCCTCAGGATTCAAGGGGACTTAATCCCCCAACTTAAAACGCGCCACGGGCGCGTTTGCACACTTGTCACATCAGGCCCACCCCCTCCCTTCACCACTGTGCAAACGGGCCCTCTGGTGCGTTGTAGGTTGGGGAATTAAGTTCCCTTGAATCCTGAGGGTCCCTTGGGTCCAACTAGCACACCAGGTACCTCCAGTAAGCGCCACAGAGCTGTGTTGCAGAGAGGTGTAAAAAGGGGCGTGGCCTTGGACCACCTCTCTGCAACGCAGCTCTGTGGCGCTTACTGGAGGTACCTGGTGGGCTAGTTGGACCCAAGGGACCCTCAGGATTCAAGGGGAGTTCATTCCCCAACTTAAAACCTGCCAGGGGGTGCGTTTGCAGAGTGGTGAAGGGAGGGGGCGGGACTGATGTGACATGTGTGTACTTATCCAATCACTGCGCCAAAACCCAAGCACTTATAAATTCACCATGCACTCTCCTTGCAGTACTCTAATCATCCAGTCAGTACCCATGCACTCATGCAATGACCCATGCACTAACACATGCACTGTTACAATACCCTGAGCACTACCCATGCAGTCCAACCATCGCCCTGTCAGTACCCATGCACTCCTTCAATCACCCAGCCAGCACCATGTACTTATCCAATCACTCCACCAAAACCCAAGCACTTATAAATTCACCATGCACTCTCCTTGCAGTACTCTAGTCTTCCAGTCAGTACCCATGTACTCATGGAATGGCCCAGGCACTAACACATGCACTGCTACAATCCCCTTAGCACTTCCCATGCAGACCTCTAACCACCTACACACTACTGATTCACTCCTCCAATTACCCAGGTAGTACCCATGCACTCCAGAAATCCCTCTGTCACTACCCATGCACTCCTCCAATCACCCAGCCAGCACTATGTACTTATCCAATCACTCCGCCAAAACCCAAGCAGTTATAAAATCACCATGCACTGTCCTTGCAGTACTCTAATCATCCAGTCACTACCCATGTACTTATGCAATGATCCAGTCACTAACACATGCACTGCTGCAATCCATTGAGGACTACCTATGCAGTCCAGTAATCTCCCTGGTACTACCTACGCAGTCCTCCAATCACCCAGCCAGTCCTATGTCCTTATCCAATCACTATGCCAAAACCCAAGCACTTATAAATTCACCATGCACTCTCCTCGCAGTACTCTAATCATCCAGTCACTACCCAATAAGTCATGCAATGATCCAGGCACTAACACATTGACTGCTACAATCCCTGTGTACTACCCATGCAGTCCTCTAACCACCTACACACTTCTCATTCGCTCCTTCAATTCCCCTGGTAGTACCCATGCAGTCCAGCAATTACCCAGTCTCTCCCTTTGCAGTCCTCCAGTCACCCAGCCACTACCATGTACTAATCCAAACACGCTGCCAATACCCAAGCACTTATAAATTCACACAGGCACTCTCCTTGCAGTATTCTAATCTTTCAGTTAGTACCCATGTACTCATGCAATGCTCCAGGCACTACCTGATAACTGTTACAATCCCATATGCCCTACCCATACAGTCCTGTACCCAGTTACACACTTCTCATTTGCTCCTTCAATTCCCCAGGTAATACACATGCAGTCCCGCAATCACACTGTCACTCCCTGTGCACTCCTCCAGCCACCCAGCCACTACCATGTACTAATCCATACACTCCTCCAATAGCCAAGCACTTATAAGTTCACCACGCACTCTCCTTGCAGTACTCTAATTATCCAGTCAGTACCCATGTACTCATGGAATGACCCAGTCACTAACACATGCACTGCTGCAATACCTTGAGGACTACCTATGCAGTCCAGTAATCTCCCTGGTACTATCTATGACGTCCTCCAATCACCCAGCCAATCCTATGTGCTTATCCAATCACTGCGCCAAAACCCAAGCACTTATAAAATCACCATGCACTGTCCTTGCAGCACTCTAATCATCCAGTCACTACCCATGTACTCATGCAATGACCCAGGCACTAACTCATGGCAAATACAGAGGAGGTCATGCTAATCACAGGGGTACCCCAACGCATAGTGTTCCCTAGTGTATGTAGGTGTTTTCACTGTATTCTAAGTGTCTTTTAGCATAGCACTGGCTCTAGGCCTGGTTAGTCAGAGTCAGTTACCACCAGTACCCGTCAGTAAAAGGTTGGGGGCACAGGAGGACTTTCTGCTCCTCTGTTGGTTCTTTCTGCACATCTCTTGCTTCTTCCTGCACTTTTCTTCATCTTTCTGGACTTCTGTTGCCTCTTTCTGCATTTGTCTTGCTTCTTTCTGCGCTTTTCTTCTTCTTTCTTCACATGTCCTACCTTTGTAGGCATAGTTAGAAATTAGCATTTAAAAAACCTTTGAAATTCACTGAAAAAACCATAGGTTTCAGGCACGTTATAGTTACAAATTAGCATTTAAAAAACCATTGAAATTCACTGAAAAAACCTTAGGTTTCAGGCACGTTATAGTTAGAACACAACAAAAAAAAGCGGGTCAAGGCACTAAATACCTGCACCAGTCAGTCTAGTAGAATGTAAGTAAAGCAGAATTATGGTGCAAAGAGCCGGGAACGTGACCTCCCTACGTCCCCACTGATTGGGAAACCCAAAGATACAAGAAACAAGCTGGCTCAGCACACATGTATTATTATACACAGTTTTTCAAAGTACACAGTAATAAACAGTGGTCAATAATTTAACTTTAGCACGGCGTCTCCCAAATGAGTCACATAAGTCATTATGTTGTGAAAAATATATGCATCTTTTATTCTTTTATTCTTTTGTTCAAAAGTTTCTTGTTAAAACACGACACAGAATTCATAGCCTTATAGACATTTGTAACGGAGTTCATAACATGATGACCGTTAATGCATAAAGCATACAATCAGAATAACAATAACGGACAAGGGGAGGAATACTCAAGAACCTCCCAGTCAAACCCAAAAGGAAAGAGGGAATAATGATTAAGGACTTTTTAGTCAACAAAGCACAAGATTCAATCAATCCCAAATTCGGACCCAAGATAATTGTCCAAATCGTATTGGCGAATAACAATTATGGCACTATAAGTTCAACAAGCACAGTTTGTCGATATATGTTTTTTCAGTCCATAAGCATAACACACATTGAAAAGGTGTCATCATAATAAATGACAGGACACGATCAATTATATGTACATCCTGAGCCCTATTGGGAAAGTATACCGAATCATGAAATCATGAAATAGACAAAATGTCATAATCTACTAGTACATTGCCAATATTAATGAATGAACACTGTGATTAGCAACATCATAATATAGCTTAATACATCATCAAAGCATCCTATATTTTGGTTCACACCAGTAATATTGCCCGAAATATATAACATGTATAAAGTTGTATATACAATCATTACAAAAAGTGGTGAAATTCATTATTGATGTTCAGACCAAAAATCACAGTTCTCAGACGACATATCCATCGAGCTTCAACTTGTCTGAGATGATTTGTCTTATCACCACCTCTCTCATTCCCCAATACATGATCTATAGCTTATGTATCTTGGGAAGGACGTAAATACAGGGGTGTCTAGAGTTTTGTGCAAGAAGATACCTGTATTCCAAACCCGTGATAAGACAGGACTCATGCCAATCATTTAGTTGTGCATTGATCTTCTTCTCAATCATTGCAGTTGGATTGGATTTAAGCTTCTCATAACAGGTATTCTGATTCAACTGTCTATCGATTTCAGCCAAGTGATCATCACGGTCCATTAGGACAATGTTGCCCCCCTTGTCTGCTTCACGAACCACAAGGGCAGCATCATCTCGAATGGACTGCAAGAATTCTCTTTCCTGTCTGGTCAAATTGGTGGTATGTGCACATTTATTATGTGTGGCATGGTTATCCTCTAGTTTTTACAGGTCCTGGATTACTCTGTTAGAAAATTCATCAATGACGGAATTGGTAATGTTGGAAGGGATGAATTTAGACTTACAGTGCAACCCACTGTCTATATTTACATCCTCATGTATATTGAGATCTTGTGCAAAGTCTATTAGCTTGCCAGCATGATCTTCATCTTGCAAAGTAGTAATTAAATGAATAACATTTAAGTCAGAGATAGAAAATTCTGAATCGCAAACAGTGTTAGGCATCACACTTTGTACAGATGGATGTTCTGCAAAATATTTCTTTAATTTGAGTTTGCGCACAAATTTAAATAAATCTAAGTGTACATTCTCAAAGAGCGGTCTGTCAGTTACCCAGAAGTTGAGACCCTTACACAGTACAGAGATATCCTTTGCAGTTAATATTCTAGAAGATAGATTAACAACACTCAGTTCATTGGACAAATCTGTATCATTACTACTGTCCACATCGTGGTTCACAATCTCTACTATTTCTTGCCTTGTTGACTCTCCGTTCTTGCCTTTGTTCCTGCCCATGTGTTTTTGGCCACCCCCCTTGTTCTTCGGTAAGATTTTTCTTTCTGTTTCCCAAACGGTAACGTTGAACTTCTCTTAAAAAAAACTATGGGGATTAGAGGTGATGGCTGTACTAGTACCTTCACCAGGATCACTATCTACTGATGAAATAGATGTACTACTTGAGGAAAAACTAGGATCTCTGATGTCATTTGTTGTATTGGATATTGATTTGGCTATCATGTCATCATACTTACGTGCAAACGTAAATATGCGACCCCTGTCGTAATCGCCTTGATCACGTAATATTTTTTGTTGTTTCTTTTCTTTTAGATACATCTGCTAATTTGTTAGTTCCTTTTGCAATGACATCAATCATATTGGTGTCCTTAATTTCTTTTTCTAGTTTTACTATTTCCTCTCTAATCTTTTTAACCTTTCGTTCAGAGTTTCTTATTAGAATGTCCATCATCTTATACGATGAGGCATGTAATCCTTCCTCCCACTCTTCTAACAAATCTGGGTCTAAATCCTCATAATTTGGAAAGATGAGGATATGTAGTCCTCGTGGGATTTTTCTGTTCTCAAGGTATTTTTTTAAGGTGGCCCGTCCCACCATTTGGCAAGTTCTTGCTTTTTTAGCCTCTCTAATCGGATGAATTTGTTCTTAAGACCCTCACTTTTTAATAAATTCGACGTGAGGTTATTCGTAGTGTCACTTTTTGTGATGTTAAAAAGATCTCCTATTAACTCCTCCCTGTTATCATCAAAGTCCATGATGAAGTATATAAAAAGTAATCACGTGACTGAACTGTGCTAGGGGCCCAAAATTAAGCACAACAAAAAAAAGAGGGTCAAGGCACTAAATACCTGCACCAGTCAGTCTAGTAGAATGTAAGTAAAGCAGAATTATGGTGCAAAGAGCCGGGAACGTGACCTCCCTACGTCCCCACTGATTAGGAAACCCAAAGATACAAGAAACAAGCTGGCTCAGCACACATGTATTATTATACACAGTTTTTCAAAGTACACAGTAATAAACAGTGGTCAATAATTTAACTTTAGCACAGCGTCTCCCAAATGAGTCACATAAGTCATTATGTTGTGAAAAATATATGCATCTTTTATTCTTTTATTCTTTTGTTAAAAAGTTTCTTGTTAAAACATGACACCTACTAAATCCTCCATCCAGACACTTATACACCCACTCATTCTTCAATACACCTTGGTATATATATAATACATATTTAAACTTTAAAGAAAAACACATTCACTGGATGATGTCATCAGTGATGTCATCAGTGATGTCATTTGAGATGTGATCAGTGATGTCATCAGTGATGTCACTGACCATGTCATGAATGATGTAATATGTGATGTGATCAGCAGTGCATTGCGGGGCGCGAGTTATAGTTAGCTGAACTAACTATAACAGTGGAATTTCTATGGTTTTGTACGAGTGAAATGTCCACCTAACTATAACGTCCCTGAAACCTATGGTTTTTTCAGTGAATTTCAAAGGTTTTTTAAATGATAATTTCTAACTATAACGTCCCTGAAACCTATGGTTTTTTCAGTGAATTTCCAAGGTTTTTTAAATGCTAATTTCTAACTATAACGTGCCTGAAACCTATGGTTTTTTCAGTGAATTTCAAAAGTTTTTTAAATGCTCATTTCTAATTATAATGCTCATTAAACCTATGGTATTTTCAGTGATTTTAAATTATCATTCCATTCTCAACCTAGTGAAAACAGCCAATATCGCCAGTTTTCCAACAATAGCTTCCGCCAAAAAATTTGCCACAAATGAGAGCGACAACTAACACTAATAATATGCAGAGTAGGCGTTCCCGTGCAAAAATAACACGAAAACACCTTCCCGATATTTTGAACGAGCAGCCAAATCTGGGGTGCGATCCAAAAACAGGCGATAAGCTGCGTTAGCAGTAGGAATTTAACATCTGCCTTTTACTGGTGTATATGGCCATGTCTGAACTGGGGTGGTGGAGTGAGCTAAAGAATGATGATGGATTAAACCCAGATCAGTTGACTGGGGGTGAGTGTTTGATTGGCTCAAACGTTCCGTCCATCATCCCCTTTTGTATCGCTTTGTTCGCCCTAAGTTGGCGGGGGTATGCCCAGACGTGGGTCCCTTGCTCACTTTGCCACTGGATTCAAGCAAGCCTGGCTGATGACGGCTGGAATGCCAGAAACCGGTCCTAGGATGCTTGTTTCCGGTCCAGGGAAGACATGGCTTGGCAGTTCGGGCTGGACTGTTCCCATGAGGCACAGGGTCAGACTGATTTGCATATGGCCATGTCTGAACTGGGGTGGTGGAGTGAGCTAAAGAATGATGATGGATTAAACCCAGATCAGTTGACTGGGGGTGAGTGTTTGATTGGCTCAAACGTTCCGTCCATCATCCCCTTTTGTATCGCTTTGTTCGCCCTAAGTTGGCGGGGGTATACCCAGACGTGGGTCCCTTGCTCACTTTGCCACTGGATTCAAGCAAGCCTGGCTGATGACGGCTGGAATGCCAGAAACCGGTCCTAGGATGCTTGTTTCCGGTCCAGGGAAGACATGGCTTGGCAGTTCGGGCTGGACTGTTCCCATGAGGCACAGGATCAGACTGATTTGCATTTGGCCATGTCTGAACTGGGGTGGTGGAGTGAGCTAAAGAATGATGATGGATTAAACCCAGATCAGTTGACTGGGGGTGAGTGTTCGATTGGCTCAAACGTTCCGTCCATCATCCCCTTTTGTATCGCTTTGTTCGCCCTAAGTTGGCGGGGGTATGCCCAGACGTGGGTCCCTTGCTCACTTTGCCACTGGATTCAAGCAAGCCTGGCTGATGACGGCTGGAATGCCAGAAACCGGTCCTAGGATGCTTGTTTCCGGTCCAGGGAAGACATGGCTTGGCAGTTCGGGCTGGACTGTTCCCATGAGGCACAGGGTCAGACTGATTTGCATATGGCCATGTCTGAACTGGGGTGGTGGAGTGAGCTAAAGAATGATGATGGATTAAACCCAGATCAGTTGACTGGGGGTGAGTGTTTGATTGGCTCAAACGTTCCGTCCATCATCCCCTTTTGTATCGTTTTACTGGTGTAAAGCAAGATGACTACCTACAGTGTGAAAGGGAGCCCAGCCCAGAACCACATCTGAAGACCAACACATGTCATAGAGCTACTGACCATGCAGCGCCGACACCCAAGAAGGCCACAACACCCACTGCCATCACCCTCAGGACCTCCCCCCCGGACCACCCCGCTCCCTACTACCACCGAGGCAGTGCAGAATGGGACAGCGGACCTTCCAAAAACGGCATGGTCCCTCAGCCACACAATAGCTGAATCTTGGGAGATGTGGCAACCAAGTATGTGTGAAGGACGCAAGTCACCCATCAATAAAAATGCACACAATACCAAGTGTAGTGGTGATGTGGAGCACAAACCTCTCCATGTAAACATATACTGCTGGTGCTTGTAGTGTTGTGGACAATAGACGCAACCATGTTACCTCAGGCAGTGGGGAAGATCTCGGTCATGTAGCTGTGTTGTCCCCCCCTGGAAGCGGAAGCGGAGTGTGCTGGTCCAACGTACGCCACTCCAGCGTAGGAGTATGAATAAATAGGCTGGGGCTGTGGGCGTGGTTCACTTGTGGGAAGGCCAAAGCGTCTGCCAGGGCGGCAGCCCTCACCCTGCCATGAGGCCTCCACCGTGACCGCCGGCCTCCTCGACACAGGCCCGCTGCGAACCCAGCAGCAGAGCACCACAGACTTATGTCTGTACAGACTACTGCCTTCGATCTACACTGCGGACAGCAGGGCTCACAATTCAGATCGAGTCGCGATTGCAGATGACGCACTCCAGTAGGGAAGAGACATTGATCCCAGTGTGGCCCGCCCGGACCACGCATCATCGCAGACTGCGCACACACTGAGTGCTTCAGGTGCCACTAACTCAGTGCACCACAAGTCAACGCCACGTGGACTTATTAAGACAGAATTCATTAGGCAAAAGACATTGCTACCAGTGCGGCCCGCACGGACCACGCATCATCGCAGGCTCCACACACGCTGGTTGCTTCAGGTGACACTAACTGTACAGCTCAACTCAACGCCACGTGGCTGTGGGCCCTTGCTGACCACTGCCTCAGTCCTACACTGCGGTCATCAGGGCTCACATTTAAAATTGACTCTTGATTCATTAATTGCAGAGTCCAGTAGGCAACTAAGTATTACGTCCCTAAAACCTACATAATATCCTTTTAGTATCCTTGCTTTAAGAACTTGTTTTATATCAGTTATAGCTTTAGTACAATGACCAACTTCATCTTGCAAGTCCAAAGGAACACTGAATGGCAGTCTACACTGCGGACAGCAGAGCTCACAATTTGAATTCAGTCTTGATTTATTAATTGCAGACAGAATTGTACTCTATGTCCTCGAATTTTGTCAAGAGGAAGTGACAAAAAGCATTCCTTGATGTCTGTGCTGACTACTGCCTTCGATCTACACTGCGGTCAGCAGGGCTCACAATTCAGATCGAGTCGCGATTGCAGATGACGCAGTCCAGTAGGCAAGAGACATTGCATCATCGCTGGCTGCACACATGCTGAGCGCCACACCTACCACTAACTCTATGCAGCTCAAGTCAACGCCACGTGGCTGTGGACTCTTCCTGACCACTGCCTCCGGCCTACACTGCGGTCAGCAGGGCTCACAATTCAGATCGAGACGCGATTGCAGATGACGCAGTCCAGTAGGCAACAGACATTGCATGATCGCTGGCTGCGCACACGCTGAGCGCCACACCTACCACTAACTCTATGCAGCTCAAATCAATGCCACGTGGCTCTGGGCTCTTCCTGACCACTGCCTCCGGCCTACACTGTGGTCAGCAGGGCTCACAATTCAGATCGAGTCGTGATTGCAGATGACGCAGTACAGTAGGCAAGAGACATTGCATCATCGCTGGCTGCGCACACACTGAATGCTTCTAATGCCCCTATCTCAGTGCAGCACAACTCATGAACCCTTTATGATACAATGTTTTGTGAATAAATTCACATCTGCTGCAACTACCTCAGTGTACCACAAGCCATGGACCCTTTACGATACAATCTTGTGTGTATTATTTCACATCTGTTGCCCCTACCTTAGTGCAGCACAAATCATTGACCCTTTATGATTGAATTTGTGTGTCTGATCAAATGATTACTGTTGTACTTGTTGCCAGCAACAACCATTCCCGGACGGCTGGCTTACACTCATCCCACACGCATCCAGCACAGACGTCACTGGACATGTGACCCTGGTAATAAAAATGAGTCGAACGCACGTGCCCGTACCCAGGTCCACTATGTGTCCGTGTGTTCATTATGTATGCAAGATGCCGCCCCTGGGCCCTACCACATTACATTGTGCTGTGGACAGGGTATGCAACCATGTTACCTCTGGCAGTGGGGAAAACTTCGGATATGTAACTTTCTCTCGGTCATTGTACAAGTACGTACGTAGAGACTGGATCATTAGAGTACTGCAAGGAGAGTGTATAGTGAATTTATAAGTGCTTGGAGATTGGCGGAGTAATTGTATAAGTACATATGTTGGCGCAGCCTAACCCCGAACACAAGCTTGGCTCTAATTGGCTGCCCTCCATGTGCCAAAAACTGAAACTTGAACTTTGCATGGCCCTGTATTGCTACAGCTGCAACACTCCACTGAATGTGCAATAAACATTCATATCCACACAGATGTGTCATGTCCACCATCTTTCATGTGTGGAACTATGGATGAATGTAGGGTCAGTGATTCCCCGTACCTTCCATGTTGGCCATGTTGTGGGACTTAGCTCACAGAGTGACACATTGGCGCTTGCGACCCGGGTGACGTCAGCACTACAACAGGGACACCCGCATCAGTTGATTCCTCATACAGCCCAGGACGGAGCCACGCCCATAGCTCCCGAGTCATTCTTCACAGCCTCACGCAGGACTGGCATACGCCAGGCCAGCCCACTCCGCTTACGCTTACAGGGAAGGGCAACGCTACATGGCCCAGATTTTCATTGCAATGATCTGCTGGTCACACCCTAGTTGTCAGTACGCCACAGCCACTCCCTCACGGCTAGTATACACCCACACCACACCCATCCAGCACAGGCATCACAGGACACGTGACCCTGCCAATAAAAAAGACCGGGCGCACGTGCTCGACGCCATTTCAGAGTTGCTCGCACCGGATGCACTGCGGCCGGCACAGGCACACCGGCACGGGACGGTGACTTTCGGTCCACTGAGGTACGGGTACCGTAACTGCTGAGCGGGTGTACAGCCTGCGGCGATGGCCCGTCCCGGCGGTCTGGACAGCTCAGGTTTTGTGTGCCCTGATGGACCGCAGTGTAGGCCTGAGCCATCAGACAGCGCAGGCCTACCGGCACATGGCGTCGCCTCGCTGGTCACAGAGTTAGTGGCACCGCAAGGGCTGAGCAGGTGTGCAGCCTGCGATGAAAAGCCCGGTGCACTGGTATGTCCTCTGCCATGGCGAAATCAAGACCCAGCACCAAATGTGAGACCTAGTGGCCTGCGGAGCGGGGCTGCATGATATGCAGGGTGCCGTGTCTATGGGCCCCAGGCTTGGGGCTTGCAGTGGCACGTGTTAGGCCCTCTTTTCTACACGCAGGTTGCGAAAGGTGAGCAGAGAGGCTTGTTAGCGCAGCGGCGAGCAGTGACCTCCGGGCAGTGGGAGTGGATGGGGTGCAGCAGCCTGGGTGCGCAGCGGCGGACAGTCACCTCCGGGCAGTGGGAGTGGATGGGGTGCTGCAGCCTGGGTGCGCAGCAGCGGGCAGACATCTCTGCAGCAGCCTGGATGCACAAAGGCGGGACAGAGAATTAGGCGTGTGCAGTTGTATCTACTCTGCCATTACTGATTCCATCCTACGTTTCAGATGAGTAAGCTTGAGGGTGATGCAGCGCGTACAATAAAACTATTCTCCTCCCAGGTTACTTATAGGTCATCCAGGGGCAAACTATATTTCTCATATCCACATGACGATGGGGCCCATAAACATCGCCTAACACACACGCACACTCCTGGATTTCCTTTACACCTTTATGAAATTCTGTACTCCTAGGAGAAGCATGAGAACTAAATGGAGAACACCATTTTATGTACCGCTGGAAGAGCCAGGATATCTTATTACCTTAATTTGTCACTTTCTTTTATTTACTTCTTAAGATATTCCTGCTCATTGTTTTGTCGATGAATCATTCATTTAAGAAATTAGTTCATAGTGATTAAGACCAGCTGAATCACAATAACCAATTACTGATGTCACAATCATTTAGGAAAATAACCACTGAGTCATTTTGGGTTTAAAGAATCTTAAATTTTATATAATTTTAAAAGCATGAAAAAGAATTTAATACTTTATTCAATTATTCATTCTTAAATTCAAATATTTATTAAGCATAATCATTTTATTGCAGAAAGGAAATTTTGTCATGAAGCCAAAACCCTAATTACCTGCCTAGCTTCCTAATTTAGCCTAATGATTTCTAACCTAAGTTAGGAATTAGAAATAGCCTGATTCTCATACTCAACTGTAAAATTAAGACAGCAACAGCAACTTCAGCTCGTCAGCATCAGCTACCTGCAACCCGTCTCCTCTAACAGTCTTTCAGCATCTCCCGCTCAGTAAGGGATCGATCAGGACCACCCAGCACTGGAAGCCACCAACATGACTCTTCAACTCCTCTCCTGACTGTGACTGCAACCACGACTGACATCAATTGACCCCCTCCCACTAAGAGTAGGCCCTATTATACCCTAATTCTAACTTTGCTAACTAACTGTTGCAACATTAATATCACGCTTTTCTTTCATTGGTCCATGCATGTCAGCTTATTCATTCTTTTAATCAAGTTCTCTTGGATTCAAGGGTCCTTGGATCATTTCCTTTCCCATACGCTTAAACATTTTCATCCGTTTCGATCAGTTCATTTGTAGCTTCTTTCGATACATTCGAGAACTCCACAGTCATTGTCCTTTCTCTTGAACTTGTTTCCCACGGGACTCTTGCTGATCATCACGGCACACTATCAGTTCAATTAGGTCACATCAGCCTTGACCATTTCTTGCATCCTAGCCTCTCTGTTATACCACGAGGTTGCTTTCTCCCATTTCATCCCGTGTCATGTGTTCCCTTGCGCCTGCGCACATCTTCCCACTGGCGGCCATTTTATCTCGCCACTCGGTTATACTTTTGAAGCACTAATTTGAGGCAAACAAAACATAATTAAAATAGAGAAAAATATCCCTTTCGTTTCCCTCCCGTCGTCTACGTACCCCAATTAGTTGTTACCTAGCAGAAAGCAACATTTAAGCTGTTCCTTACTTACCATCACTATTGTTTTTGCAACGACACGTTTTATTTCTATGAAGCACAAACATGCATTTATTTTAATTAGTACGCATTTAATTTTACGTTATAATTAGACACACGGACATCCATTAATAGATTATTTAGCACATATATTGGCATATTACCATTCCCACACATACAGTGTTGATTAATACATTTAAACGAACATTTTATTTAATTAATTATAAAATTTGTTAGGGGTTAAATTTTTTATTTTCCCTGCTCCATCAACTCCCCCTTTGGTGATTTTTAAATCACCACATAAAACCCAAGTCATACTTCTTTTCAGGCAGCATGTCTTTCATCCTTTGCTTTCTGTTATTTATACATCTGTTTCTTCTTCATCTTGCCTTTTAGTCTCTTTATACATGCTTTCTTTCATTTTCTCCAACTCAATTTCACCCATTTCTCTCTCTCTTTCTCTCATTATTCTGTTATTTCTTTTTATCTTATTTTGTCTTACTTTTCTCTTTATACATGTTATTACTATTTTTAATATCATGGCTAACAATATTACTATAGTTGCTACTATTATAACTTTCCCTATCACTAGTCTACTCATCCTAGTTAACCAATTCGCTATTGAAGAAAACCCTCTACCAAGTTTTCCCAAAACACTTTCAACCTCCAGTGGAACTAATTCTTTGTGCAAACTTGTAATATTTGTAATATACTTCTGTATATTTTCACTGTTATCAGGAATGTAAGTACAACAATGTTGGACTTTCAACATTCCACAGACTCCACCCTCTTTTGCCAAAAGAATATCAAGGGCAAGCCGATTTTGCATCACCATAGCTCTCATGGCAACCATTTCGGTATTTACCATTAAGAACCCTCCCGCAGTATCTGTAGACAAACGATCTACTACTGTGGATAACTTCCGAATCTTAAATGCATTCAAAGATATTCCCACTGCTGGTATCAATGCTCCAAAAATATCACCTACAATTTCTGAAAAACTTTCCCTCTTTCTACGTGTAAATCTATTAATCATCTTGTATGTTCCCTTTTCTTCTCTGTCCATGTGAAATTTTTTTGGAAAGACCAGGCCTACATAGCAAGTTCCATACCAATGGTCCGGTAACCTGTAATAAGCTCTATTCCCACAAATATAATAGATACCTGGAAATATTGGATCTTTTCCACCTTTGAATCCCCAACCTCCCAGAATTTGATAATTGTCATGGCAGATACTGGAACCTACAAAGTAATTGTCATAGACTGTCTTATTTCTCCTAATACACAACTTTCCTGTTTGCGGCCAGTCTAATGTCATTGCTGCATTTATCTTTTTCCCTTCATGATTTCCTTCCTCAAACGTCCATAAGCGTTTTCCTTCCTCTTTTATTGCTTCTTTTTGAAATTTCATTCTTCTTTCTTCAACCATTTCTAAAAATACTTTTTCTTCTTTCTTTAACTCACAGGTAAGGTTGTTACTAACTATTTCTTCTAACGTTAATTTTCTATGTTCTAAAAAGAATTCTCCTAAAACTTTTGCTGGTTTTACTTTGTTAAGTTCGGGTACTACTGGAATGTTTGCAAAAATCTTATCTATATCAGTATAATAAGATTCTAATCTACCTGTTTTATAAAATAAACTTGCTATTATACTACATGTTATTCCATAAGTCAGAGGTAGGTGATGATAAGTCACACCTTCTGATACTGATGCAGGCAACTGCATACAAACATAACAATCTCTCACGTCCATTGTCTCTACGTACTCATACAACAATTTTGTAAAAACATTCTTTGAAAAATCTGTTACTGACTTATCCTTATGCAACTCTGCACTACTTCTTAAAATAACTGGTTCTTTAATATTAGTTTCTTTTTCTGGTTTAGTATCATTTTTTGCTTCTATCACAGCTACACTAATAGGAATTGTGATTGCTAAAACTATCCATATGGTCATTAATAACCCTGTACAAAAGCAGCACATTTTGCACCATCTCTTTATAAATTCACATTTATCTCTTCTATCCCTATTATTTTCCATTTTTTTTTCTTTTTCTATTTGTTAAGTTTCAGAAAATTGTGTCACTACACCTCAGAAATGACTTAGATGCCACTCTGCTTTCAAAAAGTCTTTGCTTGGTACTTTCTTTAATTCTCTCCAGAATTCTTTCGTTGTCACATCCGGTGATTTGTCACATCCAGTAAATTGTCATGTCCGGCAGAAGCACTATTAATCTTCACTTCAGTTTTGTTGCATCTCACCTTTTCCCATCCGACTTCTCAGTCTCTGGTTTCCGTGAGTGTTTTCTTCTTCTTCTTTGTAATCGGTTAGTGCAATATACAGCCACTCGGGTGACTTATACTTTGCATTCACTTTCTTTGTCCTTTTGGACTTTTGTAATCTTTTTCCACTGGGTTTTTCTTGTCCCTTTTGACTTGTTACCTCATTTACTTGTTCAGCACCTTCGTCTTCCGCTCTTATTATTCTATATCTCAATTTTCTTACATAGCTGTTGGGCCAATTATCTCCTTTTCTTGGCCTTTTGGCTTCACCTTCTCTTTCTTCTCTTTCTGATTTCCAATTTCTTTTTCTTGATTCAGTCTTTGCTTTTTCCTCTCCTCCACTTTCTTCTGTTTCTGTTTCAACTGTTTCACTATTGTCTCTTATTTTGAAACTTATAATCTCGTCATCTCCTACTGGTGGATCTGTCTTCTCCTTTTTGTTTTCCCTTATTACTGTCCCTCCTCGGTGTTCTTCCGATTTGGTGTTTTTCTCCTTTTCTGTTTCTAAATTTCCCTGTTCTTCTGTTTCTCTATCTGTCCCTATTGCTCCTCGGGGTTCTTCTCGATTCTCTAACTTTTTGTGTACTTCTTTCCCTACTTCATCTATTAATATTGTTTCTGAAGGAGTTCCACCATAACTTGTACCTGGTTGTTCATCTAACTCAATTTCTTGCTCAGTTTCTTCTCTAATTGGTTTATAACCCCAAGTTTTCCTTAGGAATTCTTCACGGTTTTCAACTGAATCATCAGAGTCTGAAGTTGTGTCAGATATTTCCAGATGTCGACTTACAGGTCGATCTTCAGGTTCTGGAATTTCTGAATTTCTTTCTTCTTCTTCTTCTTCCTCTTCTTCTCTAGAGGTACTCGCAGTTGGGGTTTCCAGATGTCGACTTTCAGGTCGATCTTCAAGTTCTGGCACCCTTTCCTTTATCTTTGTTGTCCCAGCCGTTAAACTTTTATCCCACACTTCCAGACGCCGACTCACATGTCGATCTGTAGGTTCTGGAACTCTGATTGTGTGGCTGGCATGAACCCAGTTCTTCACTCCTGCACACTTGACGGCAGTCGTTGTCACTAGGATTACCTGTCTTGGCTCGTCCCAACGCGGAACTAGACAGTTTCTTCTCCTGTGGACTTTTATGCGGACCCAGTCTCCTGGATTCAAGTCGTGGGCTGGTTTTCTTTCAAGAGTGGTCGCATCCGGTCCAACCTGATGAAACACAGAACGCACCACATCAGCCAGTCCCTTGCAATAATCCAGTACTAGATCATCAGTTATAGTTAATAACTTGTTGACTGGTACGTGTGCTTGTCTCATTGCTCGTCCCATGATCATCTCATGAGGACTGAGTCCAGTTTTCTTTTCAGGGATGCTTCTGATGGTCATCAGAACAAGAGGCAGTGCATCCGGCCATTTGAGTCCTGTAGCTTGACACATTTTTCCTAATCTGTTTTTAATTGTTCCATTAATCTGCTCTACTACCCCAGAAGCCTCTGGTCTGTAAGCACAATGTAGTTTTTGTTTAATACTCAATGCTTCACAAATCAATTGGATCAACTCATTTTGAAAATGTGTTCCTCTATCTGTCTCAACCGTGACTGGAAAACCATACCTTGGAATGAACTCTCGCAGCATAAGTTTTGCCACTGTTGTTCCATCATTCCTTCTTGTGGGGTATGCCTCCACCCAACGAGAGAACAAACAGACGACCACTAGAACATATCTTAGTCTATTACTAGGGGGCATCTCGATAAAGTCCAACTGCATTCTTGTGAATGGACCTCCTTCTCGTCCTATTGTTCCTAGACTCACTACTGTTTTTCTTCCTGGGTTAAACTGTTGACAAATAAGACATCTTTGACAAAGACTTTCAGCAATGGCTCTGAATTTTGGGTTATACCAGGTTTGTCTAAAAAGTCTGATCATTGCATCTCTCCCAATATGAGCTTGTCCATGGTACATCCGTGCCATGTCTGCAATCATGCTATCAGGCATAACTGGTCTTTCATCTCTGTATACCCACACACCATTATTTTCCTGTCTTCTACATCCTGCTTTTATCCAGTAATCTTTTTCCTCATCTCTTGCTGTTTCTTGTAACTGCCTTACTTCATCCCATGTTTCGACAGTATTAGTGAAAAGCAAAGGATAAGAGACATGCTCCCTTTCTCTATTTTTGTTCAGGGACGCCATGTTTTCCGCACAATATCTAGCGATCTCATCAGCATAATTATTGCCGACCGCTATGTAGTCTTCGTTTTTCTTATGCGCCTTGCACTTCACTACAGCTATTTGTTTAGGCAACTGTATCGCCTCAAGCAGTTTTTTAACATAATCTCCATTTCTGATAGGTGTTCCTGCAGATGTCAAAAATCCTCTTTGTGACCAAATCTGTCCGAAATCGTGTACGATGCCGAAACCATATTGGCTATCGGTCACTATCGTGATTCGTACATTTTTCCCCAATTTACATGCTTGAATCAAAGCAATTAGTTCCGCAACTTGGGCAGACCTAACTCCTTTCAGACAAGACGCTTCCATCACAGTTGCCACTGTGCATACTGCGTAAGCTGCGCTTAACACTCCTTCTTTTGTGCGTAAACATGAACCATCTACAAACATGACATAATCCGATTCCTTTAACGGTTCATCTTTTATGTCAGCTCTTGGTTTTGTGCAATATTCCAGCACATTCAGACAATCATGATCTACTTCGTCTTGTTCAATTATACTCTCTTCATCTGGCAATGATGTAGAAGGATTTACATTCATGCATCTATCTATGGTCACATTTTCAGCACTCAAGATGACTTTTTCGTACTTAGTCAGCCGACTATGTGTCATGTACTGTGTTTTTGTTCTTGTCAAAAGAATTTCTACTGAATGGGGAACATATACTCTCAGTGGATACCCCATCACTATACCTTCACTTTGTTCCAAACTTACACAAGTAGCAGCAACTGCTTTCAGACATCCAGGCAATGCTTTTGCTATAGGATCTAAAACAGCTGAAAAATAAGCGATTGGTCTTTTCATGGTCCCGTGTTTTTGTACCAGTACTGAAAATGCACATCCATCTCTTTCACTGCAGTACAACTCAAAATCCTTCTCATAATCAGGCATGCCTAAAGCAGGGGCCTCACACAGTTTCTTTTTCAATTCTTTGAAAGATTTCATTTCTTCTTTGTTTAACTCAAAAGGGTCTTTTACATCTTTCTTTGTCAATTTTTGTAAGGGTTTTGCAATCAAAGAAAATCCACTTATCCACTGTCGACAATATCCAACCATTCCCAAAAACATTCTTACCTCTCTCTGAGTCATTGGTGCTCTCATTCCTTGAATCATTCTTACTCTTTCTGTCGCTATTTTCCGCACTCCTTTCTCAATTTTATGCCCTAAATACTGGACTTCTTTCTGACAAAACTGTAATTTTGAAGGGGACACTTTATGTCCTCTTTTCTCCAAATGGTTCAGTAAAGCAATTGTGTCACTTACACATGCTTCTTTGGTTTTCGATGCCACCAATAGGTCATCGATATACTGCACCATCACTGATTTTTCTGGCATTTTTAAATCTTCCAGAGATTTCTTTAGAATCTGATTAAAAATTGAGGGGCTTTCTGTATACCCCTGTGGAATTCGGCACCATGCCAAAATACGCTCTCCGAACCGGAATGCAAATAATGGCTGGCTATCTGGATGCAAAGGAATAGAGAAAAATGCGTGACACAAATCTATCACAGTGTACCACTCAGCTTCATGTGGGATTTGATATAGAATTACTGCAGGGTTTGGCACTATTGGACAACATGGTACAACTATTTTGTTGATCTTTCTCAAATCCTGTACTATTCTATATGTTCCATTTGGCTTTTTCAGTCCCATAATAGGTGAATTACATGGACTGCTCATGATTTCTTTCAGAATTCCCTGTTCAATCATCTTATTTATCACAGGAGTTATTCCTTCAATTATTTCTGGAGTTAATTTGTACTGTGGCGTGTTTGGATAAATTATCCCTTCTTTCACTGTCACTTTTACGGGATCAACTTCTCTCATTAACCCAATGTCTTCTCCTGTAAAATCCCACACACTTTCTTTTACTGCACTTTTTAGTTCTTCTGGAAGTTTTTCTGCATCAAATGCAGGAAACAAACCATTCGTTTCAGGTTCTTGATTCATCAAAGTTACTTTATACAAAACATCTTCATCTGAAGTTTGAAATCCTATTCCATCTGGTGTACAATAAATTGTGCAATTCATCTTACATAAAAGGTCACGACCTAAAAGATTTACAGGACTACAATCGCACACTACAAATTTATGCATTTTGCTAAAAGAACCAATTTTTACTTCCACCAATTCAGTAAGTGGGGTTTTAATCTGCTGATTGGCTACTCCTACCACTTGGATGTATTCACCTGAGAGAGGAAGGTTTGGAATTTCCACTGATCTAACAGTAGAACGGGTAGCTCCAGTATCGACAAGGAATGTTACGTTTGTACCATTCACTTCTCCATCCACAAAGGGACCAGACTGATCTACCTCTAGAGTTGCGCCAAGCACGCACTCTTTCCCCTCTCCTGCGCACCGTCAGAAACTTTCATCCGGGTCATCCTCACTCTGACGCAACCAATACTGAGAAATGTTAGCTGCTCGCGGCAACTGTGTTACCTGCTCTCCTCCGTAGAATCCTGTTTCTGTACTGTATCTTTGCTGGTTAACAGTGTTGGGAAGTGGTGGTTGTGGCACCTGACTTTGTTGAACAACTACCTCATTCTGCACCTGTGGAGTTAATGATTGATGTTCCGGATTAGGTTTAGGTGGGAACTTACACTCATTTCTCCAATGCCCTAATTTTCCGCAATTATGACATGGCCATTTCTTCTTTGCCTCTTCTAGACTCACTTGACCTTTTCCTTTACCTATATTTGGTCGCATTTTATTCTGTCCTGATTCGTTTCCATTATTATTGTCCAATTGGGCTTCTTGTTTTTCTGCCACTTTCACTTGTGCCCACATTGCCTTTTCTTTCAACTTACGCTGTTTACTCTCTATTTCATCACTACAATACTTAGCATATCTCAGTACCTTATCTACACTTCCATTCTGCCAGTTTATCATGTGTTGCTTAATCATATCACTTATTTCTGGTTTCAAACCAAACACAAATCGGTATACAAAATGACTCATGTCCTTTTCACTCAACTCCTCATAACCACTATACTGCTTGAAAACCAATAACAGTCGCTCATAATATGCATGTACAGACTCCTTGCTTTCCTGTGTAGTTCTATCAATCTTAACCCAATCTGTCTCTTTGGGAGGAATCTTATTTTTCAAAAAGGTAATCACCTTGTCGTATTTCTTCATCACATCAGGACCTGGAGCTCCTGTTTTAGGATCTCTTGGATATTCTGTAGTTGGCCAGTCAACTGTAATCTTACATTCGGACCATAAATCTGTTGGTACCACTATGTCAAACAATCCATCTAAATCTATCCACAACACTTTTGACACCTTTACAAACCTTTCTACTTGTCGGTACCACTCAACTGGCTTCTCTCTTAACTTTGGAAAGTCATTGGTAAATGACAGTATGTCCTGCCTAGTCCAGGGAACATGCACGTAACTACCACCTGGAGTTTCTCTCATGGGATATTCTTTGACAACAGATTCTTTTTCGGTTACCATAAAAGCCAATGAACCTTTGTCTATACTTTTCTCATTCTTCTTTGTCCATCTAACCTTCCATCTGTCCACATCACCCCATTTTCTCAACAACACAATTAACTCCTTTATCTGTGTCAGCCTTCCTGCCGTGTTCAAATTTTCAATATCTTTTTCACAAAAGTCTACTCTGTATGGTTTTTGCAACGTTTTCACTTTTGCAAAATCTATTCCAATCTCACTAGCCACTTCTTCTAGTTTGTCATGTAAATTCTTTGCCCTCCATGTTATACTTTTGCACAGAAACATTATTTCATCATCCTGATAATTTTTTATCTTTTCAGTACCAATCGTTCCTAGAATTAATTCTTCCATATCTATTTTTAATCTGATCACATCTAATGGTTTTTCTTCTGTTTCTTTTATTTTAAAAGCTTTCATCCACTCATTCAACTCATCAGGAGTCGGACCTATGGGTGTATTATTTAGTTCTACCCAGTTACCACTCTTTTCAGGCGTTTCTGTTGCAGATTCTGTTACCATATGCATTTTCTTACCATTGCATTCATTCACCGTTAAATTTGTAGGTGGACTTGGTCTGTAAGTACTAGCCAAATTACTTGTACTTGCACTTTGTTCCATCCTTTCCTTTTCTCTCTGAAATTGTGAACTCAAGGGAATCACCAAAGATCGTTCATCAATTTTCTGATTCTCAAAAACTGGTATTACTGGACCTATCGTTACAGGCACAGTAACTGCTTCCATATTTTTCGTTAATTCTCTAATTTTCTCAGTTAGTTCTTTTGTTGTCCTTGCCAATTCGCTTGCATTATCGCTTTCTATTCCTTCATTTTGAGAAGTTCTCATTTGTTCTTGTGACCTATTTATTTCAATTCCCTTTTCCGGACTTTTATTTCGCATTGTCTCTATTAGTGGCGCATTTGGTGTCACCACTGTAGAACTCTGCTGATACGGAGGTGGATTTCTATTTAATATATCTTCCAGCAATTCGTCATCCGTTTCGCTCTCATGCATATACTTTTCTCTCTCTATATGTTTCTTTTTCTCAGTCCGTTTTTCTTAGTCCCTTCCTCAACTGTAAAAGCTGGAAACAAACCTCCTGTCATGTTAGCACATCTCCATCGTTTTATTCTATCCTCATGATTTACTCCCCACAATCTTCCAGGCATAAATTCATGATCTCTCATTCCTCTGAATCTCTCTCGTTCATACATCTCATCCTCCCATTCCGTCAAAGCCTCAAACTGTGTTGGTCTAGGTCTAGGTTCCAACTTACACATTTTTTCTCGCAAGTTTCGCAAAACCGCTACACTAAACGATCCATTCTCAGGGAAAGCCAAAGCACCATCATTCTTTGTATATTTAGCCCAATTTTCCAACCATATGCACGTATGATATCCATATTTCAGCATCATATGTGAAGCTGCTGATTTCGGCGGAGGAATTACTTGTCCCTCTCTAGTCACAACCTTTTTGTCTTTCTTAAAGAAATTCTTCAATTTCGTCGTCCATGACGTTCTCTCCCTTTCATACTCGTAATACGGCATGTTTTCTATTTGTTTTCTCTTTACTCTAACGCTGTTTCTGTGTACGGAACTTCGACCAATTACAGCGCGACTTACACTAACGTACCAATCAGAACAATTGCCACCGTCCGCGAACCAACCAATCCTAGCGCGGCACTTTTCTACGTCACTCCTGACTCTGTGTTCACGTGACTAGCGCACTATCCAATCCTAGCGCGGCACTTTTCCACGTCACTTCTACTCTTTACCCCTCCTTTACAAAATTTATCGGCAATTTTTCTTTTTGCTGTTTTCTTCGTTAGTTACAACAATTAAAACAATTCCATAGTCTGATTCGCTAAACAAAAGTGACAGCTTTGTCCTTTTACACAAGAATCCTGTTTTTCCAGTAGGCAGCGCTTACCTCTACCCTACCACAGAATTATTTACTCTCGCCGATAAAGTAGCACTTCCCTCTACCTTACCCTTCTTTTAAACAAACAATTTACTCGTTTCTCTGGGGATAAGACACATGTGGAGACTAGGCTCCTGAGAATTAAGGCCAAAGTTTCACAAGTAAACGTGATTTGCTATTTCAATTACACACTTTTCACACAGAAATCCCTAACATAACACAACCTGCGTTATAACCAAAAATGAATTCAGACCATGTACCAAATTCCATGTGACTTCTCTTGCCACACGTGTTCCACTTCCTACATCCCAGAAGCGTGAAAACTTACATATAACATAACGTGACTCAACATATAGTGTTAGTCATCAAAATAATCAATAATCAATAAACAATAATCACTAAACTAATCTATAGAAAACCATAACTCTGCTACCAAGAAATCTGATGCAGCGCGTACAATAAAACTATTCTCCTCCCAGGTTACTTATAGGTCATCCAGGGGCAAACTATATTTCTCATATCCACATGACGATGGGGCCCATAAACATCGCCTTAACACACACGCACACTCCTGGATTTCCTTTACACCTTTATGAAATTCTGTACTCCTAGGAGAAGCATGAGAACTAAATGGAGAACACCATTTTATGTACCGCTGGAAGAGCCAGGATATCTTATTACCTTAATTTGTCACTTTCTTTTATTTACTTCTTAAGATATTCCTGCTCATTGTTTTGTCGATGAATCATTCATTTAAGAAATTAGTTCATAGTGATTAAGACCAGCTGAATCACAATAACCAATTACTGATGTCACAATCATTTAGGAAAATAACCACTGAGTCATTTTGGGTTTAAAGAATCTTAAATTTTATATAATTTTAAAAGCATGAAAAAGAATTTAATACTTTATTCAATTATTCATTCTTAAATTCAAATATTTATTAAGCATAATCATTTTATTGCAGAAAGGAAATTTTGTCATGAAGCCAAAACCCTAATTACCTGCCTAGCTTCCTAATTTAGCCTAATGATTTCTAACCTAAGTTAGGAATTAGAAATAGCCTGATTCTCATACTCAACTGTAAAATTAAGACAGCAACAGCAACTTCAGCTCGTCAGCATCAGCTACCTGCAACCCGTCTCCTCTAACAGTCTTTCAGCATCTCCCGCTCAGTAAGGGATCGATCAGGACCACCCAGCACTGGAAGCCACCAACATGACTCTTCAACTCCTCTCCTGACTGTGACTGCAACCACGACTGACATCAATTGACCCCCTCCCACTAAGAGTAGGCCCTATTATACCCTAATTCTAACTTTGCTAACTAACTGTTGCAACATTAATATCACGCTTTTCTTTCATTGGTCCATGCATGTCAGCTTATTCATTCTTTTAATCAAGTTCTCTTGGATTCAAGGGTCCTTGGATCATTTCCTTTCCCATACGCTTAAACATTTTCATCCGTTTCGATCAGTTCATTTGTAGCTTCTTTCGATACATTCGAGAACTCCACAGTCATTGTCCTTTCTCTTGAACTTGTTTCCCACGGGACTCTTGCTGATCATCACGGCACACTATCAGTTCAATTAGGTCACATCAGCCTTGACCATTTCTTGCATCCTAGCCTCTCTGTTATACCACGAGGTTGCTTTCTCCCATTTCATCCCGTGTCATGTGTTCCCTTGCGCCTGCGCACATCTTCCCACTGGCGGCCATTTTATCTCGCCACTCGGTTATACTTTTGAAGCACTAATTTGAGGCAAACAAAACATAATTAAAATAGAGAAAAATATCCCTTTCGTTTCCCTCCCGTCGTCTACGTACCCCAATTAGTTGTTACCTAGCAGAAAGCAACATTTAAGCTGTTCCTTACTTACCATCACTATTGTTTTTGCAACGACACGTTTTATTTCTATGAAGCACAAACATGCATTTATTTTAATTAGTACGCATTTAATTTTACGTTATAATTAGACACACGGACATCCATTAATAGATTATTTAGCACATATATTGGCATATTACCATTCCCACACATACAGTGTTGATTAATACATTTAAACGAACATTTTATTTAATTAATTATTAAATTTGTTAGGGGTTAAATTTTTTTATTTTCCCTGCTCCATCAAGGGCTTCACTATGTTCCGGCACATGGTTGGAGACACACCGGTGACGGAAAGGTGAGCTGTGAGGGTTTTGTCCACATTGTGGGCACTCACTGTCCCTCTCCATCTCTTCCTTTCTCTCCCTCACACTCTTTCTCTCTCTCTCTCTTCCTCTCTCTCTCTCTCACTCTATCTCTTCCTCTCTCTCACACTGTTTTTTTTCTTTCTCTCTCTCTACCTCTCTTTCTCTCTCTCTCACTCTTCCTCTGTTTCTCTCTTCCTCTTTCTCACATTATTTCTCTCTTTCTCTCTCTCTTCCTCTCTCTCACTGTTTCTCTCTCTCTTTCTCTCTCTCTCACTCTTTCTCTCTGTCTACCTCTCACTGTGTCTTTCTTCTTCTCTCTCTTCCTCTCTGTCACTCTTTCTCTCTCTCTCTCCTTTGATGGACGCATGACGCACAATGTTATCTTGCTTTTTGTCTAGCAGGCTGTGATTCACAGATTGACGACCCCCCCCCGACACGGACCTCCCGCCATGAGGCGATGACTTCAGTTCCACTGAGTTAGTGCCACCAGAGCTGAGCGTGTGTGCAGCCTGCGATGATGCGTGGCCATCTTGCAATCAAAACCCACTTTGAATTGTGAGCTCGGCTTGACTGCGTGTACGCAACGCCTGAGGAGGTTGCTTCGGCACGTGGTAGACCCTCTTAGACACACGCCGGTGGCGGAAGATGAGCAGAGAGGCTTGTTTCCGCAGCAGCGAGCAGTCACCTCTGGGCGGTGGGAGTGGATAGTGTGCAGCACCCTGCGTGCACAAGAGCGGGCAGACACCTCAGTCCAGTGGGAGTGGATGGGGTGCAGCAGCCTGGGTGCACAGGAGCGGGCAGACACCTCTAGGCAGTGGGAGTGGATGGGATGCAGCAGTCTGGGTGCGCAGGAACGGGCAGTCACCTCCGGGCAGTGGGACTGGATGGGGTGCACCAGCCTGGGTGCACAGCAGCGGGCAGACACCTCTGGGCAGTGGGAGTGGATGGGGTACAGAAGCCTGGGTGCGCAGAGGCGGGCAGACACCTCTGGGTGGCGGGAGTTGATGGGGTGCAGCAGTCTGGGTGCACAGGGGCGAAACAGAGAATTAGGCGTGTGCAGTTGTATGTACTCTGCCATTACTGATTCTATACTATGTTTCAGATGACTAAACTTGAAGACTGCACTATGTCCCGGCACGTGGTTGGAGACACACCGGTGGCAGAAAGGTGAGCTGTGAGGATTTTCTCCACAGTGTCAACACTCACTCTCCCTCTCCATCTCTTCCTTTCTGTCACTCACACTCTTGCTCTCTCTCTCACTCTCCATCTCTTCCTTTCTCTCTTTCACACTCTTTCTCTCTTTCTATGTCTTTTCCTCTCTCTCTCATTCTTTCTTTCTCTCTCTCTTCCTCTCTTTCTCACTCTTTCTCTCTCTCTGTACCTCTCTCTCACACTGTTTCTCTCTTTCTCTCTCTCTTCCTTGTATCTCACTCTTTCTCTCTTTCTCTGTCTCACTCTTTCTTTCTCTGTCTCTTCCTCTCTCTCACTCTTTCTCTCTTTCTCTCTCTCTCTCTCCTTTCATGGACGCATGACGCACAATCTTATCTTGCTTTCTGTCTAGCCGGCTGTGATTCACAGATTGACGACCCCCCCCGACATGGACCGCCTGCCACGAGGCGATAACTTCAGTTCCACACAGTTAGTGCCACCAGAGCTGAGCGCGTGTGCAGCCTGCGATGATGCGTGGCCATCCTGCAATCAACACCCACTTTCAATTGTGAGCTCGGCTTGACCGCCTGTACGCAACGCCTGAGGAGGTTGCTTCGGCACGTGGTGGACCCTCTTAGACACACGCCGGTGACGGAAGGTGAGCAGAGAGGCCTGTTTCTGCAACAGTGAGCAGTCACCTCTGGGCGGTGGGAGTGGATAGTGTACAGCACCCTGGGTGCACAACAGTGGGCAGACACCTCTAAGCAGTGGGAGTGGATGGGGTGCAGCAGCCTGGGTGCACAGGAGTAGGCAGACACCTCTAGGCAGTGGGAGCGGATGGGCTGCAGCAGTCTGGGTGCGCAGGAACGGGCAGTCACCTCCGGGCAGTGGGACTGGATGGGGTGCACCAGCCTGGGTGCACAGCAGCAGGCAGACACCTCTGGGCAGTGGGAGTGGATGGGGTACAGCAGCCTGGGTGCGCAGAGGCGGGCAGACACCTCTGGGCGGCGGGAGTCGATGAGGTGCAGCAGCCTGGGTACGCAGGGGCAAAACAGAGAATTAGGCGTGTGCAGTTGTATGTACTCTGCCATTACTGATTCTATACTATGTTTCAGATGACTAAACTTGAAGACTGCACTATGTCCCGGCACGTGGTTGGAGACACACCGGTGGCAGAAAGGTGAGCTGTGAGGATTTTCTCCACAGTGTCAACACTCACTCTCCCTCTCCATCGCTTCCTTTCTGTCACTCACACTCTTTCTCTCTCTCTCACTCTCTATCTCTTCCTTTCTCTCTCTCACACTCTTTCTCTCTTTCTATGTCTTTTCCTCTCTCTCTCATTCTTTCTTTCTCTCTCTCTCCCTCTCTGTCTCACTCTATCTCTCTCTCTCTACCTCTCTCTCACACTGTTTCTCTCTTTCTCTCTCTCTTCCTTGTAACTCACTCTTTCTCTCTTTCTTTCTCTCTCTCTTCCTCTCTCTCTCACTCTTTCTCTCTTTCTCTGTCTTCCTCTCTCTCACTCTTTCTCCTTTCATGGACGCATGACGCACAATCTTATCTTTCTTTTTGTCTTGCAGGCTGTGATTCACAAATTGTCGAGGGATGACACGCCATACCTGTACCTACTTTTATTTTGTTGTTTTGTTTAAATAAAATGTTTTATATGTAAATCCATAGATGACTGAGATTCTTATTCGTCCAACCTCACATGCATCTTCTTTACTATAATTGGGCGACATCAGCCAATTTGTTACGTTCCAGATTTCCTACGGTTGCTGTCACATTTGTTTGTGTGGGGGGGGAGGTGAGGGGGGATGGCGGACAAGAGGCTGGTGGCGGGGGGGGGCGGAGCAGTGTTGGGTGTCCGAGCTGGCTCCATTGCATCTGTTGTCATTCACTTTGAAAGTTAAAAATATCGTCTCAAATACTTAACCACTACTACAAAACACATAACACACCTTCTTAATTTCTAATTTACCTTCGTAGTTGGTATGCAGATTTCAAATGTCACAAACGCATGCAATTCTTTTCTTGTCACACAGTACATCTAATGCACCGCTTTCATCAAGAATGGAACCAGTAATGGCAGAATTTCCCTGTTGCTCCACACATAAATACATATAAAGAACAAATCAAAATAGTTCCTTATTTTTTTTAGATTGCAAAATCTCTCTTTATTGGTTATTTTTGAACTTTCCATATAAACAATTTTTTTAAGGACACATACAGGTGAAAAGTTCAAGGTATTGTATCACCACTTTCTAGAACATTCTACGACACGTGCAGGTTAAAAGTTCATCATTTTTTTAAACCTACCATATTTCTTTTTGCAAAATTTTTTTCAACATTTAACGGCACGTGGAGGTCAAACGTTCACCATTCTTTCAAGTTTGAACTGCATCTTCCAAATACAATTAGCAGGTGTGGTTGAGCTGAGCAAATTTCATCCTATAATATGTACTCAACGTATAAACTGCTTTTTTATTAACCAATCACAAAGATGCTTTTCATCAAAACTAATATACACCCTACTTTTTAGGACACAATACATTTCATCTCCCAATCGGTTAACGTTTTGTATGTAAAAAAAAGTAGTTCCCCATGTTTAAACATATCTCTTATTCTACGAACGGACTGCATGAGCTACAGACATTTATCCATATCTTGTAGCCATACCTTCAAAATGCTAGTGTGGATTGTAGGACATAGCTATGTTTTCTGGTGCAAGAGGTATGCAGAACAGAGACGTATTGACTTAGACCTAGGTTTAGAAAATGTGCACATTAAATGGTTTGCACAGAGAGGATTGAAGTGGCACCAATTGCTCCCTTTGATTAAAACATGTTTGCATCTCCAACACCCTGATCTCATGATTGTGCACTGTGGTGGTAACGACCTAGGCACATTGACTGGGGTAGGTTTGGAAATGCTTATGAAAGACACCTTTGGACAATTGATGTTACTTTTGCCTCAAACTGTCTTTGTATATACCAATATATGCCAAAGACGGAAGTGGAAATGGTCAAACCAATTTTGTCATAAGATTGAAAAATCTAGGAAGAATGTCAACAAAGCTGTGTCTGCATACCTCAGAGACCATAGAATGGGGTCGATTTACAACAACAACATACGTTTTGATATGGCTGATATCTACAGAAGTGATGGAGTACACTTCACAGATAAGGAAACCGAGTTTTCCTGATTAACTTGAAGCTGTGCATTCGCACTTACATGTAGCTCCAACTAATAAACACAAGGGCTCTTTTTAGAGCCGCCTTATATTCCCAATTTCGGCTCGCAGAGTGTCACCTGCGGGCCGTCGGGCAGGCTCACAGAGGAAGAGCTGCGGCCCGTGGGCTCAGCTCGCAGAGGGAGACCTACGAGCCATTGGCTCGCAAAAGCACAGCACCGTACTGGCTCGCAGAGGGAGAGCTGTGGCCGGACTCGCAGAGGGAGACCAATGGGTCAACAGGCCTGCTAGCAGACACACAGCTATCAGTTAACGGGCTGGCTCGCAGAGATACAGCTGCGAGCCCTTCGAGCTGCAACCCGGCGGGCTAACTCGCAGAGGGAGAATAACGGGCCGACGGGCCTGCTAGCACAGACAGAACTACGAGCTAACGAGGTGGCTCATAGAGGTAGAGCTGTGGGTCCGACGGACTGCCTTTTAAAGGCATAGCCGCGAGCTGATGATGTGGGGAGAGGGAGCGTAAAAGGAGTATCTCGCACAGACAGACCTGCGGGATATTTTCAGTATTGCCTCGCAGAGGTAGAATTACGGATGCGATGCCTTTTAGAGGGAGAGATGCGAGCTGACGGACTGAGTCACAAAATGGCTCGCAGTCACAGAGCTGCGAGCCGACGGACTGGCTTCTAAAGGCATAGCCGCGAGCTGGTGATGTGGGGAGAGGGACCGTGAAAGTGGGTATCTCACACAGACAGAGCTGCGGTATATTTTTAGTGTTGGCTCGCAGAGGTAGAACTTTGGACCTGATGCCTTGCAGAGGGAGAGTTGTGAGCTGACGGACTGAATCACAAAATGGCTGCCAACACTTCCTAGTTTCAACAGTTCGCAGCCAATGAGCCGCAAGCTCGTGCTCGTAACGCTTCAGCCAATCAGATGTCAGAATTCTTAAATATTGATATCTGGAAAATTTGATATTTTCCTAAAACTACTGAACGGATTTACCCGATTTAAACAAAAGCATGCTTTCTGGACCAAGATCTTTCTCTGTGCCAAATTTGGCGTAATTCCGTTCAGCAGTTTGACCTGTAGCCTTGTCTAAAGTTTCCTATGGAAATTGCATGGAGAAAACATGTTTTGGGACCCCCCTTTTTTCTTAGCCCCCCCTTGACGAATCCCCCCCAAACTTTTAGGATAGCAGCTGACCTGAAAAGAGGGAACTTTTTAGAAAATTTTGTAAAGATTCGTCAAACAACGCCAAAGTTATAAGCACATCAAAAAATGCTTTTCCTATGGAAACGTGGTCCTAACTATAACTACCTACTGGCGACCGCCAGTAGGTAATATATATATATAAATATTCGCAATCCCGGTAGCTCCTCCTGGGAAATCCACCCGTAGTTCAGTGGCGCGAGGTGCCGGTAGAGCTAAACCGGCATCTCAATACCCAAAGCTTCAATAATTTGCGCTCTCAGGTTCCGTAGAAAGGAAAGATTTATTGCTCAAGGTAACGCGTTTCGAAAGAAAACTTTCTTGATCACACCTGAGAGCGCGAATTATTGAAACTGCTGAACGGAATTATGCCAAATTTGTGAGGGAGAAAGGTTGTGGTCGAGAAAGCGCGCTTTTGTTGAAATGGTGTAAATCTGTTCAGTAGTTTTTGAGAAATATCAAATTTTACAGATATCGATATTTGAGAATTCTGACATCTGATTGGCTGAGGGTTACGAGCACGAGCTCGCGGCTCATTGGCTGTGAACGGTTGAAACTAGGAAGTGTTGGCAGCCATTTTGTGACTTAGTCCGTCAGCTCGCATCTCTCCGTGTAGAAGCCATCGGGTGTGTAATTTTACCTCTGCGAGGCAACACTGGCATCTGTGTCTGTGTAAGATAATCCTTTCACGCTGCCTCTCCCCACATCACGAGGTCGCGGCTATGCCTTTAGAAGCCAGTCCGTTGGCTCGGAGCTCTGTGAGTCAGTCTGTTGGCACGACCCTCTACACAACCCAAACACCACTGCACTACCTTAAACCCTAAAACACTACCCCCAGCACGACCCCCTATACTACAGAAACACCACTGCACTACCCTAAACCCTAAAACATTACCCCAGCATGACCCCCTACACTACCCAAACACCACTGCACTACGTAACTAAACACTAAACCACTACTGCCAGCATGACCCCCTACACTACAGAAACGCCACTGCACTACCCTAAACCCTAAAACACTACCCCCAGCACGACCCCCTAAACTACAGAAACACCACTGCACTACCCTAAACCGTAAAACGCTACCCCCAGCATGACCCTCTACACTACCCAAACACCACTGCACTACCCTAAACCCTAAAACACTACTCACAGCAGGACCCCTACACTACGTAAAGACCACTGCCCTACCCTAAACCCTAAATGTACCCCCAGCACCACCCTCTACACTACACAAACACCACTGCACTACCGTAAACCCTAAAACACTACCCACAGCAGGACCCCTACACTACACAAACACCACTGCACTACCCTAAACCATAAAACACTACCAGTCCATTGGCTCACAGCTCTGCGTTTGCGAGCCGATGGCCCGATAGCTCTATCTGTGCGAGCCGAGCCCACAGGCTTTGCGAGGCTGCCCGACGGCCCGCAGGTCTCCCTGTGCTAGCCGGATCGAAGCTGTCAGTCTGCGAACCGATATTGGGAATATAAGGCGGCTCTAAAAAGAGCCTTTGTGTTTATTAGTTGGAGCTACATATAAGTGCGGATGCACAGCTTCAGGTTATTCAGAAAAACTCGATTTCCCTGATCTGTGAAGTGTACTCCATCACTTCTGTAGATATCAGCCATATCATAACGTATGTTGTTGTTGTAGATCGACCCCATTCTATGGTCTCTGAGGTATGCAGACACAGCTTTGTTGACATTCTTCCTAGATTTTTCAATCTGAGGACAAAATTTGTTTGACCATTTCCACTTCTGTCTTTGGCATATATTGGAATATACAAAGACAGTTTGAGGCAAAAGCAACATCAGTTGTCTAAAGGTGTCCTTCATTAGCATTTCCAAACCTACCTGTCAATGTGCCTAGGTCATTTCCACCACAGTGCACAATCATGAGGTCAGGGAGTTGGAGATGCAAACAGGTTTTAACCAAAGGGAGTAATTGGTGCCACTTCAATCCTCTCTGTCCAAACCATTTAATGTCCACATTTTGTAAACCTAGGTCTAAGTCAATACTGTAGGAGAGTAGGATCTGCTTCACATGGGTACCCCCACTTTTTGCTGATGCTTCACTGTTTTTCGACTTTAGTCTGGCTGGGGCCCTGCTAATCAGAACCCCAGCCTAGCTGCTTCCTCTCTAAAATGGTTTCCATGTGCCTTAGGCACATCTCTGATTGGAATCTGGAGTGCCCTTGTAAGTCCCTAGTATATGGTATACTATGTACCCAGGGCATAGGTACCTCAGAGGCCTGCCAGGGGCTGAAGCATGTATTGTGCCACCCCTGGAATGCCAGCCAAAAGGACACCACAGGTCTGCTACTGCAGCCTGGGTAAGGTGGTGCAGGCACCCCTTACTGTGATATAGGTTACCTATATCACTACATACATACACACATATAAACATATAAGTCACTCCTATGGCAGGCCTTGTCAATCCTGAAGGCAGAGTGCTTGGTTCCTATGTGAGAGGGTGCCTCTGCATGAGCAGAGCCCCTCTGCAGCGTTCGGAGACCCTTCTCTGATGCTGTTTGTAGTGCAGCCTGACCATATACTCTTAAGCGCATTATAACCTCGCGTTAAATGCTAACTTTGGGATGGCTGCACGGAAACATGCCGTGTTTGGTGTCAAACATCTTGGAATACTACCCCCACCCACCAGTTCTGGCAGCGGGGGTAGCATTCCACCCTTCTAGAGGGAGAGACATGTACACACCGGCCTGCCCGGTAACTTCTTTCCAAGCCCTGGCATCACAAAATGGATGCCGCTGCCACAGACACGGGTCTGGCCTCCTGCTGCTGACTGAAACTCCGGCAGGGGAGGCCTGGACAATAGGTTTCCTGTCCCAGGGAGGTGTAACCACCTCCCCAGACAGGATAATGTGTATTGGGGCTGGGCGGGAGCACTCTCTGGTGCTTTGAAGTCCTGCACTGGGGGCACACTTGGTGTCCCTGTGCATACCCCAGTTCAAACTGGTTCAGGGGCTTCAAGCCCCTGCTCTGGCACGAAACTGGACAAAGGGAAAGGGGTGTAACCACCCTCTTCCCTGACCCTCCCATAGGTGGGTCCCCAGAGTATGTCCAACCCCCTAACTTAGTATAAGTATGGGACCCCAGTCCTTAGGACTTTAGATTTACCTGGACGAAACTCTGACACAGAATCCTGGACCTTCGACGCTCTACTTTAAGATTAGAGGACTGAAGAATCTCCCTTGGGGTCAAGGAGTGACTCCCCTGCTTGGCAGGCACCAACAAAGCAATTGTCCGGTCTGCATCGCTGAAGCTCCTGCCGGACGCCGAAGTCTTTGCATCACCAGAGGTGGATTTCCAGACTTCCCCGAGGCTGCCCTGAGTCCTCAGCAAAGCTGAGGCCCGTAGCTGTCGTGGGTAACGTGGAACCGTGACCCCTGGACACCGAGCACATTTGCAAGTGCATCCTTTTCCTGGGCTCCCACGAAGTTGTGCTTTGGGCTCCGAGTAGCCCCCGCCTCCAGCACCAACTGCACCGAAGATCACTGGCCCCCACTCCACGAGTGTCCCGTGAGCCAGCTCCAAGTGTGTCCACTTGAGGCTCCTTTGCGGTCGCTAGTCCGTTGGCTAGTAGGCCCTCCCGAAGGCCAATCTTCTTCTGCTTGGGCTTTCCTTTTGCTCCAGGCATGCCCTGACTTACCTTCACTGGGTGAGTCCCTCAGACCTTGCTGGTCTGCATTAACGTCCTTCTTCTATTTCCACGAGACTTGCCGTTGCCAAGGCTTGTTGGGTCCAGTCCAGTCGCTGACACCGCAGCAATCGACAGACATCATGGGCAGCTCGAATCCAGCTCCTGGTTGTTGCCAACGCCTCCTGGACCTCGTGGCTGAAGAGTCAAGACAACTGTCAACCTACCTGAAGCACCCGACATCGGTGGGCATCCGCTCATCGCCATCCTGGTCACTGGCTAGTGACCCAGACTCTGTCCCCTCTGCTTTCAGGTTCTTCAGATCTTCGATCCACCTTGGGATCCACCCGAACACTTTCGACTTGGCCGCCAGCAGCACTTTGCAGCAGATCGCCATTGAAAACGACGACGAAACCCGACCCCGAAAGACACCTATGCACCCGGCTTCCCTGGGTGAGGTAACTCGAGTACTCTGGTGCTCCCGTGGGTATAGACTCTAGAACAACCCAGTTCTAAAGGGGTTTGCTCCAAGTCCTCCTCTAAGTGTCCCTTTTCTTTAAAATTCCGCGTCTTTCCCCATAGAAGTCAACGGCGATTCGCGGCTGTGTTCTCACACTGCACGCGTCCCCCGTGGGTCCCCTGTGTCACTACCTTGGGTGGTTCCTTGTGGTCCAAGCACTTCTACAGGCTCTAGGCCTTGTGTCTAGCTCAGTCGTGGTTCTTATACCACTTTATTGGTATATGGTTTGGTACGCCCCTAGGGCTCAAACGTGTATTTGTGCTATTACTGTTGATAACTAACTTACTAACTTATAACTTATGTACTTCGAACTCTAGCCTCATAAAGAGACTAGAGGGGTGTGTTTAGCAATAAATACATATATTTTGAATATATACTGGTGTGGTCCTCTTTCATTTGGTCACTCAAGAGATTATAGGCTGGTAAAACAAGCTGCTTTACATTCCTTCAAGACTTAGCCTGAAGGCTGCTCTCCATAGCTACCACTAGGATAGCTTTCAATAAAGGTTGTCTTTAACCTATCTCCAATAAGGGGTTGTTTGGACTGGTGCAAGGTGCCCACTATAATTAGTGGACAGCATATACCAGGCCAACTTCTCACAAATACGTCTCTGTTCTGCATACCTCTTGCACCAGAAAACATAGCTATGTCCTACGATCCACACTAGCATTTTGAAGGTGTAGCTGGAAGATATGGATAGATGTCTGTAGCTCATGCAGTCCGTTCGTAGAATAAGAGATATGTTTAAAGATGGGGAACTACTTTTTTCTCATACAAAACTATAACTGATTGGGAGATGAAAAACATTGTTTACTAAAAAGTAGGGTGCATATTAGTTTGTCGAAAAGCATCTTTGTGATTGGTTAATAAAAAGCAGTTTCAACGTAGAGTTCATATGATGGGATAAAATTTGCTCAGTTCAACCACACCTGCTACTTGCATTTGGAAGGCACTGTTCGAACTTAAAACAATGGTGAACTTTTAACCTGCACGTGCCCTTAAATGTTCGAGAAAATGTTGCAAAAAATATCGTTAGGTTTGAAAAAATGATGAACTTTTAACCTGCACGTGTCGTAGAATGTTCTAGAAAGTTTGTTGATAGAATACGTTGAACTTCTCACCTGTATGTGTTCTTAAATTTTTAAAAACTGTTTATATGGAAAGTTCAAAAATAACCAATAGAGAGAAGTTTTGCAATTTGAAAAAATAAAGGAACTATTCTGATTTGTTCTTTACATGTATTTATGTGTGGAGCAACAGGGAAATTGTGCCATTACTGATTCCATTCTTGATGAGAGCGGTGCATTACATGTACTGTGTGACAAAGAAAGAATTGCAAATTTGGCAGGGAGAAAGGTCTTGGTGCAGAAAGCGCGGTTTTGTGGAAATGGTGTAAATCTGTTCAGTAGTTTTTGAGATATTAAAGGAAAAAAGATATATATATCTGGACTGTGCCTAACTCCCGAGCACGAGCTTGTCTCTGATTGGCTGCTAACAATTCAAACCAGGAAGTGTTAGCAGCCATCTTGTGCCTCGCATCGAGTGAAAATATAAAAGAAAGGTCCCAGGGGCAATTTAATATACCGGAGCTCTGTCTGTGTGAGATACCGCTTTCACGCTGCGTCTCCCTACATCAGCAGGTAACGCACCCTTTTCCACCATCAACAGCATACCTCCAACAACATACTTGGGCCCGCAAGTCTGCCTCTGCGAACCACTTGTCGGCTCACAGCTCTTCGGGTGCGAGTTCCCGGGCCCGCAGTTGTATCTGTGAAGCCAATACTGGAAATATACCGGAGGTGTCTCTCTGCGAGATACGCTCTTCACGCTCCCTCTCCTCACATCAGTGTTCCGCAGCTATCCCTTTGGAAGCCGATGGCCCGCACCTTTCCCTATACTAGTCGGCCCACAGGTGTTCCTCTGCGAGCTGGCCCGCAGCTCTTCCTCTGCGAACTGACGGGCTGCGGTTCTCCCTCTATGAGCCTGCTAGTCGGTTCGCAGTTCTTCATCTACGAGCCAGACCGCAAGCTCTTAAGTCTCTGAGAACAGATGTAATGGAGGCAACGATCATGCAGGTCGGACACCCAACACTGCTCCGACATCCCCGAGTAGGAGCTCCTTGTCCGCCATCTCCCCTCACCCCCACCCCCCACAAACAAATGTGACAGTCACGTTAGGTTGGACAAATAAGAATCTTAGGCATGTATGGATTTACATATAAAACATTTTATTAAAACAAAACAACAACAAATAAAACTATGTACAGCCATGTCGTGTCATCGCTGGACCATTTGTGAATCACAGCCTGTAAGACAAAAAGAAAGATAAGATGGTGCGTCATGCGTCCAGCAAAGGCGAAAGAGAAAGAGAGAAAGAGTGAGGGAGAAAGAGTGAGAGAGAGAGGAAGACAAAGAAATAGAGAAAGAGTGAGAGAGAGAAAGAGAGAAAGAGTGAGAGAGAGAGAGAGAGAGAAAGAGTGAGAGAGAGAAAGAGAGAGAGAGGAAGAGTGAGAGTGAGAGAGAGGAGAGAAAGAGTGAGAGAGAGGAAGACAGACAAAGACAGAGTAAGAGAAAGAGTGAGAGAGGAAGAGTAAGATACAAGGAAAAGAGAGAGAGAGAAACAGTGTGAGAGAGAGGTAGAGAGAAAGAGAGAAAGAGAGAGAGAAAGAGTGAGAGAGAGGAAGAGAGAGAAAGAAAGAATGAGAGAGAGGAACAGACAGAGAAACAGAGAAAGTGTGAGAGAGAGAAAGGAAGAGATGGAGAGGGAGTGTTGACACTGGAGAAAATCTTCGCAGCTTACCTTTGTGCCTCCGGTGTGTCTCCAACCACGTGGCGGGACATAGTGCACCCTTAAGTTTAGTGATCTGAAAGATAGTATAGAATTAGTAATTGCAGAGTACATACAACTGCACATGCCTAATTATCTGTTTCGGCAATGCGCACTCAGGCTGCTGCAGCCCATCCACTCCCACAGCTCGGAGGAGTCTATGCGCTCTTGTGCGCCCAGGCTGCTGCACACTATCCACTCCCACCGCCCAGAGGTTACTGCCCGCTGCTGCGGAAAGAAGTATCTCTGCTCACCTTCCGCCACTGGCGTGTGTGTAAGAGGGTGCACCACGTGCTGAAGCAACTTTGTCAGGCGTTGTCAGGATGGCCACGCATCATCGCAGTTTGTACACGCGTTCAGCTGTGGTGGTGTGGGGGGGGCGTCGATTAGTGAATCACAGCCTGTTAGATAAAAAGCAAGATAGGATTATGCATCATTCGTCCATCAAAGGAGAGAGAAAGAGAGAGAGAGAGAGAGAAAGAAAGAGTGAGAGGAAGACAGAGAGAAAAAGAAAGAAGGAGTGAGAGGAAGACAGAGAGAAAGAGAGAAACAGTGGGAGTGACAGGAAGAGAGAGAGAAAAAGAAAGAAAGAGTGAGAGGAAGACAGAGAGAAAGAGTGAGAGAGACGAAGAGAGAGAGAAACAGTGAGAGACAGAAAGAGAGAGAAAGAGTGAGAGAGAGGAAGAGAGAGAGAGAGTGAGAGAGAAGAAGAGAGAGAGAGAGAAAGAGTGAGAGAAAGGAAGAGAGAGAGAGAAAGAGTGAGAGTGAGGATGAGAGAAAGTGTGAGAGAGAGGAAGACAGAGAAAGAGAGAAAGAGTGAGATACAAGGAAGAGAGAAAGAGAGAAACAGTGTGAGAGAGAAACAGTGTGAGAGAGAGGAAGAGAGAGAGAAAGAGTGAGAGAGGAAGAGAGAGAAAGAAAGAATGAGAGAGGAAGAGACAGAGAAAGAGAGAAAGAGTGTGAGAGAGAGAAAGGAAGAGAGAGAAAGAGTGTGAGTGACAGAAAGGAAGAGATTGAGAGGGAGAGTGAGTGTTGACACTGTGGAGAAAATCCTCACAGCTCACCTTTCTGTCACCGGTGTGTCTCCAACCACGTGCCGGGATATAGGGCAGCCCTCAAGCTTAGTCATCTGAAACATAAAAATTGAATCAGTAATGGATGAGTACATACAACTGCGTATGCCTAAATCGCTGTCCCGCCTTTGTGTATCCAGGCTAGTGTACCCCATCCTCTTCCACTGCCCAGAGGTGTCTACCCGCTGCTGTACACCCAGGCTGCTGCACTCCATCCACTCCCACTGTCCAGAGGTGTATGACAGCCGCTGCGCACCCAGGCTGCTGCACCCCATGCACTCCCACTGCCCGGAGGTGACTGCGTGCCGCTGCGCACCCAGGCTGCTGCACCCCATCCACTCCCACTGCCCGGAGGTGACTGCCCGCCGCTGCGCAAACAAGCCTCTCTGCTCACCTTACACCACCGGCGTGTGTCGAAGAGGGTCCACCACGTGCCGAAGAAACCTCCTCACCCGTTGTGTACACGCGGAGAGCGGAGCTCACAATTCAGGTTGAGTGTTGATTGCAGGATGGCCACGCTTCATTGCAGGCCTGCAAGAAGAAAAGCAAGATAAGATTGTGCGTCATGCGTCCATCAAAGGATAGAGAAAGAGAGATAGAGAGAGAGAGAAAGAAAGAGTGAGAGGAAGACAGAGAGAAAAAGAAAGAAGGAGTGAGAGGAAGACAGAGAGAAAGAGAGAAACAGTGGGAGTGACAGGAAGAGAGAGAGAAAAGAAAGAAAGAGTGAGAGGAAGACAAAGAGAAAGAGAGAAAGAGTGAGAGAAGAAGAGAGAGAGAAAGAGTGTGAAGGAGAGAAAGGAAGAGATGAAGAGGGACAGTGAGTGCTGTGTCTCCAACCACGTGCCGGGACCTAGTGGAGCCCTCAAGCTCCCACATCTAAACATAGTACAGAATTAGTAATGGGAGAGTATATACGATAGAGTACGCCTAAATCGCTGTGCCGCCTTTGTGTATCCACTCCCGCCGCACAGACGTATTTGCCCACCGCTGCGCACCCAGGCCTCACTGCTCACCTTTTCGCGGACAGGGCACCCTCCGCATCATGCAGTCCCACTCCGCAGGCCAACAGGTCTCACATTTGGTGCTGCATCTTGATTTTGCCACGCCAGAGGACATACTAGTGCACCTATCATCATCGCAGGTTGCACACCCGCTCAGTCCTTGCGATGCCACTAACTCAGTGAACAGTGAGGCCACGCACGTGGTGGTAGGCCTCCCTGTTCGGTGGCTCAGGCCTACACTGCGGTCCAGCAGGGCACACAAAACCTGAGCTGTCCAGACCGCCGGGACGGGCCATCACCGCAGGCTGTACACCCGCTCAGCAGTTACGGTACCCGTACCTCAATGGACCGAAAGTCACCGTCCCGTGCCAGTGTGCCTGCATCCGGTGCGAGCAACTCTGAAATGGCGTCGAGCATGTGCGCCCGGTCTTTTTTATTGGCAGGGTCACGTGTCCTGTGACGCCTGTGCTGGATGGGTGTGGTGTGGGTGTATGCTAGCCGTGAGGGAGTGGCTGTGGCGTACTGACAACTAGGGTGTGACCAGCAGATCACTGCAATGAAAATCTGGGCCATGTAGCGTTGTTGTCCTTCCCTGTAAGCGTAAGCGGAGTGGGCTGGCCTGGCGTATGCCAGTTCTGCGTGAGGCTGTGAATAATGACTCCGGAGCTATGGGCGTGGCTCCATCGTGAGCTGTATGAGGAATCAACTGATGTGGCACTGTTTCCAGATTGGGCTAGATCACGCACAATTGGGCTATATTTTTCCCGGTTGTGCGGTAAAATTTAGGTTTGTGCTAGTTGCCAGATTATAAATATATATACAGCGCTCCAGCAAACTAGTATGTTAAAGCGCTTTATTAGACAAATATTTACTTGGCAGCCTGCTGCAACATCAATTCCAATCCATTCACCGCCTGCTTGACGATGTCCCTGCCCCTCCTTCCTTAAAGTAGCAATATTGGGCTAGTTTGGGCTACTTTTTGGTTGTCTTTGGGCTAGAGAATGCTTAAAAAATCTTGCAACACTGGCATGCCGGTTTTCTTGTTGTAGTGCTGCCGTCACCCGGGTCGCAAGCGTCAATGTTTCACTCTGTGAGCCAAGTCCCTGAACATGGCCAACATGGAAGGTACGGGGAATCACTGACCCTACATTCATCCATAGTTCCACACAAGAAAGATGGTGGACATGACACATCTGTGTGGGTGTGAATGTTTATTGCACATTCAGTGGAGTATTGCAGCTGTAGCAATACTGGGCCATGCAAAATCCAAATTTCAGTTTTTGGGACATGGAGGGCAGCCAATTAGAGACAAGCTCGTTGTCGGAGTTAGGGTGCACCAACATATGTACTTATACAATCACTCCGCCAATCCCCACGCACTTATAAATTCACTATACACTTTCCTTGCAGTACTCTAATCATCCAGTCTCTACGTACGTACTTGTACAATGACCGAGACAAAGTTACATAACCAAAGTTTTCTCCCACTGTCAAAGGTGAGTTGGTTGCATATGCTGTCCAGAGCACAATGTAATGTGGTAGGGCCCAGGGGCAGCATGTTGCATACATAATGAACACATGTACACAGATAGATAGTGGAACTGGATACGAGCACGTGCACTCGACTCCTTTTTATTACCAGGGTCACATGTCCAGTGACGTCTGTGCTGGATGCGTGTGGGGTGAGTGTAAGCCAGCCCTCCGGGCATGGTTGGTGCTGGTAACAAGTACAAGAGTAATCATCAGATCACACACAGAGATTCAATCATAAAGGGTCCATGACTTGTGCTACACTAAGTTAGGGGCACCAGATCTGAAATCATACACAAAATATTCTGTCATAAAGGGTCCATCAGTTGTGGTGGACTGAGGTAGGAGCATCAGAAGCATTCCGCGTGTGCACAGCTAGCGCTGATGCGTGGTCCGGGAGGGCCGCACTGGTAGCAATGTCTGTTGCCTACTGGACTGCGTCATCTGCAATCGCAACTCCATCTGAATTGTGAGCCCTGCTGTCCGCAGTGTAGATCGAAGGCAGTAGTCAGCACAGACATCGAGGAAAGCTTTTTGTCACTTCCTCTTGAGAAAATTCAACGACAGAGTACAATTCTGTCTGCAATTAATAAATCAAGACTGAATTCAAATTGTGAGCTCTGCTGTCCGCAGTGTAGACTGCCATTCAGTGTTCCTTTGGACTTGCAAGATGAAGTTGGTCATTGTACTAAAGCTATAACTGATATAAAACAAGTTCTTGAAGCAAGGATACTAAAAGGATATTATGTAGGTTTAAGGGTACGTGGCGATGACTTATAGTGCAGTGAGCTAGTGGCACCTGAAGCACTCAGCGTGTGCGCATCCTGCGATGATGCGTGGTCCGTGTGGGCCGCACTGGTAGCAATGTCTTTTGTTTAATGAATTCTGACTTAATAAGGCCACGTGGCGTTTACTTGTGGTGCACTGAGTTAGTGGTACCTCTGGCGCTCAGCGTGTATGCAGCCTGCGATGGTGCGTGGTCCGGGTGGGCCGCACTGGGAGCAATGTGTCATGCCTACTGGACTCCGTCATCTGGAATCGCGACTCAATCTGAATTGTGAGCCCTGCTGTCCGCAGTGTAGATCGAAGGCAGTAGTCTGTACAGACATAACTGTGCAGTGCTGTGCCACTGTGTTTGCAGGGGGCTTGTGTCGAGAAGGCCCGCAGTCATGGCGGCAGCCACGTGGCAGGGTGAGGGTCACCGCTCTAGCAGATGCGTTGGCTTTCACACAAGTGAAACACGCCCAGAACCCCGGCCTATTTATTCACACTTCTACGCTGGAGTGGCGTATGTTGGACCAGCCCACTCCGCTTCCGCTTACAGGGGGCGACGACACAGGTTCATGACTGAGATCTTCCCCACTGCCTGAGGTAACATGGTTGCGTCCACTGTCCATAACACTACAAGCACCAGCTTGTTTTTGGATCGCACAGCAGATAGGTTTAATGAACATTATAATTAGAAATTAGCATTTAAAAAACCTTTGAAATTCACTGAAAAAACCATAGGTTTCAGGGACGTTATAGTTACAAATTATCATGTTAAAAACCTTTGAAATTCACTGAAAAAACCATAGGTTTCAGGGACGTTATAGTTACTTGCACATTTCACTCGTACAAAACCATAGAAATTCGGCCGTTATAGTTAGTTGAGCTAACTATAACTCACGCCCCCACAATGCACTGCTGATGATGTCACATATTACATCATTCATGACATGGTCAGTGACATCACTGATGACATCTCAAATGACATCACTGATGACATCATCCAGTGACTGTGTGTTTCTGTAAAGTTTAAATATGTTTTATAAATATATTGGCCAAGGTATATTGTAGAATGAGTGGCTGTATAAGTGTGTGGATGGAGGATTTAGTAGGTGTGTGACTGACTGTATAAGTGAGTGATTAAATGTCTCTTACTGAATTCATGGGTTAGTGACTAAACTGTGTGAATGTCTGTATCAGTCTGTCTATTGCTGTGTAAGCTGCTGCATTGGTTGATGAGTAGCTACATGAGTGTCTATATGGGTTATTGATCGGTTGCCTGAGTATTTGTATGGGTGCCTGATTGTGTGTGTGAGTGGGTGGGAGGTGTGTGACTTTGTGCATAAATGTGTGAGTTCTTTATTCACTGGATGTATGGGTTCAAGAGTGCATGTGGAAACAGCTGTATGGGTGGGTGAGTGTGTGTATGGGTGTGTTGGTGAGTGAATGGATATCTCAGTGCTACATGTCCAAGTAACTACATATGTAAAACGCAGTGCATGAGAGAGTTGGATTATGTAAATGACTATACGTGAGAGTCAGTGATTGTGAGAGTGCTGTATGGATGGGTGTGTACTTGTATCAGTGATTGTATAAGAGAGTAAGTATATGTTAATATCACTATGAATAAGTGAGGTTGTGTGTGTATAACTGTATAGCTGAGTAAATAGAAGTGTGATTGATTCTTTGCATGACTGACTAGATGTGTGAGTAACTCTGGATGAGTGGCGGTGTGTGAGTGTTTGTATAGGTGTATGAGTGCCTATAATAGTGTTGTATTGATGAGTCACTGCATGTATGAGTGACTTTATGGGTAAATGAGTGGATGTGTGTGTAGACCTAGGAATCAGTGCGTGCGTATGTAGTAACTGGTATTGGTGTCTGTATTGTTTCGAAAATGGTAGTCTATATTTTAGAATGGGTGTATCAAAGGTTTTATTAAGGTATGAGGAGGTGCATCAGATTTTCACGTGGATGATGTCATCAGTGATGTCATCAGTGATGTCATTTGAGATGTCATCAGTGATGTCATCAGTGATGTCACTGACCATGTCATGAATGATGTATTGTATTGTATTGTAATTGCATTTGTATAGCGCTTACTACCCCTGATGAGGCGTCGAAGCGCTTTTCGGCGAGTAGCACGCTACTCCGGGACCCATAGAGGATTAGTGTTGAATTAGTATAGTGAAACATGCAAGTAAATTTTAAGTGGTGGATATGTTAGTCAGTTATTTGGATTCGGAAGGATAGCAGAAGGATAGAAGAGGAAAGAAGGTTTGTATTTATATAGCGCTTCTAACCCCTGATGGGGTGTTGAATCGCTTTTTTTTGGCGAGTAGCACGCTACTCCGGAAACCCATAAAGGATCAGTGGTGAATTAGTATGGTGAAATATGAAAGTAATTTGAGTGGTGGATATTAGTCAGTTATTTGGAGTGAGAAGGATAGCGGAGGGATAGAAGGGAAAGAAAGGTTTGCATTCATATAGCGCCTGTTACCCCTGATGGGGTGTTGAAGCGCTTTTCTGGTGAGTAGCAGGCTACTCCGGAACCCATAAAGGATTCGTGTTGAAAATTAGTATAGTGAAATATGAAGTAATTTGAGTGGTGGATATGTTAGTCAGTTATTTGGATTGAGAAGGGTTAGGGAGGGGTAAAAAAGGAAAAAAGGTTTGTATTTATATAGCGCTTGTAACCCTGATGAGGTGTTGAAACGCTTTGTTGGCGAGTAGCACGCTACTCTGGAACCCATAAAGGATTAGTGGTGAATTAGTATAGTGGAATATGGAATTAGAGAAGTGAACATGCTAGTCTGTTATTTTGATTGAAAAGGATAGTGGAGGGATAGAAGAGTGAAGGATTTCTTTTTTAGGTCATAGCAGTAGGAGAAGGCTTTTGGATGAGTAAAAAGGGTTTTTGGAGGGGAAGAGTCAGAGGGAAGAGTTTAGAAAGGTTTGTTTTGGGGGATCGGTACAGTAAAGGAGGTGTCAGAAGATGCAAGGAGGGGTAGAGTAGGAGAGAGTCAAGAAAGGGTTATTTTGGGGAACATAGTAGTGGTATGGCGTTTGGGATAAATGAGAGAGTGGGTGTAGAGGATATAATGATAGATGTATAGGGTGAGATAGGGTAGTGAATTGGAAAGAGTAGTAGAAAAAAGTTTGAGATGAGTCAGAAAGTTGGGCTAGAAGATATATTGAGGGAAGTATAGGCTGAGAAATAGGGTAGTGTATTGGAAATGCTAAATTAGAAGAAAGTGATAAATATATAGATCCATAAGTACATTGAAAGTATATAGATGCATAAAGGAGGTAAGTATATGCAGATTAAAGATATTGATAGAGGTAGCGGATGAGAAATAGGGTAGTGCATTGGATATGCTTTTTCAGGAGAAAAGTAACAGACACACAGCTCCAAGTACATGGAGGTACATAGATGCCCAATGGAAGCAAGTACATTTAGACCAAAGAAGATTTTTTTTTTTTTCTTTTGTTTTTGTTTTTATAACAACATAATTATTGTACATGTTTATACAAAGCTATACACGAAGATAGGCACATATCTATAGTGAAAATCAATGCTTATGTACAGAGGGACAAATACATAGGGTGGGTATTAATGAATGGGAAAATGGGCAGCATTTCTGGCCCAGGTCCCGACCAGTCCCGAACAGGCTCAAACAGGCACTCACCCTTGTCCTCTCCACCCTTAGCTGAGACGCCCGGGCTGAGATGCCCTAAGCCTTGGCCGTTTATAGCCCAAGTAGTCAGGTGACCCCTTCAGCCAATGGGAACCCTAGCCCTAACAATATCCAATCACAGCACTAGCCCTAAAATCTAGAACCAATAGGAGACGAGGACCTTACAGCCAATCTTAGCCCTAGTCCAAGCACCCAATCAGTTTAAAAACCCTTGATCTCTACGTCCAATAGAGGCCCTAGCCCTACCAGTAGTCTCAACCTCTAGTCCAAGCAACCAATGGCACAGGAAGCCCTAGTCCCTACTTCCAATAGAAAGCCTAACCCTACTCTTAGTCCCACACCTAGTCCAGCAACCAATAACACCAGAAGCCCTAATCGCTACTTCCAATTAAAGGCCTAACCCTAGCCCTAGTCCCACCCTAGTCCCAACAACCAATAACACAGGAAGCCCTAGTTCCTACTTCCAATAGAAATACTAACCCTAGCCCTAGTCCCAACCCTACATTGATTGAATCACAGACCCAGAAACCAACCAGACCCCTCAAATACCCAAACAAGGAGGACACTAACCCTAATCCAATAGAAACATCAGATACAACCACCAATCAGTGTACACATGTACCAAACAATATCAGACTATATAAGGTCCCAGCTACCTCAGACAAGGTTTGCTGGCCAGGGAGTTGGAAGCTGCTTCTCTATTCAGAAATCTCCTAGGAGACAGACCGGCTCAATCCACACTTTGGACTTCTGCAGGTAAGGCCCCAACAAACTTGTCCTCTAACAACACTATGTATAAAACTTTACTCCCTCTCCTGGCCAAAAACGAAGTGCACAGTCCCTATTAAACACAGTATAAACAGCTTACAGCCCATTACTGCTGTCTCAGGAGGGAAGGGGGCTGGTTTCACTGACTTGTTAACACAAGATGGTCGCTGGGGGTGCACTGCTTAACATACAGATCTTAGCACAGAGCAAAGGAGACATTTGGAGGGAAAAACTGATAGTCACAGGGAATGAGAGGGAAAAACTACAGAGTTTGGACTGCAAATCCAACAATTCAACAGGTTAAATGGAAGCAGTCACAGGCAGGAAAAAACACAAGTTTAAACACAAAAACATGGGATAAATTATGCAATCACTGGCAGGTTAAAACTACAATTTTAAACTGTAACAACCACAGGCAAAGACAGTTAAAGAAATTTAAAAAGAAAAAATAAGATGATGCAATCACAGGTAGGGAAAATTGTTTTTTAAACTTTTTTAGGAAAGAGACAGCACTAGTAAGGTTTCGTTAAAGTGTGTGGGGATGCCCAAGTTGCAGCCTTGCAGATGTTGGCAAGTGGTATGTTTGTCAGGAACGCTAGGGTTGTGCCCTTCCTGGTTGAGTGCCCCTCTGGGGTGTGTGGGTAAAGTCTTCCTCCGCCTCCACTATCCATTGTGCAATCGTTCCCTTGGTTACCAGTGTACCGCTGCTTGCCCTGGCAAAGGAGACGAAGAGCTGGTTCCCCTTCCGAATTGCTTTGTCTCCTGTAGGCAGTACATGAGTGCTCTTCGCACATCCAAGTTATGAAGTGTCCTCTCTGTTTGAGTCTTTGGATCCTGCAAGAAGGCCGGCAGTTGTATGCTCTGGTTGACGTGAAAAGGCAATAGTTTGGTAGGAACTGAAGGCATGGTTCTAGGATTGTCAGTGTTTGCAGCTCGCTGACCCTGCACAGTGATGTGATTGCTATTAAGAACGCTGTCTTTAGGAATAAAAACTTCAATTCCATCTAGTGCATTGGTTCAAATGGTTTTGCCATGAATTGTGAGAGTACTGTGTTCAGGTTCCACATGGGTTATGGTGCTGCTCTTGGATTCAACCCAGATCTGTGACTGGGGGTGAGTATCTGAAAAGTTTCAGCATTCCATCCATCATCTTATTGTGTTTGCTATATTCACCCTAAGTGGCCAGGGTATGCCCAGACGGGTGTCCCTTGCTCACTTTGGCACTGGATTCAAGCTAGCCTGGCTGATGAGGGGTGATACCCCAAAACTGTTCCCAGGATGCTTGTTTACGGTCCAGGGAGGACCTGGCAGTTCGGGCTGGACTGTTCCCATGAGGAACAGGGTCAAGTCTGATTCGTATATGGCTGAGTCCAAACTGGGGTGGCTTAGTGAGCAGAAGAATGATGATGGATTCAACCCAGATCTGTGACTGGGGGTGAGTGTCTGAAATGTTTCAGCATTCCGTCCATCTTATTGTGTTTGCAGTGCTGCTCTTGGTAACACCACTCTTTGATCCTTCCAGGAATATTTCATTACTGTTAGTGTGAAGAGACCGCTCCCTGTTGTTCCTCTGGAGTAAGAGACTATGGCAGCCAGGTGGGCCTTTAGTGATGCGTAGGTCAGGCCACTGTCTAATAGGTGGGTAAGGTATGTTAGCACCGTCCCATGCTCCGTCCTAGTCTCTAGTCTTTTTTTATCTTTGCACCAGTGGATGTATCTGGTCCACTCGGCCATGTAGCACTTACTAGAGCTCGGTTTCCTTGCCTCCTTCAGGATTTCCATTGCCCTAGAGGGCAGTTGAAAATGCCAAACTCTAGGTATTCATGAGCCACGATGCTAGGTTGGGTGTGGCTGGTTCTGGGTTACACACTCCCCATTCTACATAGTTAACAGGCCCTGGATTTGTATGATTTGGCCTTTGAACATCTCTAGTAGATCTGAATACCATGTCTGTCTGGCCCATTGTGGGGTGATTAGTATGAGGAATCACTTTCCTGGTTGTCTGGCCTTGTCCAGTATGGGATCAGCAGAATCGGTGGAAAGGCGTAGGCAAATTTCCCTGACCAGTATATCCACCGGGGTACCCCCTCAGATTGGCGGAGAGGGAAACTGGGCGCACTTTGCATTTTCTGGAGATGCGAACATGTCTATGCTTTGCATTCCCCACTGTCTGAACACGATGTCCAGTACTTTCTGATTTATCTCCCATTCATGGGAGGTGTTCACTTGCCTGCTCAGCCAGTTCACTTTCCGGGAAGGCGTACTGTTATTAGAATTGTGTTCCATTGGATTGCCCACTTCCATATCCCCTCTACTAGTTTTAACAGTGGGAATTGCTTTGTTCCCCCTACTTGTTGAGGTAGAACATATTTGTGTTGTCCGCCTGCATAAGCACTGTCTGCCTCTTTACATGGGCCTGAAGGGCCTTCAGCACTAGGAAGGTCATATTAAGTTCCAGATAGTTTGTGTTTTGCGGCTTCCATTGGGCTTCAGAGACCTCTGATCTTTAGATTTCCCATGTGCGCTCCCCAGCCCTAGTGGGGCGCATCTGTTATGGTCACCGTGGAAGATGGTAGCTTGAAAGTCGTCCCTACACTCACGCTCGTCCGGTTTCACCATTCTTTCTCCTTCGGAATCCTTGCTGTGACAACCACTAGATCCTCCCAGCTCCATGTGGCTTGTGACCATCCTTTGAAGGTCTATTCCAGTATGGGTCACAAATGTAGTCTTGTATGTGGTATGAGGGAGAAATGCATGAAGCAATCATGCCCATCAGCTTCATAATAGATCTCACTGTCGGAGACTACCCCTTCTGGTAGAGGAGAGTTTGCTCCGCTATTGCCAATGCTCTCTTGCAGACTGGGCACGCTTGCACTGTAGTTGAGTACTATGTTGCCCCCAGGAACACCTTCATCCTCTCTCGAAGTGGTGATAACTTTTTGGGGTTTTATGATAAAACCGAAGTTTTGAAGCATGTTGACTGATTGCATGTCTCTGTGGTATTTTTGTTTCGAGTTTGCCTTTACCAACCAGTCATCCAGGTATGGGTAGACGTGTATACCATGTCTTCTCAGGTGTGCTGTCACCACTCCGAGGTATGTTGTGAACACCCTTAGTGCGAATTTTAACCCCAAAGGGTAGCACCCTGAATTGGTAATGTACTTCGTCTATGAGGAATCTGAGGTACTTCTTGTGCCTCTGGTTCATTGGTATGTGTAGGTAGGCGTCCTTTAGGTCTAGCTTACCCATATAGTCTCCCCTTCTTATGAGCGGGATAATTTCTAGTAACGCTGTCATTTTGAAATGCTGTGTTCGTATGAACATGTTTAGGTACTTGAGGTCTAGGATTGGGGATTGGTCTCAGCGCTAAGTCTTGTTTTGGTACTAGGAATTATGCTGGGTTGATGTCGCCGTGAGTTTCCCTCTGAGGGATTCTGTATGACTAGCTTTTTTATGAGTTCCTTGACCTCTTCTTGCAACTGTGGGAGTTCCTGCTCCCTTAATGTTCTTGTCTTTGGGGGGGGGGGGAATGGGGGATATGAAGCGGTGGATTGGTGAGTTTTATTCAGTAACCGTGTCTTATGATGTTTAAGAGCCAATTGTTTGAGGTGATTGACCTCCATTCCTGGAGGAATCCTCCTATTCTTCCCCCTACTGGGGTATGTGGTGGGGTTGTTGGTTGTTCGGGCCACTTGCTAGTCGCCCCCCACCCCCGCCCTCACAGGTATGCTTTTTGTGAAGGGGCTGCTTTGCTCCGGTGTTGCCACTGCTATTGAGCAGGTTGGTGTGTGACTTGTTGGTTGAAGCTCTGTTGCTGATGATGTTGGGTCGGTGAGAAACCCACTTTGCCTGCTGGCCTCCTGTTGGAAGTACTTCCCATCCTCAAGGACTCTCTGAACTGTAAGGGCCCCTTGGCCTTGCACAATTCATTGTCCTTCTTGATTTGTTGGAGTGCTTCATTCATGGTTGTCCCGAAAAGAGCCTCCCCTGTGAACGGCAAGTTCATGCCAGATGCCTGCAATTCGGCCTTGAAGCCGGAGATACTGAGCCATGCATGCCTCCTGCACATTTGTCTAGTGGCTGTTTATTCGGCATCCAGAACAGATTTGCGGTAGGAGTTTGGCAATGATCTTACCCTCCTGGATGACCTCTTTCACTCTCTTTTGGAACTCCCCTGGAGGGTGCTGCATTAGCCCTTCCATCCCCTCCCTTTCCTAGTGGCCGTATCAGTTGAGGAAAGCATTGGAATTTGCAATTCTCCATTGGGCCACCGCCTCCTTTTCCATATTCCTACCCACCAGGTCCATCCTCTTGCTTTCCTTCTCTGGAGGTGGCCTAGTGGCGTTGTTCCCTTTTCTGGCTGTGGCTACTATGATTGAGTCTGATGGTACCTTCCCCTTGATGTACTGGTGGTCTTGGATAGAATGCTTTTATTTTGTCTCCAAACGAAAAGTAACCACCCTAGGTGTGGCAGGTATCTTGAAGGCTTCTTTGCCTATAATGCTGGGGAGCATATGCAGGTATAAGTTCGCCTTTTGTGATGGCATCAGGGTTTCGAGATGGAAGCAGGATTCCTCCCTCTCTTCCTCTAGCTGGATTCCGTATGCGTCTGTCACCCTCTTAATTGGTCCACATTGACAGGTCGTCCAGGGGTGAGGGCCTCGAGGGGTAGCTGTCAGCCCTTTACTCAGGGAATTTGGCATCAAGATCCTCCCACTCGAGCTGGCCCCATTTCTCCATTCAGCTGGGCTCTTCCTCCTCGTAATTGAAGAGGTCCTCCTGCTCTTCCTTGTGCGATTCCAGCATCAACAGCGCCTCGATGTCTGGCAAGCCTTCTCCCAAGGCCCTCAGCTCTGAGGGTTTCATTGGGATATGAAACGTCTTGGAGTCGTCGAACTCCTTCTTCCATTGCAGGAGTGCTACCATTTCAGCCTAGAGTCAGCGTCTTTTTTTCCCCCCAACCTCGAGCGAGAGTTCAGCGTCAGTCATCGAGGTGGGCTTCATCTTTGGGGCAATAAGCTCTGTGCACTTTGCCTCCTTAGCACTTTCCTTCGGCACATACTTTGTGCATGTCAGAGCCTAGGTTTGTTTCGAAGGCTTGCCCCCATCGGTGTCTTTTGATCTGGATCCGTGCAGCTCCTGTGCTGACCTTCGGTAATTGAGTGTTTTAACACCAAGATAGCCTTGGGGTTTTGGGGACTTTTGTGCTCTTCCTCTTTTCGGTGTCCCTTGGTGGTTTTTGGTCTTTCAACGTCGATAACGCTTTCTTCAGGTCTGAATTCTCCCTGGGCCTACTCTGCTTCTTTGATGTTTTCTTCATCGTCACTGGAGAGACCCAGGACCTTCAGGGCTTCTTGTGGTTTCTGGGTGCCAACCATGGTGTGATGTACAAGTTGCTGCTTTAATCAGGTCTAGAGTCTCTTCGGTAAGGTTTTGGTGCAGTCTTTGGCACTGTGATCCATCGGAAGACACGTTACAGACCTTGTGTGGCTCCCTCTGTGTGAACTTGTGGTGGCAGTTTCAGCAGAATTTAAAGAGGGTTTTCTCCATATTCCTTATATGTCCCTCTCCTCTGCATTCTCCGGCCAAGTGCCCTCCAGAAATCGGTTCACCATCCTAGTCAGGATAGAGAGGGGGCTATCCTCTCTGGCTTCGATTTTCCTCATGGCCTCCAGTGATTTTCAGTGCTCTTTTCTTTCTCTTCTCTGCAGCTCTTTGAAGATTCTTCAGAGCTCCTCCAGTATGCTTCCAGACCCAATAGCGGAAAAAAGAATCTGAAGATGGTGGTGATGCACAGGGACCTCTGGGGCACCGCTTGACGTCACACAATGGATGGACTTACCACCAAATGGTGGTGGACGATGCCCATACATAAAAAAAACAAGAAAAAAAAACAGAGGGACAAAACAAGATTCTGGACCAAACCTCTAGATGGCGGTATAGATGCACAGCATGTGTATCCAGAAAAAGATTCATGCTGCAAAAAACATGTATCCCCCGTCTTCAAGTGTGCTACCACCACTGCCAGATATTTTTGTAAAAACTCAAGAGTGCTGACTTTATCCCAAAGGGCAATACTTGAACTGATAATGTACCATCTTCTCGACAAAGTTGGGGAATTTCTTGTGCCTATTGTTTATTAGCACATGCAGGTGAGCATTCTTCAAGTTATATTTTGCATATCTAACAGCTCCTACATTTCTTGTTGAAAGCAGGTTTGCTACTCCTTTGTGCGACTTATCACTTTTGGTTGCCTTCATTGTAAAAGTTCTATACAGTACCTGTGTGCTTTGATGTTGAGTTTACACTTGATTAACGGGATTGCTCTCCATTCTTGGAGGAATCCCCTATTCTGCCTGTTTTTGTGTTGCCAGCCTTTCGGCAAAAAGTTACTTCGTTGTGGGCCTTGACCGCTTAAGCTTCGGTCTCTTCCTCCGTCTTAAAAAGGACTGGTGTAATGTTGGATAGTGCCATTGTGGTGATGTACTTTGCAAACTGGTTTGACACACAAATGATGTTTCGGGGGCGCTTGTTTGGAAACCTCTTCTCCCAAAGTTCTCTTGGTAGGTGCAACTCCTCTCCTGAATGAAGCCTGAAACTGCAGTGTCCCCATCACCTTTGCGGTGTCATTTTCATTTTCCTGCTTCATTCAATAGTGTGCCAAAGAGGTTGTCGCCTGTAAAGGGCATTTTAAAGACCGGTGCCTGCGACCCTTGCTTTAACCTGGACACCCACAGCCAAGCAAGCCCTGTGAGGGTTGTGCGTGTGCACATTGGCCAGATTGCTGTGTCAGCAGCATCCAGTGCAGACTTTAAACAATTATGGACTATAATCTTCGCCTCTTGTATGATCGTTTTATTCCCTTTTCTATATACTTTGGGATGGTGTTGAATCAGTTCTTCCATTTCCTTCCACTGCTGATAGCCATGCCGGTTTAGGAGGGTATTTGAATTAGCGATCCTCCACAGCATCGCTGCTGCTTTCTCCATCTTCCGGCCATCCATTTCCATCCACTTACTTTAATTTCATTGTCAGAGGTGGTCCCGTTGATGTGGGAATATTAGCTCTCTTTCTGTCTGTGGTTAAAATGATTGAGTCTGCCACTGCATTTCCCTTGATGTATGTGGAGTCTTGTGAGGAGTATTTGAACTTCGTTTCGAGCCTGCTTAAATGAAGCAGGAAAGCCTCCTTTCTCTGGAAGGAATATAATCAGGAGCATAGGCAAAGGCAGATACTGATTTTTCTTTTGAGATGGCATCATAGTCTCCAGCACGAAGCCTGCTCCTTCTACTGTTTCACCCCATAAGTGTATGCTGATCTTTTGATGAAAAATTGTAGACCACAATGTCGTCAGGCTGTGAAGGCCTTGATGGGTACAAACTGACACCCTCTTCAAGAGTGTCAGTGTCGAGATCTAACCAGCCCCTTCCATTGTTTAGAGGTCATAGAAGTAACCCGTTAATAGAGGTCCTCCTCACAAAAAAAATGTTGGTCATCCCGAGGAGGCTCCGCCATTGTTGGGGGCTAAAGCTCAGTGTGTTCCACCTCCTGACTCCCCCGCATGGACTTGTAGGGATTCAAAATCTATTGAGGAAGTTGTTGAAGTCCTGGTTCTTCTGCAGGAGTGTTGCCATTTTGGACCAGAGTCGGCGCTTTTTTCTCTCTGCTTCAAGCGCATGTTGTTTAGCACCGAGTGTCAGCAGTGTCTACTTCAAAGTTGAGACCGTTTTGCCTTTTGAATCTTTTGCTCTCCCTCATTCACAATTTCATTGTGGCATTGAGCCAGTGTGTGAGGGCTGACCTTTAAGTGTTCTTGTACTTGGAACTGTGGGGATCTTTGTGTTTCAGCCTCCCTTGGGTCACAGAAGGTTTCGGCGTCAAGAAAGTGTTCGAGGACTCCAAGTCTGATGGCTTTGGCTCAGCCTGACTGCAGGTCAGTAATGTTACCGGAGGTCGTTTTTTGTATTCACCTTTCCTCAACATTTTTCTCAAAAGCTCCTGTATGTCGAGGTGGACCCTGCCCGGCGTCAGTTCCTTCCTCTTGCGCCCGCTCAGTGTCTTCAAGTTTTACACCTTGTCATTGGACAGACCAAGAGAGAGGGCGGTTTCTTCTGCAACTGAATCATTGCTTAGTGCTCCCACCTCTGCCTCTCCCTGACTTTATCGATCTTGGGTTGGAATTCCACACATGCTTCGCACCTCTTGGCACTGTGGTCCTGTGAGGAAGTGGGGCGTATTATATCGTGTGGTTGTGCGACCTCACCGTGTAATACACTTACCAACCCTTTTAGGCCCATAGGTTTCAACTGTAAAATCCTCAGCTCAACCCTGGGTTGCTGTTGTTCCTCAGTGTAAGCCTTGCTACTCAGTACAAGTGTAAAGCATTTAAATGGCACCAAAACAATTGAAGAAGAAATTGATACAACACAAGAAATTTGACACCAATGTATAAAAAATAGACTGTAATTTAGATATTAGAATGAAAAATATCCACCAGAGGGTTCTGGAGATATTGATTTTACAAGCAATGATTATATCAAAGCAATTTCACTCAACTGCAGACAAGCCGTGGCAAAGTCAAAGAATTGGACACTTAGATGCTCTAAGGGCGCTGTGGATGTGATGCGGTCGATGGGGGTCTTCCTGCAAGAGTTCCCCAGTCCACGAAGATGGTGAGGGGATACTGGTTGCAGGGTTGATATCCCACAAAGTCCTCTCTGGTCTGGCTGAATTCCAGTCACCACAGGACTATCAGTCACCCACTGTCTAGGTCACAGGCCAACCCTTCCCGAGTTGATAACTCACCTTCTGATGGTCCCAGCAACTCTCCAACAGCCCCCCCCCCTGGTTCAGTGAACTCGGGTGCAACTCTGTGCATCGGGTTTTGATCCTTGGAGCTGCACAGCTGCAGCAGGTTCAAGACTTTGGGCTACTGACTTGCCCCAGCAGGCTTCTTCAGCTGTGTGCCCCTGTGCTGCGAACAGGAGGCCAGTCAACTGGCCCTTGGAGTCTCTTGGCATGGCTGGGCTCTGGGGTCACCTTGTTCCTGAGCAGGACACAGCAGGCACAGTCCCTCTCTTGACGAGCCAGCAGGTGCAGTCTTTGAAGGTGCAGCTTCTCTTTGCTGGTCCCTTGGTGCAACAGGGCAGTTCTTCTTTGGTCCTTCATCCAAGTCAGTTGAGATCCGAGGTCTGTGTACCCGGGGTGCCCCTTTAATGCTCTGAAAATGCAGTCAGGGCAGTATGCTGTTGGTAGCCAATAGGCTACTAGGATCCTTCCACGTGGTGACTACTTCCTATGGAGTGTGGCATCTGGCTATCTGTGGATGCACCGTTCTGCCCACTCCCAAGAGGGCGAGACCTCTCTCTCTTGTAGTATGGATTGTGGGTCCATTGTTGACATCTGCTAAGTTAGCATGAGCTTCGCTGCCATGAGGCTGCTTTTGCGCACGACACTGCATGCATAGATTTCGCAAGACTCTGTTTGTGCCCTTTCACATGAGAACTGTCTGCTTTTCGCGTTCTCTGCCGTGCTCTGAGGTTTAGTCTGCACACGATGTACAAGGTCGATCAACAATGCCCCTTGTTATTCTGTTCTGGTCAGTCCGTCGAACCTAGACATAACATGACACACAGCTGCACTACTGAAAATCGTATGCTTTAATATTGCAAGCTAAACATGTTGTGCAGGCACTTGGAGAGACTCCTTTCCGAAGAGAAGTGCTGTGCTTGTCCTCAGATGTAAAACTTTTATCTAGGCCTTGATGTATGGGGTCTGCTGACAAAGCCCAGAGGTCTTCTTTTTATAATAAACTATTTTTTACCACGGGGAGGGTGGTTAGGTATTGTAGCCCTTTTCCACTGTCTTTATAAAATGATATCCCCGTTTGTTTTCTATGGACTTGTGACAATGCTGACTATATTGTGTTTATGCATTTTGCTGCTAGTAATGGCACGTGTACTGTACCATAGAGCGCGTTAGTTAAAATAAACATTTTAAACTATACCGTGACTCTGATTACTCGCATTGTGGACAGGTATGAGTGAGTGAGCGAAAGAGTTGTCTGGCTCCCGCGATTCCTGAGAGAGTTGGGAGTGTCGTGTTCTGGGTTGTCTAATCATTGGTAGCTTCGCTGTTAGTCGGAGAACAAATGAGACACTATAGCTAGTCGGTTTGGGATTTTGGGTACTAATGTGGTAGGGTGGTACACCCCTATTCACTGAGGTCCTGTTTTCCTGTGCCTAGTTCTGTATATGTGCAGAATCCCTGCAACACTGTGTTCAGAGCTCCTTAGTCCACCGATCGGGTGTGGCTACCTCAGGGCTACACACCCCTGGAGAAATCGGTTTGGCAACTGGTTTCCGCTCTCTGTACCCATTGCCAGCCTGTCTGCCTAAACAATGGGGGCAGCCTTTCTCCCTAATGTGACATATCTGACATGTCACAATACCTTGTTTGATACCTTGGAGTGCCCACTTTGGTCGCACCGTTCAGGAGTGGGCACAACTGAGGGGGTCAGTGTGTAATCCTGCACTTGCCGATTAGGCGACCAAGTCTTTCCACAGTTAAAAAGGTGGTTTCGTCTCTTTACTATCAGGACATGTAAAAACATATCATGCCCATGTCATTTGTTGCACTCTGCCTTAGGACTCGGTAGCAATGCCAGAGAGATGAATTACACAGATGAACAGGGGAAGTAGTGAATTTGCCATTGCTGTCAATGGCAAAGTCAGGCTTGCAGTACAGGACTGCTCTACCAGTCTGCAGTGGTGGGCTGGGAGACTCGTGTTATGTGGAGATCCTCCAGGGTGGCACAACTGGTGCTCCAAGACCTGGGGTACACCTCTAACTTACATGCCCTGGCTACCAGGTCACCACATACTAGGGACTTACAGGTAAGTTAGCCATTTTCAATTGGGTATAGCCAATTTGACACGCACTTTAAGGTCAGGGCATTGGCACGGAGGTCTGGTTAGCAGGCCTCAGTGCACTCCGAGTTGAAAACCAGCAGCATCAGTCAAAACACTTGTGGGTAACCATACAAAAAGCGGCATTTCCTTATAGGTCCTCTGGCAAACAAACCTTACAGACCATATGGGTGTCTTATGCGTGTATTTGTGCTGGCACTTCAGGCAAAGCCTAAAAGGGGGTGCCGTATGTCTCCAACATACGGCATGTGCATTCCCCGACCTACATGGCCGGTTTCTATGACTATAAACAAAATGGTTACTTACCAGTAGGAGCAGCCCTGCAGCCCGAAGAATTTTCTGGATTCACATGCTGTGTATTATTCCGCCATCCAGTGGTCGGGTCCGGAATGGTCCCTGGTACTTTTTTTTTTTTTTGGTCGCTGTCGACCACCACCCGGCGCCAGGCATGTGACGTCATCAGCAGTGCATTGTGGGGGCGTGAGTTATAGTTAGCTCAACGAACTCTAACGGCCGAATTTCTATGGTTTTGTACGAGTGAAATGTGCAAGTAACTATAACGTCCCTGAAACCTATGGTTTTTTCAGTGAATTTCAAAGGTTTTTAACATGATAATTTGTAACTATAACGTCCCTGAAACCTATGGTTTTTTTCAGTGAATATATATATATATTTATATATATATCCACTCAAAATCCACAGATGTCATGCGCTCTCAGTAAAAACAAACTCCGCATCGATAAAGTAATCCACAAAGGTGTTTAATTCCACTACGCGTTTCAGTTTACTCCGAAGCCTTGTTCACGTGAATCGTGCACACACACAGGGTAACTGATAAAGTGTTGACTATGGCATAAACAGTAAAGAGGGACCAATGTGCGCTGATTCACATTAACACCAAGGCGGCGGACATGTTGGAATGGTAACATTAATGGAGTCCAGTTCACAGTACGTATAGGACATTAATGAACAAAAGATATATATCTCGCAAAAAGTCACAATATCACAGTGCTATGGTGAATAGTGAAAAGGAGAAGCAAGAGGACACAAAAAGTTCTGAAAGAGCCCAAGGCTGTCTAAAGTACCTTTGCATCGGATACATGCAAAAAGTATCCAACTTTATCGATCAGCGCAACGGACAAGCACAGCGCAGCAGTGCACTCTCGTGTGTGGCAAGTGTCTAAGAGTAGTAATGAGTCTCGCGCTGAGGATGGCGAATAAGAGATAGAAATTCTGGGTTAATAATATCGCCATAATGACAAGATGATGACATGGTGTCCTGTTGAGAGATAATGCAACCGCTCCTGATGCAGTGCTGAAATAAAGGGCAAGTGCCCGTGCGTCCCTATAGGTGAATATGGACAGAACAAGAAAGACTCTAATGCACGTTGTTCAGGAAATCTGTGTAAGTTGCAACAAGTCAAAAGGGGTCCTGCCCTGTCAAAGTCAAAAGCATGCTCGTTGTTATCATAGTTACCCATCTGTGGACCGTGGTGGTGAAGGTGAGGGGAAAAGGGTAGGTGGCCCGTGAAAGTGACTACCGGTGAAAGGGCCCCTTCCTTTCCTCCTATAAAGAAAAAGAAAAGAACAGAATATTAGTGACACAATAACATTGGTTGGTCCAAGATTAAAAACAGTGCAGTAATTCTTTTCTACAATTACACAGTTGGAGGAAGAGCAGGAGAGAGAGCTGGCAGTAAAATCCTGACAAAGAAATATCATATGACTAGGTCGGGGAACAGTCATAGGCACTGCATAATCAAAACAGGATAAAAAGCATGATCAAAAAAGCATGATAAAAAGCAATTCTAGTCATCTTTTAAATGGATGGCCAACTCCTCATCTTGGTTAAACCCCCCAGGACTCTTAGTTTGAAAGTCCACAATCAGTTTGGACTCTCTCTGCCTGAGTTTCAAAACCCTGTTCCCTCCCCTGGGATTTCTAACAATCTGTTCCAAGATAAAGAATACCAACAGGGAAGGGTTGGAAAAATGTTTCTCATGAAAGTGCCGAGCCACAGGATATTTATCATCATAATTAGTGATGGCTCTACTATGTTCTAGTATGCGTTTCTTCGCCATAAGGGTGGTGCTACCAATATACCAAAGCTTGCACGGGCATTCGATGGCATAGATAACAAAAGTAGTGGTGCACGTGAGAAACTGGACGATGTCTCTACTCACACCATTGTGTGTAACCCTGTTGCGAAATTTACTGTTTCTGCACGCCTTACAGTGGCCGCAAGGGAAGAAACCACTTTACCCATGCTCATGTCTGTTGGGATGTATGGTAATGTCACTGTGTACCAATAGATCCCTGACATTTCTGCCCCTCCTGTAAGTGATGCTAGGTCTACCTGGGATGCTGTTACCTATGATGTTATCGTGTTTTAGGATGTCCCAGTTTTTAGACAAAATGTGTTTGATGTTTTTGGTATCTGAGTTATATGACATGATCATCCTTGTGCTGCTCTCCAGGGTATCTGTGGGTTCTGTGGTATTCTCAGAGATGGTTTGGGTTCTAATCACACCATCGGCCCTTTCTTTGGCTCTGCGAAGAACCCAATTGGGATTACCTCTGGTCCTGAACCGATCCATCATGGTTTTGCTCTCTATTTGATATGATTCCTCGGTGTTACAGTTTCTTTTTGCCCTCAACAGCTCCCCATAAGGAATGCTCCATTTGAGCACCTCTGGGTGGCTGCTGAGGGCATGTAGAATGCTGTTACCGGCAGTGGATTTTCTGAACAGGGCAGTCTGAATCTGATTGTTTATGATATCAAGCCTGACATCAAGGTACTCTGCTCTTGTTTTGCTAATGGTGCCTGAGAGGATGATGTTGTATTCATTGTCATTGAGTTTCTCGATGAATTCGTTGGCCCTTTGTTCAGAACCTCTCGAGACAATGAATAAATCATCAATGTATCTCATCCACACCGACACGTGTTCGAGATATCCAGCACAGTCAGGGTTGGCAGATAGTGTCTCCTCCCAGAGTCCCATAAAGAGGTTGGCAAAGCTGGGAGCGAAACACGAACCCATCGCTGTGCCAGTGATTTGCCTGTACAGGACACCATTGAACAAGAAGATGTTATTAGTCAGGCGGTACTCTATCATATCTAGTATCATCCGGCTGTGTTCACGGAACCTGACTGGTCTGGTCTTGAGGTAATGGCCACATGCGTCAAAGCCCTGTTTGTGGTCAGTTATGGTGTACAGTGAATGTACATCGTGTGATCAACAGGGAGTCTTGATCCCACTGTATGTCCTGTATTTTATTCAGGAAGTCTTTGGTATCCCTGATGTAACTGGGTAGTGTGGTAACAAAATCCCTGAGGAAGTGATCTACATACTTGGAGATATGTTCCGCTACACTGCCCTTGGAAGAACCATAGGTAACTATAACGTCCCTGAAACCTATGGTTTTTTTCAGTGAATTTCAAAGGTTTTTAAATGCTAATTTCTAACTATACCTACAAAGGTAGGACAGGTGCAGAAAGAGGAAGAAAGGCGCAGAAAGAAGCAAGATAAATGCAGAAAGAGGCAACAGAAGTTCAAAAAGTTGAAGAAAGGTGCAGAAAGAAGCAAGAGATGTGCACAAAGAACCAAAAGAGGAGCCGAAAGAGGCCTTGTTGCAAAGTCATCCTGTGCCCCCAACTTTTTGCTGACTGGTACTGGTGGTAACTGACTCTGACTAACAAGGCCCGGAGCTAGTGCTATGCTGAAAGACACATAGAATACAGTGAAAACACCTACATACACTAGGGTACACTATGGGTTTGGGGTACCCCTGTGATTGGCATGACCTCCCCTGTATGGCCCTAGTACATAATAGGGCAGGGGCATTAAAACTACCTCTAACTAAGAGGTGCAGAAGGAGGCAAGAGAAGTAGAGAAAGAAGCAACACAGGTGCCGAAAGAGGCAAGAGAGGTGCAGAAAAAAGCAAGTGAAGTGCAGAAAGAGGCAAATGAGGTGCAGATAGAAGCAAGAGCAGTGCAGAAAGAACCAACAGAGGTATAAAAAGAGGTAAGAGAGGTGCAGAAACAGGCAAGAGAAGTGCACAAAGAGGCAAGAGAATTGCTGAAAGAAGCAACAGATGTGTAGAAAGAAGCAAGAAAAGCGCAGAAAGAGGCAAGTAAGATGCAAAAACAGGCAGGAAAGGAACAGAAAGACGGAAGACGAGTGCAGAAAGAGACAACGGGTGCAGAAAGAAGCAAATGAGGTGCAGAAAGAAGCAACAGACGTGCTAAGAGGGAAGAGAACTGCAGAAAAAGGCAAGAAAAGTGCAGAAAGAGGCAAAAGAGGTACATAAAGAGACAACACGGATGCAGAAAGAAGCAAGACAGGTGCACAAAGAAGCATGGAAAGTGCAGAATGAAGCAACAGGGGTGCAGAAAGAGGCAAGAGAAGTGTAGAAAGGAGCAAGTGAGGTGCAGAAAGAGCCAACAGAAGTGCACAAAGAGGCAAGAGAATTGCTGAAAGAAGCAACAGAGGTGTAGAAAGAAGCAAGAAAAGTGCAGAAAGAGGCAAGTGAGATGCAAAAACAGGCAGGAAAAGTACACAAAGAGGGAAGACGAGTGCATAAAGAGATAACAGGGGTGCAAAAAGAAGCAAATGAGGTACAGAAAGAGGCAACAGACGTGCAGAAAGAGGGAAGACAACTGCAGAAAAAGGCAAGAAAAGTGCAGAAAGAGTCAAAAGAAGTACATAAAGAGACAACGGGGTGCAGAAAGAAGCAAGACAGGTGCAGAAAGTAGCATGGAAAGTGCAGAATGAAGCAACAGGGGTGCAGAAAGAGGCAAGAGAAGTGCAGAAACAGGCAAGAGAAGTGCACAAAGAGGCAAGAGAATTGCTGAAAGAAGCAACAGAAGTGTAGAAAAAAGCAAGAAAAGTGCAGAAAGAGGCAAGTGAGATGCAAAAACAGGCAGGAAAGGTACAGAAAGAGGGAAGACGAGTGCAGAAAGAGACAACAGGGATGCAGAAAGGAGCAAATGAGGTGCAGAAAGAGGCAAAAGACGTGCAGAAAGAGGGGAGAGAGTGCAGAAAAAGGCAAGAAAAGTGCAGAAAGAGGCAAAAGAGGTACATAAAGAGACAACAGGGGTGCAGAAATAAGCAAGACGGGTGCAGAAAGAAGCATGGAAAGTGCAGAATGAAGCAAAGGGGTGCAGAAAGAGGCAAGAGAAGTGCAGAAACAGGCAAGAGATGTGCACAAAGAGGCAAGAGAATTGCTGAAAGAAGCAACAGAGGTGTAGAAAGAAGCAAGACAGGTGCAGAAAGAAGCATGGAAAGTGCAGAATGAAGCAACAGGGGTGCAGAAAGAGGCAAGAGAAGTATAGAAAGGAGCAAGTGAGGTACAGAAAGAGCCAACAGAGGTGCAAAAAGAGGCAAGAGAGGTGCAGAAACAGGCAAGAGAAGTGCACAAAGGGGCAAGAGAATTGCTGAAAGAAGCAACAGAGGTGTAGAAAGAAGCAAGAAAAGTGCAGAAAGAGGCAAGTGAGATGCAAAAACAGGCAGGAAAGGTACAGAAAGAGGGAAGACAAGTGCATAAAGAGACAACAGGTGTGCAGAAAGAAGCAAATGAGGTGCAGAAAGAGGGAACAGACGTGCAGAAAGAGGGAAGACAACTGCAGAAAAAGGTAAGAAAAGTGCAGAAAGAGGCAAAAGAGGTACATAAAGAGACAACAGGGGTGCAGAAAGAAGCAAGACAGGTGCAGAAAGAAGCATGGAAAGTGCAGAATGAAGCAACAGGGGTGCAGAAAGAGGCAGGAGAAGTGTAGAAAGGAGCAAGTGAGGTACAGAAAGAACCAACAGAGGTGCAAAAAGAGGCAAGAGAGGTGCAGAAACAGGCAAGAGAAGTGCACAAAGGGGCAAGAGAATTGCTGAAAGAAGCAACAGAGGTGTAGAAAGAAGCAAGAAAAGTGCAGAAAGAGGCAAGTGAGATGCAAAAACAGGCAGGAAAGGTACAGAAAGAGGGAAGACGAGTGCAGAAAGAAACAACAGGTTTGCAGAAAGAAGCAAATGAGGTGCAGAAAGAGGCAACAGACGTGCTGAAAGAGGGAAGAGAACTGCAGAAAAAGGAAAGAAAAGTGCAGAAAGAGGCAAAAGAGGTACATAAAGAGACAACACAGGTGCAGAAAGAAGCAAGACAGGTGCACAAAGAAGCATGGAAAGTGCAGAATAAAGCAACAGCGGTGCAGAAAGAGGCAAATGAGGTGCAGAAAGAGGCAACAGACGTGCAGAAAGAGGGAAGAGAGGTGCAGAAAAAGGCAAGAAAGATGCAGAAAGAGGCAAAAGAGGTACATAAAGAGACAACAGGGGTGCAGAAATAAGCAAGATGGGTGCAGAAAGAAGTATGGAAAGTGCAGAATGAAGCAACAGGGGTGCAGAAAGAGGCAAGAGAAGTGCAGAAACAGGCAAGAGATGTGCACAAAGAGTTAAGAGAATTGCTGAAAGAAGCAACAGAGGTGTAGAAAGAAGCAAGAAAAGTGCAGAAAGAGGCATGGAAAGTGCATAATGAAGCAACAGGGGTGCAGAAAGAGGCAAGAGAAGTGTAGAGAGGAGCAAGTGAGGTGCAAAAAGAGCCAACAGAGGTGCAGAAAGAGGCAAGAGAAGTGCAGAAACAGGCAAGAGAAGTGCACAAAGAGGCAAGAGAATTGCTGAAAGAAACAACAGAGGTGTAGAAAGAAGCAAGAAAAGTGCGGAAAGAGGCAAGTGAGATGCAAAAACAGGCAGGAAAGTTACAGAAAGAGGGAAGACGAGTGCAGAAAGAGACAACAGGGGTGCAGAAAGAGGCAAATGAGGTGCAGAAAGAGGCAACAGACGTGCAGAAAGAGGGAAGAGAGGTGCAGAAAAAGGCAAGAAAAGTGCAGAAAGAGGCAAAAGAGGTACATAAAGAGACAACAGGGGTGCAGAAAGAAGCAAGACAGGTGCCGAAAGAAGCATGGAAAGTGCGGAATGAAGCAACAGGGGTGCAGAAAGAGGCAAGAGAAGTGTAGAAAGGAGCAAGTGAGGGGCAGAAAGAGCCAACAGAGGTGCAAAAAGAGGCAAGAGAATTGCTGAAAGAAGCAACAGAGGTGTAGAAAGAAGCAAGAAAAGTGCAGAAAGAGGCAAGTGAGATGCAAAAACAGGCAGGAAAGGTACAGAAAGAGGGAAGACGAGTGCAGACAGAGACAACAGGGGTGCAGAAAGAAGCAAATGAGGTGCAGAAAGAGGCAACAGACGTGCAGAAAGAGGGAAGAGAGGTGCAGAAAAAGCCAAGAAAAGTGCAGAAAGAGGCAAAAGAGGTACATAAAGAGACAACAGGGGTGCAGAAAGAAGGAAGACAGGTGCAGAAAGAAGCATGGAAAGTGCAGAATGATGCAACAGGGGTGCAGAAAGAGGCAAGAGAAGTGCAGAAACAGGCAAGAGAAGTGCACAAAGAGGCAAGAGAATTGCTGAAAGAAGCAACAGAGGTGTAGAAAGAAGCAAGAAAAGTGCAGAAAGAGTCAAGTGAGATGCAAAAACAGGCAGGAAAGGTACAGAAAGAGGGAAGACGAGTGCAGAAAGAGACAACAGGGGTGCAGAAAGAAGCAAATGAGGTGCAGAAAGAGGCAACAGACGTGCTGAAAGAGGGAAGAGAACTGCAGAAAAAGGAAAGAAAAGTGCAGAAAGAGGCAAAGAGGTACATAAAGAGACAACACGGGTGCAGAAAGAAGAAAGACAGGTGCACAAAGAAGCATGGAAAGTGCAGAATGAAGCAACAGGGGTGCAGAAAGAGGCAAGAGAAGTGTAGAAAGGAGCAAGTGAGGTGCAGAAAGAGCCAACAGAAGTGCACAAAGAGGCAAGAGAATTGCTGAAAGAAGCAACAGAGGTGTAGAAAGAAGCAAGAAAAGTGCAGAAAGAGGCAAGTGAGATGCAAAAACAGGCAGGAAAAGTACGGAAAGAGGGAAGACGAGTGCAGAAAGAGAGAACAGGGGTGCAGAAAGAAGCAAATGAGGTGCAGAAAGAGGCAACAGACGTGCAGAAAGAGGGAAGAGAGGTGCAGAAAAAGGCAAGAAAGATGCAGAAAGAGGCAAAAGAGGTACATAAAGAGACAACAGGGGTGCAGAAATAAGCAAGACGGGTGCAGAAAGAAGCATGGAACGTGCAGAATGAAGCAACAGGGGTGCAGAAAGAGGCAAGAGAAGTGCAGAAACAGGCAAGAGATGTGCACAAAGAGTTAAGAGAATTGCTGAAAGAAGCAACAGAGGTGTAGAAAGAAGCAGGAAAAGTGCAGAAAGAGGCATGGAAAGTGCATAATGAAGCAACAGGGGTGCAGAAAGAGGCAAGAGAAGTGTAGAGAGGAGCAAGTGAGGTGCAAAAGAGCCAACAGAGGTGCAGAAAGAGGCAAGAGAAGTGCAGAAACAGGCAAGAGAAGTGCACAAAGAGGCAAGAGAATTGCTGAAAGAAACAACAGAGGTGTAGAAAGAAGCAAGAAAAGTGCGGAAAGAGGCAAGTGAGATGCAAAAACAGGCAGGAAAGTTACAGAAAGAGGGAAGACGAGTGCAGAAAGAGACAACAGGGGTGCAGAAAGAGGCAAATGAGGTGCAGAAAGAGGCAACAGACGTGCAGAAAGAGGGAAGAGAGGTGCAGAAAAAGCCAAGAAAAGTGCAGAAAGAGGCAAAAGAGGTACATAAAGAGACAACAGGGGTGCAGAAAGAAGCAAGACAGGTGCCGAAAGAAGCATGGAAAGTGCGGAATGAAGCAACAGGGGTGCAGAAAGAGGCAAGAGAAGTGTAGAAAGGAGCAAGTGAGGGGCAGAAAGAGCCAACAGAGGTGCAAAAAGAGGCAAGAGAGGTGCAGAAACAGGCAAGAGAAGTGCACAAAGAGGCAAGAGAATTGCTGAAAGAAGCAACAGAGGTGTAGAAAGAAGCAAGAAAAGTGAAGAAAGAGGCAAGTGAGATGCAAAAACAGGCAGGAAAGGTACAGAAAGAGGGAAGACGAGTGCAGACAGAGACAACAGGGGTGCAGAAAGAAGCAAATGAGGTGCAGAAAGAGGCAACAGACGTGCAGAAAGAGGGAAGAGAGGTGCAGAAAAAGCCAAGAAAAGGGCAGAAAGAGGCAAAAGAGGTACATAAAGAGACAACAGGGGTGCAGAAAGAAGGAAGACAGGTGCAGAAAGAAGCATGGAAAGTGCAGAATGATGCAACAGGGGTGCAGAAAGAGGCAAGAGAAGTGCAGAAACAGGCAAGAGAAGTGCACAAAGAGGCAAGAGAATTGCTGAAAGAAGCAACAGAGGTGTAGAAAGAAGCAAGAAAAGTGCAGAAAGAGTCAAGTGAGATGCAAAAACAGGCAGGAAAGGTACAGAAAGAGGGAAGACGAGTGCAGAAAGAGACAACAGGGGTGCAGAAAGAAGCAAATGAGGTGCAGAAAGAGGCAACAGACGTGCTGAAAGAGGGAAGAGAACTGCAGAAAAAGGAAAGAAAAGTGCAGAAAGAGGCAAAAGAGGTACATAAAGAGACAACACGGGTGCAGAAAGAAGCAAGACAGGTGCACAAAGAAGCATGGAAAGTGCAGAATGAAGCAACAGGGGTGCAGAAAGAGGCAAGAGAAGTGTAGAAAGGAGCAAGTGAGGTGCAGAAAGAGCCAACAGAAGTGCACAAAGAGGCAAGAGAATTGCTGAAAGAAGCAACAGAGGTGTAGAAAGAAGCAAGAAAAGTGCAGAAAGAGGCAAGTGAGATGCAAAAACAGGCAGGAAAAGTACGGAAAGAGGGAAGACGAGTGCAGAAAGAGAGAACAGGGGTGCAGAAAGAAGCAAATGAGGTGCAGAAAGAGGCAACAGACGTGCAGAAAGAGGGAAGAGAGGTGCAGAAAAAGGCAAGAAAGATGCAGAAAGAGGCAAAGAGGTACATAAAGAGACAACAGGGTGCAGAAATAAGCAAGACGGGTGCAGAAAGAAGCATGGAAAGTGCAGAATGAAGCAACAGGGGTGCAGAAAGAGGCAAGAGAAGTGCAGAAACAGGCAAGAGATGTGCACAAAGAGGCAAGAGAATTGCTGAAAGAAGCAACAGGGGTGCAGAAAGAAGCAAGACAGGTGCAGAAAGAAGCATGGAAAGTGCGGAATGAAGCAACAGGGGTGCAGAAAGAGGCAAGAGAAGTGTAGAAAGGAGCAAGTGAGGGGCAGAAAGAGCCAAAAGAGGTGCAAAAAGAGGCAAGAGAGGTGCAGAAACAGGCGAGAAAAGTGCACAAAGAGGCAAGAGAATTGCTGAAAGAAGCACCAGAGGTGTAGAAAGAAGCAAGAAAAGTGCAGAAAGAGGCATGTGAGATGCATAAACAGGCAGGAAAGGTACAGAAAGAGGGAAGACGAGTGCAGACAGAGACAACAGGGGTGCAGAAAGAAGCAAATGAGTTGCAGAAAGAGGCAACAGACGTGCAGAAAGAGGGAAGAGAGGTGCAGAAAAAGCCAAGAAAAGTGCAGAAAGAGGCAAAAGAGGTACATAAAGAGACAACAGGGGTGCAGAAAGAAGCAAGATAGGTGCAGAAAGAAGCATGGAAAGTGCAGAATGATGCAACAGGGGTGCAGAAAGAGGCAAGAGAAGTGCACAAAGAGGCAAGAGAATTGCTGAAAGAAGCAACAGAGGTGTAGAAAGAAGCAAGAAAAGTGCAGAAAGAGTCAAGTGAGATGCAAAAACAGGCAGGAAAGGTACAGAAAGAGGGAAGACGAGTGCAGAAAGAGACAACAGGGGTGCAGAAAGAAGCAAATGATGTGCAGAAAGAGTCAACAGACGTGCAGAAAGAAGGAAGAGAGGTGCAGAAAAAGCCAAGAAAAGTGCAGAAAGAGGCAAAAGTGGTACATAAAGAGACAACAGGGGTGCAGAAAGAAGCAAGACAGGTGCAGAAAGAAGCATGGAAAGTGCAGAATGATGCAACAGGGGTGCAGAAAGAGGCAAGAGAAGTGCACAAAGAGGCAAGAGAATTGCTGAAAGAAGCAACAGAGGTGTAGAAAGAAGCAAGAAAAGTGCAGAAAGAGTCAAGTGAGATGCAAAAACAGGCAGGAAAGGTACAGAAAGAGGGAAGATGAGTGCAGAAAGAGACAACAGGGGTGCAGAAAGAAGCAAATGAGGTGCAGAAAGAGGCAACAGACGTGCTGAAAGAGGGAAGACAACTGCAGAAAAAGGCAAGAAAAGTGCAGAAAGAGGCAAAAGAGGTACATAAAGAGACAACACGGGTGCACAAAGAAGCAAGACAGGTGCACAAAGAAGCATGGAAAGTGCAGAATGAAGCAACACGGGTGCAGAAAGAGGCAAGAGAAGTGTAGAAAGGAGCAAGTGAGGTACAGAAAGAGCCAACAGAAGTGCACAAAGAGGCAAGAGAATTGCTGAAAGAAGCAACAGAGGTTTTGAAAGAAGCAAGAAAAGTGCAGAAAGGGGCAAGTGAGATGCAAAAACAGGCAGGAAAAGTACGGAAAGAGGGAAGACGAGTGCAGAAGAGACAACAGGGGTGCAGAAAGAAGCAAACGAGGTGCAGAAAGAGGCAACAGATGTGCAGAAAGAAGGAAGAGAGGTGCAGAAAAAGGCAAGAAAGATGCAGAAAGAGGCAAAAGAAGTACATAAAGAGACAACAGGGGTGCAGAAATAAGCAAGACGAGTGCAGAAAGAAGCATGGAAAGTGTAGAATGAAGCAACAGGGGTGCAGAAAGAGGCAAGAGAAGTGCAGAAACAGGCAAGAGATGTGCACAAAGAGGCAAGAGAATTGCTGAAAGAAGCAACAGAGGTGCAGAAAGAAGCAATAAAAGTGCAGAAAGAGGCATGGAAAGTGCATAATGAAGCAACAGGGGTGCAGAAAGGGGCAAGAGAAGTGTAGAGAGGAGCAAGTGAGGTGCAAAAGAGCCAACAGAGGTGCAGAAAGAGGCAAGAGAAGTGCAGAAACAGGCAAGAGAAGTGCACAAAGAGGCAAGAGAATTGCTGCAAGAAACAACAGAGGTGTAGAAAGAAGCAAGAAAAGTGCGGAAAGAGGCAAGTGAGATGCAAAAACAGGCAGGAAAGTTACAGAAAGAGGGAAGACGAGTGCAGAAAGAGACAACAGGGGTGCAGAAAGAAGCAAATGAGGTGCAGAAAGAGGCAACAGACGTGCAGAAAGAGGGAAGAGAGGTGCAGAAAAAGGCAAGAAAAGTGCAGAAAGAGGCAAAAGAGGTACATAAAGAGACAACAGGGGTGCAGAAAGAAGCAAGACAGGTGCAGAAAGAAGCATGGAAAGTGCAGAATGAAGCAACAGGGGTGCAGAAAGAGGCAAGAGAAGTGCAGAAACAGGCAAGAGAAGTGCACAAAGAGGCAAGAGAATTGCTGAAAGAAGCAACAGAGGTGTAGAAAGAAGCAAGAAAAGTGCATAAAGAGGCAAGTGAGATGAAAAAACAGGCAGAAAAGGTACAGAAAGAGGGAAGACGAGACCAGACAGAGACAGCAGGGGTGGAGAAAGAAGGAAGAGAGGTGCAGAAAAAGGCAAGAAAAGTGCAGAAAGAGGCAAAGAGGTACATAAAGAGACAACAGGGGTGCAGAAAGAAGCAAGACAGGTGCCGAAAGAAGCATGGAAAGTGCGGAATAAAGCAAAAGGGTGCAGAAAGAGGCAAGAGAAGTGTAGAAAGGAGCAAGTGAGGTGCAGAAAGAGCCAACAGAGGTGCAAAAGAGGCAAGAAAGGTGCAGAAACAGGCAAGAGAAGTGCACAAAGAGGCAAGAGAATTGCTGAAAGAAGCAACAGAGGTGTAGAAAGAAGCGAGAAAAGTGCAGAAAGAGGCAAGTGAGATGCAAAAACAGGCAGGAAAGGTACAGAAAGAGGAAGACGAGTGCAGAAAGAGACAACAGGGGTGCACAAAGAAGCAAATGAGGTGCGGAAAGAGGCAACAGACGTGCAGAAAGAGGGAAGAGAGGTGCAGAAAAAGGCAAGAAAAGTGCAGAAAGAGGCAAAAGAGGTACATAAAGAGACAACAGGGGTGCAGAAAGAAGCAAGACAGGTGCAGAAAGAAGCATGGAAAGTGCAAAATGAAGCAACAGGGGTGCAGAAAGAGGCAAGAGAAGTGCAGAAACAGGCAAGAGAAGTGGACAAAGAGGCAAGAGAATTGCTGAAAGAAGCAACAGAGGTGTAGAAAGAAGCAAGAAAAGTGCAGAAAGAAGCAAGTGAGATACAAAAACAGGCAGGAAAGGTACAGAAAGAGGGAAGACGAGTGCAGAAAGAGACAACAGGGGTGCAGAAAGAAGCAAATGAGGTGCAGAAAGAGGCAACAGACGTGCTGAAAGAGGGAAGACAACTGCAGAAAAAGGCAAGAAAAGTGCAGAAAGAGGCAAAAGAGGTACATAAAGAGACAACACGGGTGCACAAAGAAGCAAGACAGGTGCACAAAGAAGCATGGAAAGTGCAGAATGAAGCAACACGGGTGCAGAAAGAGGCAAGAGAAGTGTAGAAAGGAGCAAGTGAGGTACAGAAAGAGCCAACAGAAGTGCACAAAGAGGCAAGAGAATTGCTGAAAGAAGCAACAGAGGTTTTGAAAGAAGCAAGAAAAGTGCAGAAAGGGGCAAGTGAGATGCAAAAACAGGCAGGAAAAGTACGGAAAGAGGGAAGACGAGTGCAGAAGAGACAACAGGGGCGCAGAAAGAAGCAAACGAGGTGCAGAAAGAGGCAACAGATGTGCAGAAAGAAGGAAGAGAGGTGCAGAAAAAGGCAAGAAAGATGCAGAAAGAGGCAAAAGAAGTACATAAAGAGACAACAGGGGTGCAGAAATAAGCAAGACGAGTGCAGAAAGAAGCATGGAAAGTGTAGAATGAAGCAACAGGGGTGCAGAAAGAGGCAAGAGAAATGCAGAAACAGGCAAGAGATGTGCACAAAGAGGCAAGAGAATTGCTGAAAGAAGCAACAGAGGTGCAGAAAGAAGCAATAAAAGTGCAGAAAGAGGCATGGAAAGTGCATAATGAAGCAACAGGGGTGCAGAAAGGGGCAAGAGAAGTGTAGAGAGGAGCAAGTGAGGTGAAAAAAGAGCCAACAGAGGTGCAGAAAGAGGCAAGAGAAGTGCAGAAACAGGCAAGAGAAGTGCACAAAGAGGCAAGAGAATTGCTGCAAGAAACAACAGAGGTGTAGAAAGAAGCAAGAAAAGTGCGGAAAGAGGCAAGTGAGATGCAAAAACAGGCAGGAAAGTTACAGAAAGAGGGAAGACGAGTGCAGAAAGAGACAACAGGGGTGCAGAAAGAAGCAAATGAGGTGCAGAAAGAGGCAACAGACGTGCAGAAAGAGGGAAGAGAGGTGCAGAAAAAGGCAAGAAAAGTGCAGAAAGAGGCAAAAGAGGTACATAAAGAGACAACAGGGGTGCAGAAAGAAGCAAGACAGGTGCAGAAAGAAGCATGGAAAGTGCAGAATGAAGCAACAGGGGTGCAGAAAGAGGCAAGAGAAGTGCAGAAACAGGCAAGAGAAGTGCACAAAGAGGCAAGAAAATTGCTGAAAGAAGCAACAGAGGTGTAGAAAGAAGCAAGAAAAGTGCATAAAGAGGCAAGTGAGATGAAAAAACAGGCAGAAAAGGTACAGAAAGAGGGAAGACGAGGTCCAGACAGAGACAGCAGGGTGGAGAAAGAAGGAAGAGAGGTGCAGAAAAAGGCAAGAAAAGTGCAGAAAGAGGCAAAAGAGGTACATAAAGAGACAACAGGGTGCAGAAAGAAGCAAGACAGGTGCCGAAAGAAGCATGGAAAGTGCAGAATAAAGCAACAGGGGTGCAGAAAGAGGCAAGAGAAGTGTAGAAAGGAGCAAGTGAGGTGCAGAAAGAGCCAACAGGAGGTGCAAAAAGAGGCAAGAAAGGTGCAGAAACAGGCAAGAGAAGTGCACAAAGAGGCAAGAGAATTGCTGAAAGAAGCAACAGAGGTGTAGAAAGAAGCAAGAAAAGTGCAGAAAGAGGCAAGTGAGATGCAAAAACAGGCAGGAAAGGTACAGAAAGAGGGAAGACGAGTGCAGAAAGAGACAACAGGGGTGCACAAAGAAGCAAATGAGGTGCAGAAAGAGGCAACAGACGTGCAGAAAGAGGGAAGAGAGGTGCAGAAAAAGGCAAGAAAAGTGCAGAAAGAGTCAAAAGAGGTACATAAAGAGACAACAGAGGTGCAGAAAGAAGCAAGACAGGTGCAGAAAGAAGCATGGAAAGTGCAAAATGAAGCAACAGGGGTGCAGAAAGAGGCAAGAGAAGTGCAGAAACAGGCAAGAGAAGTGGACAAAGAGGCAAGAGAATTGCTGAAAGAAGCAACAGAGGTGTAGAAAGAAGCAAGAAAAGTGCAGAAAGAAGCAAGTGAGATACAAAAACAGGCAGGAAAGGTACAGAAAGAGGGAAGACGAGTGCAGAAAGAGACAACAGGGGTGCAGAAAGAAGCAAATGAGGTGCAGAAAGAGGCAACAGACGTGCAGAAAGAGGGAAGAGAGGTGCAGAAAAAGGCAAGAAAAGTGCAGAAAGAGGCAAAAGAGCTACATAAAGAGACAACAGCGGTGCAGAAAGAAGCAAGACAGGTGCAGAAAGAGGCAAGAGAAGTGTAGAAAGGCGCAAGTGAGGTGCAGAAAGAGCCAACAGAGGTGCAAAAAGAGGCAAGAGAGGTGCAGAGACAGGCAAGAGAAGTGCACAAAGAGGCAAGAGAATTGCTGAAAGAAGCAACAGAGGTGTAGAAAGAAGCAAGAAAAGTGCAGAAAGAGGCAAGTGAGATGCAAAAACAGGCAGGAAAGGTACAGAAAGAGGGAAGACGAGTGCTGAAAGAGACAACAGGGGTGCACAAAGAAGCAAATGAGGTGCAGAAAGAGGCAATAGATGTGCAGAAAGAGGGAAGAGAGGTGCAGAAAAAGGCAAGAAAAGTGCAGAAAGAGGCAAAAGAGGTACATAAAGAGATAACGGGTGCAGAAAGAAGCAAGACAGGTGCAGAAAGAAGCATGGAAAGTGCAGAATGAAGCAACAGGGGTGCAGAAAGAGGCAAGAGAAGTGCAGAAACAGGCAAGAGAAGTGCACAAAGAGGCAAGAGAATTGCTGAAAGAAGCAACAGAGGTGTAGAAAGAAGCAAGAAAAGTGCAGAAAGAGGCAAGTGAGATGCAAAAACAGGCAGGAAAGTTACAGAAAGAGGGAAGACGAGTGCAGAAAGAGACAACAGGGGTGCAGAAAGAAGCAAATGAGGTGCAGAAAGAGGGAAGAGAGTTGCAGAAAAAGGCAAGAAAAGTGCAGAAAGAGTCAAAAGAGGTACATAAAGAGACAACAGGGGTGCTGAAAGAAGCATGGAAAGTGCAGAATGAAGCAACAGGGGTGCAGAACGAGGCAAGAGAAGTGCAGAAAGGAGCAAGTGAGGTGCAGAAAGATCCAACAGAGGTGCAAAAAGAGGCAAGAGAGGTGCAGAAACAGGCAAGAGAAGTGCACAAAGAGGCAAGAGAATTGCTGAAAGAAGCAACAGAGGTGTAGAAAGAAGCAAGAAAAGTGCAGAAAGAGGCATGGAAAGTGCATAATGAAGCAACAGGGGTGCAGAAAGAGGCAAGAGAAGTGTAGAGAGGAGCCGGTTAGGTGCAAAAAGAGCCAACAGAGGTGCAGAAAGAGGCAAGAGAAGTGCACAAAGAGGCAAGAGAATTGCTGAAAGAAACAACAGAGGTGTAGAAAGAAGCAAGAAAAGTGCGGAAAGAGGCAAGTGAGATGCAAAAACAGGCAGGAAAGTTACAGAAAGAGGGAAGACGAGTGCAGAAAGAGACAACAGGGGTGCAGAAAGAGGCAAATGAGGTGCAGAAAGAGGCAACAGATGTGCAGAAAGAGGGAAGAGAGGTGCAGAAAAAGCCAAGAAAAGTGCAGAAAGAGGCAAAAGAGTTACATAAAGAGACAACAGGGGTACAGAAAGAAGCAAGACAGGTGCAGAAAGAAGCATGGAAAGTGCGGAATGAAGCAACAGGGGTGCAGAAAGAGGCAAGAGAAGTGTAGAAAGGAGCAAGTGAGGGGCAGAAAGAGCCAACAGAGGTGCAAAAAGAGGCAAGAGAGGTGCAGAAACAGGCAAGAGAAAGTGCACAAAGAGGCAAGAGAATTGCTGAAAGAAGCAACATAGGTGTAGAAAGAAGCAAGAAAAGTGCAGAAAGAGGCATGTGAGATGCAAAAACAGGCAGGAAAGGTACAGAAAGAGGGAAGACGAGTGCAGACAGAGACAACAGGGGTGCAGAAAGAAGCAAATGAGGTGCAGAAAGAGGCAACAGACGTGCAGAAAGAGGGAAGAGAGGTGCAGAAAAAGCCAAGAAAAGTGCAGAAAGAGGCAAAAGAGGTACATAAAGAGACAACAGGGGTGCAGAAAGAAGCAAGACAGGTGCAGAAAGAAGCATGGAAAGTGCAGAATGATGCAACAGGGGTGCAGAAAGAGGCAAGAGAAGTGCACAAAGAGGCAAGAGAATTGCTGAAAGAAGCAACAGAGGTGTAGAAAGAAGCAAGAAAAGTGCAGAAAGAGTCAAGTGAGATGCAAAAACAGGCAGGAAAGGTACAGAAAGAGGGAAGACGAGTGCAGAAAGAGACAACAGGGGTGCAGAAAGAAGCAAATGATGTGCAGAAAGAGGGAAGAGAGGTGCAGAAAAAGGCAAGAAAGATGCAGAAAGAGGCAAGAAGTACATAAAGAGACAACAGGGGTGCAGAAATAAGCAAGACAGGTGCAGAAAGAAGCATCGAAAGTGTAGAATGAAGCAACAGGGGTGCAGAAAGAGGCAAGAGAAGTGCAGAAACAGGCAAGAGATGTGCACAAAGAGGCAAGAGAATTGCTGAAAGAAGCAACAGAGGTGCAGAAAGAAGCAAGAAAAGTGCAGAAAGAGGCATGGAAAGTGCATAATAAAGCAACAGGGGTGCAGAAAGGGGCAAGAGAAGTGTAGAGAGGAGCAAGTGAGGTGCAAAAAGAGCCAACAGAGGTGCAGAAAGAGGCAAGAGAAGTGCAGAAACAGGCAAGAGATGTGCACAAAGAGGCAAGAGAATTGCTGAAAGAAACAACAGAGGTGTAGAAAGAAGCAAGAAAAGTGCGGAAAGAGGCAAGTGAGATGCAAAAACTGGCAGGAAAGTTACAGAAAGAGGGAAGACGAGTGCAGAAAGAGACAACAGGGGTGCAGAAAGAAGCAAATGAGGTGCAGAAAGAGGCAACAGACGTGCAGAAAGAGGGAAGAGAGGTGCAGAAAAAGGCAAGAAAAGTGCAGAAAGAGGCAAAAGAGGTACATAAAGAGACAACAGGGGTGCAGAAAGAAGCAAGACAGGTGCAGAAAGAAGCATGGAAAGTGCAGAATGAAGCAACAGGGGTGCAGAAAGAGGCAAGAGAGGTGCAGAAACAGGCAAGAGATGTGCACAAAGAGGCATGAGAGATGCTGAAAGAAGCAACAGAGGTGTAGAAAGAAGCAAGAAAAGTGCATAAAGAGGCAAGTGAGATGCAAAAACAGGCAGGAAAGGTACAGAAAGAGGGAAGACGAGTCCAGACAGAGACAGCAGGGGTGGAGAAAGAAGCAAATGAGGTGCAGAACGAGGCAACAGACGTGCAGAAAGAGGGAAGAGAGGTGCAGAAAAAGGCAAGAAAAGTGCAGAAAGAGGCAAAAGAGGTACATAAAGAGACAACAGGGGTGCAGAAAGAAGCAAGACAGGTGCCGAAAGAAGCATGGAAAGTGCGGAATAAAGCAAAAGGGGTGCAGAAAGAGGCAAGAGCAGTGTAGAAAGGAGCAAGTGACGTGCAGAAAAAGCCAACAGAGGTGCAAAAAGAGGCAAGAAAGGTGCAGAAACAGGCAAGAGAAGTGCACAAAGAGGCAAGAGAATTGCTGAAAGAAGCAACAGAGGTGTAGAAAGAAGCAAGAAAAGTGCAGAAAGAGGCAAGTGAGATGCAAAAACAGGCAGGAAAGGTACAGAAAGAGGGAAGACGAGTGCACAAAGAGACAACAGGGGTGCACAAATAAGCAAATGAGGTGCAGAAAGAGGCAACAGACGTGCAGAAAGAGGGAAGAGAGGTGCAGAAAAAGGCTAGAAAAGTGCAGAAAGAGGCAAAAGAGGTACATAAAGAGACAACAGGGGTGCAGAAAGAAGCAAGACAGGTGCAGAAAGAAGCATGGAAAGTGCAAAATGAAGCAACAGGGGTGCAGAAAGAAGCAAGAGAAGTGCAGAAACAGGCAAGAGAAGTGGACAAAGAGGCAAGAGAATTGCTGAAAGAAGCAACAGAGGTGTAGAAAGAAGCAAGAAAAGTGCAGAAAGAAGCAAGTGAGATACAAAAACAGGCAGGAAAGGTACAGAAAGAGGGAAGACGAGTGCAGAAAGAGACAACAAGGGTGCAGAAAGAAGCAAATGAGGTGCAGAAAGAGGCAACAGACGTGCAGAAAGAGGGAAGAGAGGTGCAGAAAAAGGCAAGAAAAGTGCAGAAAGAGGCAAAAGAGGTACATAAAGAGACAACAGCGGTGCAGAAAGAAGCAAGACAGGTGCAGAAAGAAGCATGGAAAGTGCAGAATGAAGCAACAGGGGTGCAGAAAGAGGCAAGAAAAGTGTAGAAAGGAGCAAGTGAGGTGCAGAAAGAGCCAACAGAGCTGCAAAAAGAGGCAAGAGAGGTGCAGAAACAGGCAAGAGAAGTGCACAAAGAGGCAAGAGAATTGCTGAAAGAAGCAACAGAGGTGTAGAAAGAAGCAAGAAAAGTGCAGAAAGAGGCAAGTGAGATGCAAAAACAGGCAGGAAAGGTACAGAAAGAGGGAAGACGAGTGCTGAAAGAGACAACAGGGGTGCACAAAGAAGCAAATGAGGTGCAGAAAGAGGCAATAGATGTGCAGAAAGAGGGAAGAGAGGTGCAGAAAAAGGCAAGAAAAGTGCAGAAAGAGGCAAAAGAGGTACATAAAGAGATAACAGGGGTGCAGAAAGAAGCAAGACAGGTGCAGAAAGAAGCATGGAAAGTGCAGAATGAAGCAACAGGGGTGCAGAAAGAGGCAAGAGAAGTGCAGAAACAGGCAAGAGAAGTGCACAAAGAGGCAAGAGAATTGCTGAAAGAAGCAACAGAGGTGTAGAAAGAAGCAAGAAAAGTGCAGAAAGAGGCAAGTGAGATGCAAAAACAGGCAGGAAAGTTACAGAAAGAGGGAAGACGAGTGCAGAAAGAGACAACAGGGGTGCAGAAAGAAGCAAATGAGGTGCAGAAAGAAGGAAGAGAGTTGCAGAAAAAGGCAAGAAAAGTGCAGAAAGAGTCAAAAGAGGTACATAAAGAGACAACAGGGGTGCAGAAAGAAGCATGGAAAGTGCAGAATGAAGCAACAGGGGTGCAGAACGAGGCAAGAGAAGTGTAGAAAGGAGCAAGTGAGGTGCAGAAATATCCAACAGAGGTGCAAAAGAGGCAAGAGAGGTGCAGAAACAGGCAAGAGAAGTGCACAAAGAGGCAAGAGAATTGCTGAAAGAAACAACAGAGGTGTAGAAAGAAGCAAGAAAAGTGCGGAAAGAGGCAAGTGAGATGCAAAAACAGGCAGGAAAGTTACAGAAAGAGGGAAGACGAGTGCAGAAAGAGACAACAGGGGTGCAGAAAGAAGCAAATGAGGTGCAGAAAGAGGCAACAGACGTGCCGAAAGAGGGAAGAGAGGTGCAGAAAAAGGCAAGAAAAGTGCAGAAAGAGGCAAAGAGGTACATAAAGAGACAACAGGGGTGCAGAAAGAAGCAAGACAGGTGCAGAAAGAAGCATGGAAAGTGCAGAATGAAGCAACAGGGGTGCAGAAAGAGGCAAGAGAAGTGCAGAAACAGGCAAGAGAAGTGCACAAAGAGGCAAGAAAATTGCTGAAAGAAGCAACAGAGGTGTAGAAAGAAGCAAGAAAAGTGCATAAAGAGGCAAGTGAGATGAAAAAACAGGCAGAAAAGGTACAGAAAGAGGGAAGACGAGTCCAGACAGAGACAGCAGGGGTGGAGAAAGAAGGAAGAGAGGTGCAGAAAAAGGCAAGAAAAGTGCAGAAAGAGGCAAAAGAGGTACATAAAGAGACAACAGGGGTGCAGAAAGAAGCAAGACAGGTGCCGAAAGAAGCATGGAAAGTGCGGAATAAAGCAAAAGGGGTGCAGAAAGAGGCAAGAGAAGTGTAGAAAGGAGCAAGTGAGGTGCAGAAAGAGCCAACAGAGGTGCAAAAAGAGGCAAGAAAGGTGCAGAAACAGGCAAGAGAAGTGCACAAAGAGGCAAGAGAATTGCTGAAAGAAGCAACAGAGGTGTAGAAAGAAGCAAGAAAAGTGCAGAAAGAGGCAAGTGAGATGCAAAAACAGGCAGGAAAGGTACAGAAAGAGGGAAGACGAGTGCAGAAAGAGACAACAGGGGTGCACAAAGAAGCAAATGAGGTGCAGAAAGAGGCAACAGACGTGCAGAAAGAGGGAAGAGAGGTGCAGAAAAAGGCAAGAAAAGTGCAGAAAGAGGCAAAAGAGGTACATAAAGAGACAACAGGGGTGCAGAAAGAAGCAAGACAGGTGCAGAAAGAAGCATGGAAAGTGCAAAATGATTCAACAGGGGTGCAGAAAGAGGCAAGAGAAGTGCAGAAACAGGCAAGAGAAGTGGACAAAGAGGCAAGAGAATTGCTGAAAGAAGCAACAGAGGTGTAGAAAGAAGCAAGAAAAGTGCAGAAAGAAGCAAGTGAGATACAAAAACAGGCAGGAAAGGTACAGAAAGAGGGAAGACGAGTGCAGAAAGAGACAACAGGGGTGCAGAAAGAAGCAAATGAGGTGCAGAAAGAGGCAACAGACGTGCAGAAAGAGGGAAGAGAGGTGCAGAAAAAGGCAAGAAAAGTGCAGAAAGAGGCAAAAGAGCTACATAAAGAGACAACAGCGAGTGCAGAAAGAAGCAAGACAGGTGCAGAAAGAAGCATGGAAAGTGCAGAATGAAGCAACAGGGGTGCAGAAAGAGGCAAGAGAAGTGTAGAAAGGAGCAAGTGAGGTGCAGAAACAGCCAACAGAGGTGCAAAAGAGGCAAGAGAGGTGCAGAGACAGGCAAGAGAAGTGCACAAAGAGGCAAGAGAATTGCTGAAAGAAGCAACAGAGGTGTAGAAAGAAGCAAGAAAAGTGCAGAAAGAGGCAAGTGAGATGCAAAAACAGGCAGGAAAGGTACAGAAAGAGGGAAGACGAGTGCTGAAAGAGACAACAGGGGTGCACAAAGAAGCAAATGAGGTGCAGAAAGAGGCAATAGATGTGCAGAAAGAGGGAAGAGAGCTGCAGAAAAAGGCAAGAAAAGTGCAGAAAGAGGCAAAAGAGCTACATAAAGAGACAACAGCGGTGCAGAAAGAAGCAAGACAGGTGCAAAAAGAAGCATGGAAAGTGCAGAATGAAGCAACAGGGGTGCAGAAAGAGGCAAGAGAAGTGTAGAAAGGAGCAAGTGAGGTGCAGAAAGAGCCAACAGAGGTGCAAAAAGAGGCAAGAGAGGTGCAGAGACAGGCAAGAGAAGTGCACAAAGAGGCAAGAGAATTGCTGAAAGAAGCAACAGAGGTGTAGAAAGAAGCAAGAAAAGTGCAGAAAGAGGCAAGTGAGATGCAAAAACAGGCAGGAAAGGTACAGAAAGAGGGAAGACGAGTGCTGAAAGAGACAACAGGGGTGCACAAAGAAGCAAATGAGGTGCAGAAAGAGGCAATAGATGTGCAGAAAGAGGGAAGAGAGGTGCAGAAAAAGGCAAGAAAAGTGCAGAAAGAGGCAAAAGAGGTACATAAAGAGATAACGGGTGCAGAAAGAAGCAAGACAGGTGAAGAAAGAAGCATGGAAAGTGCCGAATGAAGCAACAGGGTGCAGAAAGAGGCAAGAGAAGTGCAGAAACAGGCAAGAGAAGTGCACAAAGAGGCAAGAGAATTGCTGAAAGAAGCAACAGAGGTGTAGAAAGAAGCAAGAAAAGTGCAGAAAGAGGCAAGTGAGATGCAAAAACAGGCAGGAAAGTTACAGAAAGAGGGAAGACGAGTGCAGAAAGAGACAACAGAGGTGCAGAAAGAAGCAAATGAGGTGCAGAAAGAGGGAAGAGAGTTGCAGAAAAGGCAAGAAAAGTGCAGAAAGAGTCAAAAGAGGTACATAAAGAGACAACAGGGGTGCTGAAAGAAGCATGGAAAGTGCAGAATGAAGCAACAGGGGTGCAGAACGAGGCAAGAGAAGTGCAGAAAGGAGCAAGTGAGGTGCAGAAAGATCCAACAGAGGTGCAAAAAGAGGCAAGAGAGGTGCAGAAACAGGCAAGAGAAGTGCACAAAGAGGCAAGAGAATTGCTGAAAGAAGCAACAGAGGTGTAGAAAGAAGCAAGAAAAGTGCAGAAAGAGGCATGGAAAGTGCATAATGAAGCAACAGGGGTGCAGAAAGAGGCAAGAGAAGTGTAGAGAGGAGCCGGTGAGGTGCAAAAAGAGCCAACAGAGGTGCAGAAAGAGGCAAGAGAAGTGCACAAAGAGGCAAGAGAATTGCTGAAAGAAACAACAGAGGTGTAGAAAGAAGCAAGAAAAGTGCGGAAAGAGGCAAGTGAGATGCAAAAACAGGCAGGAAAGTTACAGAAAGAGGGAAGACGAGTGCAGAAAGAGACAACAGGGGTGCAGAAAGAGGCAAATGAGGTGCAGAAAGAGGCAACAGATGTGCAGAAAGAGGGAAGAGAGGTGCAGAAAAGCCAAGAAAAGTGCAGAAAGAGGCAAAAGAGTTACATAAAGAGACAACAGGGGTACAGAAAGAAGCAAGACAGGTGCAGAAAGAAGCATGGAAAGTGCGGAATGAAGCAACAGAGGTGCAGAAAGAGGCAAGAGAAGTGTAGAAAGGAGCAAGTGAGGGGCAGAAAGAGCCAACAGAGGTGCAAAAAGAGGCAAGAGAGGTGCAGAAACAGGCAAGAAAAGTGCACAAAGAGGCAAGAGAATTGCTGAAAGAAGCAACATAGGTGTAGAAAGAAGCAAGAAAAGTGCAGAAAGAGGCATGTGAGATGCAAAAACAGGCAGGAAAGGTACAGAAAGAGGGAAGACGAGTGCAGACAGAGACAACAGGGGTGCAGAAAGAAGCAAATGAGGTGCAGAAAGAGGCAACAGACGATGCAGAAAGAGGGAAGAGAGGTGCAGAAAAAGCCAAGAAAAGTGCAGAAAGAGGCAAAGAGGTACATAAAGAGACAACAGGGGTGCAGAAAGAAGCAAGACAGGTGCAGAAAGAAGCATGGAAAGTGCAGAATGATGCAACAGGGGTGCAGAAAGAGGCAAGAGAAGTGCACAAAGAGGCAAGAGAATTGCTGAAAGAAGCAACAGAGGTGTAGAAAGAAGCAAGAAAAGTGCAGAAAGAGTCAAGTGAGATGCAAAAACAGGCAGGAAAGGTACAGAAAGAGGAAGACGAGTGCAGAAAGAGACAACAGGGGTGCAGAAAGAAGCAAATGATGTGCAGAAAGAGGGAAGAGAGGTGCAGAAAAAGGCAAGAAAGATGCAGAAAGAGGCAAAAGAAGTACATAAAGAGACAACAGGGTGCAGAAATAAGCAAGACGGGTGCAGAAAGAAGCATCGAAAGTGTAGAATGAAGCAACAGGGGTGCAGAAAGAGGCAAGAGAAGTGCAGAAACAGGCAAGAGATGTGCACAAAGAGGCAAGAGAATTGCTGAAAGAAGCAACAGAGGTGCAGAAAGAAGCAAGAAAAGTGCAGAAAGAGGCATGGAAAGTGCATAATAAAGCAACAGGGGTGCAGAAAGGGGCAAGAGAAGTGTAGAGAGGAGCAAGTGAGGTGCAAAAGAGCCAACAGAGGTGCAGAAAGAGGCAAGAGAGGTGCAGAAACAGGCAAGAGATGTGCACAAAGAGGCAAGAGAATTGCTGAAAGAAACAACAGAGGTGTAGAAAGAAGCAAGAAAAGTGCGGAAAGAGGCAAGTGAGATGCAAAAACTGGCAGGAAAGTTACAGAAAGAGGGAAGACGAGTGCAGAAAGAGACAACAGGGGTGCAGAAAGAAGCAAATGAGGTGCAGAAAGAGGCAACAGACGTGCAGAAAGAGGGAAGAGAGGTGCAGAAAAAGGCAAGAAAAGTGCAGAAAGAGGCAAAAGAGGTACATAAAGAGACAACAGGGTGCAGAAAGAAGCAAGACAGGTGCAGAAAGAAGCATGGAAAGTGCAGAATGAAGCAACAGGGGTGCAGAAAGAGGCAAGAGAAGTGCAGAAACAGGCAAGAGAAGTGCACAAAGAGGCAAGAAAATTGCTGAAAGAAGCAACAGAGGTGTAGAAAGAAGCAAGAAAAGTGCATAAAGAGGCAAGTGAGATGCAAAAACAGGCAGGAAAGGTACAGAAAGAGGGAAGACGAGTCCAGACAGAGACAGCAGGGGTGGAGAAAGAAGCAAATGAGGTGCAGAACGAGGCAACAGACGTGCAGAAAGAGGGAAGAGAGGTGCAGAAAAAGGCAAGAAAAGTGCAGAAAGAGGCAAAAGAGGTACATAAAGAGACAACAGGGGTGCAGAAAGAAGCAAGACAGGTGCCGAAAGAAGCATGGAAAGTGCGGAATAAAGCAAAGGGGGTGCAGAAAGAGGCAAGAGCAGTGTAGAAAGGAGCAAGTGACGTGCAGAAAAAGCCAACAGAGGTGCAAAAAGAGGCAAAGAAAGGTGCAGAAACAGGCAAGAGAAGTGCACAAAGAGGCAAGAGAATTGCTGAAAGAAGCAACAGAGGTGTAGAAAGAAGCAAGAAAAGTGCAGAAAGAGGCAAGTGAGATGCAAAAACAGGCAGGAAAGGTACAGAAAGAGGGAAGACGAGTGCAGAAAGAGACAACAGGGGTGCACAAATAAGCAAATGAGGTGCAGAAAGAGGCAACAGACGTGCAGAAAGAGGGAAGAGAGGTGCAGAAAAAGGCTAGAAAAGTGCAGAAAGAGGCAAAAGAGGTACATAAAGAGACAACAGGGGTGCAGAAAGAAGCAAGACAGGTGCAGAAAGAAGCATGGAAAGTGCAAAATGAAGCAACAGGGGTGCAGAAAGAAGCAAGAGAAGTGCAGAAACAGGCAAGAGAAGTGGACAAAGAGGCAAGAGAATTGCTGAAAGAAGCAACAGAGGTGTAGAAAGAAGCAAGAAAAGTGCAGAAAGAAGCAAGTGAGATACAAAAACAGGCAGGAAAGGTACAGAAAGAGGGAAGACGAGTGCAGAAAGAGACAACAAGGGTGCAGAAAGAAGCAAATGAGGTGCAGAAAGAGGCAACAGACGTGCAGAAAGAGGGAAGAGAGGTGCAGAAAAAGGCAAGAAAAGTGCAGAAAGAGGCAAAAGAGGTACATAAAGAGACAACAGCGGTGCAGAAAGAAGCAAGACAGGTGCAGAAAGAAGCATGGAAAGTGCAGAATGAAGCAACAGGGGTGCAGAAAGAGGCAAGAAAAGTGTAGAAAGGAGCAAGTGAGGTGCAGAAAGAGCCAACAGAGCTGCAAAAGAGGCAAGAGAGGTGCAGAAACAGGCAAGAGAAGTGCACAAAGAGGCAAGAGAATTGCTGAAAGAAGCAACAGAGGTGTAGAAAGAAGCAAGAAAAGTGCAGAAAGAGGCAAGTGAGATGCAAAAACAGGCAGGAAAGGTACAGAAAGAGGGAAGACGAGTGCTGAAAGAGACAACAGGGGTGCACAAAGAAGCAAATGAGGTGCAGAAAGAGGCAATAGATGTGCAGAAAGAGGGAAGAGAGGTGCAGAAAAAGGCAAAGAAAAGTGCAGAAAGAGGCAAAAGAGGTACATAAAGAGATAACAGGGGTGCAGAAAGAAGCAAGACAGGTGCAGAAAGAAGCATGGAAAGTGCAGAATGAAGCAACAGGGGTGCAGAAAGAGGCAAGAGAAGTGCAGAAACAGGCAAGAGAAGTGCACAAAGAGGCAAGAGAATTGCTGAAAGAAGCAACAGAGGTGTAGAAAAGAAGCAAGAAAAGTGCAGAAAGAGGCAAGTGAGATGCAAAACAGGCAGGAAAGTTACAGAAAGAGGGAAGACGAGTGCAGAAAGAGACAACAGGGGTGCAGAAAGAAGCAAATGAGGTGCAGAAAGAAGGAAGAGAGTTGCAGAAAAGGCAAGAAAAGTGCAGAAAGAGTCAAAAGAGGTACATAAAGAGACAACAGGGGTGCAGAAAGAAGCATGGAAAGTGCAGAATGAAGCAACAGGGGTGCAGAACGAGGCAAGAGAAGTGTAGAAAGGAGCAAGTGAGGTGCAGAAATATCCAACAGAGGTGCAAAAAGAGGCAAGAGAGGTGCAGAAACAGGCAAGAGAAGTGCACAAAGAGGCAAGAGAATTGCTGAAAGAAACAACAGAGGTGTAGAAAGAAGCAAGAAAAGTGCGGAAAGAGGCAAGTGAGATGCAAAAACAGGCAGGAAAGTTACAGAAAGAGGGAAGACGAGTGCAGAAAGAGACAACAGGGGTGCAGAAAGAAGCAAATGAGGTGCAGAAAGAGGCAACAGACGTGCAGAAAGAGGGAAGAGAGGTGCAGAAAAAGGCAAGAAAAGTGCAGAAAGAGGCAAAAGAGGTACATAAAGAGACAACAGGGGTGCAGAAAGAAGCAAGACAGGTGCAGAAAGAAGCATGGAAAGTGCAGAATGAAGCAACAGGGGTGCAGAAAGAGGCAAGAGAAGTGCAGAAACAGGCAAGAGAAGTGCACAAAGAGGCAAGAAAATTGCTGAAAGAAGCAACAGAGGTGTAGAAAGAAGCAAGAAAGAGTGCATAAAGAGGCAAGTGAGATGAAAAACAGGCAGAAAAGGTACAGAAAGAGGGAAGACGAGTCCAGACAGAGACAGCAGGGGTGGAGAAAGAAGGAAGAGAGGTGCAGAAAAAAGGCAAGAAAAAGTGCAGAAAGAGGCAAAAGAGGTACATAAAGAGACAACAGGGGTGCAGAAAGAAGCAAGACAGGTGCCGAAAGAAGCATGGAAAGTGCGGAATAAAGCAAAGGGGTGCAGAAAGAGGCAAGAGAAGTGTAGAAAGGAGCAAGTGAGGTGCAGAAAGAGCCAACAGAGGTGCAAAAGAGGCAAGAAAGGTGCAGAAACAGGCAAGAGAAGTGCACAAAGAGGCAAGAGAATTGCTGAAAGAAGCAACAGAGGTGTAGAAAGAAGCAAGAAAAGTGCAGAAAGAGGCAAGTGAGATGCAAAAACAGGCAGGAAAGGTACAGAAAGAGGGAAGACGAGTGCAGAAAGAGACAACAGGGGTGCACAAAGAAGCAAATGAGGTGCAGAAAGAGGCAACAGACGTGCAGAAAGAGGGAAGAGAGGTGCAGAAAAGGCAAGAAAAGTGCAGAAAGAGGCAAAAGAGGTACATAAAGAGACAACAGGGGTGCAGAAAGAAGCAAGACAGGTGCAGAAAGAAGCATGGAAAGTGCAAAATGATTCAACAGGGGTGCAGAAAGAGGCAAGAGAAGTGCAGAAACAGGCAAGAGAAGTGGACAAAGAGGCAAGAGAATTGCTGAAAGAAGCAACAGAGGTGTAGAAAGAAGCAAGAAAAGTGCAGAAAGAAGCAAGTGAGATACAAAAACAGGCAGGAAAGGTACAGAAAGAGGGAAGACGAGTGCAGAAAGAGACAACAGGGGTGCAGAAAGAAGCAAATGAGGTGCAGAAAGAGGCAACAGACGTGCAGAAAGAGGGAAGAGAGGTGCAGAAAAAGGCAAGAAAAGTGCAGAAAGAGGCAAAAGAGCTACATAAAGAGACAACAGCGGTGCAGAAAGAAGCAAGACAGGTGCAGAAAGAAGCATGGAAAGTGCAGAATGAAGCAACAGGGGTCCAGAAAGAGGCAAGAGAAGTGTAGAAAGGAGCAAGTGAGGTGCAGAAACAGCCAACAGAGGTGCAAAAAGAGGCAAGAGAGGTGCAGAGACAGGCAAGAGAAGTGCACAAAGAGGCAAGAGAATTGCTGAAAGAAGCAACAGAGGTGTAGAAAGAAGCAAGAAAAGTGCAGAAAGAGGCAAGTGAGATGCAAAAACAGGCAGGAAAGGTACAGAAAGAGGGAAGGCGAGTGCTGAAAGAGACAACAGGGGTGCACAAAGAAGCAAATGAGGTGCAGAAAGAGGCAATAGATGTGCAGAAAGAGGGAAGAGAGCTGCAGAAAAAGGCAAAGAAAAGTGCAGAAAGAGGCAAAGAGCTACATAAAGAGACAACAGCGGTGCAGAAAGAAGCAAGACAGGTGCAGAAAGAAGCATGGAAAGTGCAGAATGAAGCAACAGGGGTGCAGAAAGAGGCAAGAGAAGTGTAGAAAGGAGCAAGTGAGGTGCAGAAAGAGCCAACAGAGGTGCAAAAGAGGCAAGAGAGGTGCAGAGACAGGCAAGAGAAGTGCACAAAGAGGCAAGAGAATTGCTGAAAGAAGCAACAGAGGTGTAGAAAGAAGCAAGAAAAGTGCAGAAAGAGGCAAGTGAGATGCAAAAACAGGCAGGAAAGGTACAGAAAGAGGGAAGATGAGTGCTGAAAGAGACAACAGGGTGCACAAAGAAGCTAAATGAGGTGCAGAAAGAGGCAATAGATGTGCAGAAAGAGGGAAGAGAGTGCAGAAAAAGGTAAGAAAAGTGCAGAAAGAGGCAAAGAGGTACATAAAGAGATAACGGGTGCAGAAAGAAGCAAGACAGGTGAAGAAAGAAGCATGGAAAGTGCCGAATGAAGCAACAGGGGTGCAGAAAGAGGCAAGAGAAGTGCAGAAACAGGCAAGAGAAGTGCACAAAGAGGCAAGAGAATTGCTGAAAGAAGCAACAGAGGTGTAGAAAGAAGCAAGAAAAGTGCAGAAAGAGGCAAGTGAGATGCAAAAACAGGCAGGAAAGTTACAGAAAGAGGGAAGACGAGTGCAGAAAGAGACAACAGGGGTGCAGAAAGAAGCAAATGAGGTGCAGAAAGAGGGAAGAGAGTTGCAGAAAAAGGCAAGAAAAGTGCAGAAAGAGTCAAAAGAGGTACATAAAGAGACAACAGGGGTGCTGAAAGAAGCATGGAAAGTGCAGAATGAAGCAACAGGGTGCAGAACGAGGCAAGAGAAGTGCAGAAAGGAGCAAGTGAGGTGCAGAAAGATCCAACAGAGGTGCAAAAAGAGGCAAGAGAGGTGCAGAAACAGGCAAGAGAAGTGCACAAAGAGGCAAGAGAATTGCTGAAAGAAGCAACAGAGGTGTAGAAAGAAGCAAGAAAAGTGCAGAAAGAGGCATGGAAAGTGCATAATGAAGCAACAGGGGTGCAGAAAGAGGCAAGAGAAGTGTAGAGAGGAGCCGGTGAGGTGCAAAAGAGCCAACAGAGGTGCAGAAAGAGGCAAGAGAAGTGCACAAAGAGGCAGAGAATTGCTGAAAGAAACAACAGAGGTGTAGAAAGAAGCAAGAAAAGTGCGAGAAAGAGGCAAGTGAGATGCAAAAACAGGCAGGAAAGTTACAGAAAGAGGGAAGACGAGTGCAGAAAGAGACAACAGGGGTGCAGAAAGAGGCAAATGAGGTGCAGAAAGAGGCAACAGATGTGCAGAAAGAGGGAAGAGAGGTGCAGAAAAAGCCAAGAAAAGTGCAGAAAGAGGCAAAAGAGTTACATAAAGAGACAACAGGGGTACAGAAAGAAGCAAGACAGGTGCAGAAAGAAGCATGGAAAGTGCGGAATGAAGCAACAGAGGTGCAGAAAGAGGCAAGAGAAGTGTAGAAAGGAGCAAGTGAGGGGCAGAAAGAGCCAACAGAGGTGCAAAAGAGGCAAGAGAGGTGCAGAAACGGGCAAGAAAAGTGCACAAAGAGGCAAGAGAATTGCTGAAAGAAGCAACATAGGTGTAGAAAGAAGCAAGAAAAGTGCAGAAAGAGGCATGTGAGATGCAAAAACAGGCAGGAAAGGTACAGAAAGAGGGAAGACGAGTGCAGACAGAGACAACAGGGGTGCAGAAAGAAGCAAATGAGGTGCAGAAAGAGGCAACAGACGTGCAGAAAGAGGAAGAGAGGTGCAGAAAAAGCCAAGAAAAGTGCAAAAGAGGCAAAAGAGGTACATAAAGAGACAACAGGGGTGCAGAAAGAAGCAAGACAGGTGCAGAAAGAAGCATGGAAAGTGCAGAATGATGCAACAGGGGTGCAGAAAGAGGCAAGAGAAGTGCACAAAGAGGCAAGAGAATTGCTGAAAGAAGCAACAGAGGTGTAGAAAGAAGCAAGAAAAGTGCAGAAAGAGTCAAGTGAGATGCAAAAACAGGCAGGAAAGGTACAGAAAGAGGGAAGACGAGTGCAGAAAGAGACAACAGGGGTGCAGAAAGAAGCAAATGATGTGCAGAAAGAGGAAGAGAGAGTGCAGAAAAAGGCAAGAAAGATGCAGAAAGAGGCAAAAGAAGTACATAAAGAGACAACAGGGGTGCAGAAATAAGCAAGACGGGTGCAGAAAGAAGCATCGAAAGTGTAGAATGAAGCAACAGGGGTGCAGAAAGAGGCAAGAGAAGTGCAGAAACAGGCAAGAGATGTGCACAAAGAGGCAAGAGAATTGCTGAAAGAAGCAACAGAGGTGCAGAAAGAAGCAAGAAAAGTGCAGAAAGAGGCATGGAAAGTGCATAATAAAGCAACAGAGGGTGCAGAAAGGGGCAAGAGAAGTGTAGAGAGGGAGCAAGTGAGGTGCAAAAGAGCCAACAGAGGTGCAGAAAGAGGCAAGAGAAGTGCAGAAACAGGCAAGAGATGTGCACAAAGAGGCAAGAGAATTGCTGAAAGAAACAACAGAGGTGTAGAAAGAAGCAAGAAAAGTGCGGAAAGAGGCAAGTGAGATGCAAAAACTGGCAGGAAAGTTACAGAAAGAGGGAAGACGAGTGCAGAAAGAGACAACAGGGGTGCAGAAAGAAGCAAATGAGGTGCAGAAAGAGGCAACAGACGTGCAGAAAGAGGGAAGAGAGGTGCAGAAAAAGGCAAGAAAAGTGCAGAAAGAGGCAAAGAGGTACATAAAGAGACAACAGGGGTGCAGAAAGAAGCAAGACAGGTGCAGAAAGAAGCATGGAAAGTGCAGAATGAAGCAACAGGGGTGCAGAAAGAGGCAAGAGAAGTGCAGAAACAGGCAAGAGAAGTGCACAAAGAGGCAAGAAAATTGCTGAAAGAAGCAACAGAGGTGTAGAAAGAAGCAAGAAAAGTGCATAAAGAGGCAAGTGAGATGCAAAAACAGGCAGGAAAGGTACAGAAAGGGGGAAGACGAGTCCAGACAGAGACAGCAGGGGTGGAGAAAGAAGCAAATGAGGTGCAGAACGAGGCAACAGACGTGCAGAAAGAGGGAAGAGAGGTGCAGAAAAGGCAAGAAAAAGTGCAGAAAGAGGCAAAAGAGGTACATAAAGAGACAACAGGGGTGCAGAAAGAAGCAAGACAGGTGCCGAAAGAAGCATGGAAAGTGCGGAATAAAGCAAAAGGGGTGCAGAAAGAGGCAAGAGCAGTGTAGAAAGGAGCAAGTGACGTGCAGAAAAAGCCAACAGAGGTGCAAAAAGAGGCAAGAAAGGTGCAGAAACAGGCAAGAGAAGTGCACAAAGAGGCAAGAGAATTGCTGAAAGAAGCAACAGAGGTGTAGAAAGAAGCAAGAAAAGTGCAGAAAGAGGCAAGTGAGATGCAAAAACAGGCAGGAAAGGTACAGAAAGAGGAAGAGCGAGTGCAGAAAGAGACAACAGGGGTGCACAAATAAGCAAATGAGGTGCAGAAAGAGGCAACAGACGTGCAGAAAGAGGGAAGAGAGGTGCAGAAAAAGGCTAGAAAAGTGCAGAAAGAGGCAAAAGAGGTACATAAAGAGACAACAGGGGTGCAGAAAGAAGCAAGACAGGTGCAGAAAGAAGCATGGAAAGTGCAAAATGAAGCAACAGGGGTGCAGAAAGAAGCAAGAGAAGTGCAGAAACAGGCAAGAGAAGTGGACAAAGAGGCAAGAGAATTGCTGAAAGAAGCAACAGAGGTGTAGAAAGAAGCAAGAAAAGTGCAGAAAGAAGCAAGTGAGATACAAAAACAGGCAGGAAAGGTACAGAAAGAGGGAAGACGAGTGCAGAAAGAGACAACAAGGGTGCAGAAAGAAGCAAATGAGGTGCAGAAAGAGGCAACAGACGTGCAGAAAGAGGGAAGAGAGGTGCAGAAAAAGGCAAGAAAAGTGCAGAGAAGAGGCAAAAGAGGTACATAAAGAGACAACAGCGGTGCAGAAAGAAGCAAGACAGGTGCAGAAAGAAGCATGGAAGAAGTGCAGAATGAAGCAACAGGGGTGCAGAAAGAGGCAAGAAAAGTGTAGAAAGGAGCAAGTGAGGTGCAGAAAGAGCCAACAGAGCTGCAAAAAGAGGCAAGAGAGGTGCAGAAACAGGCAAGAGAAGTGCACAAAGAGGCAAGAGAATTGCTGAAAGAAGCAACAGAGGTGTAGAAAGAAGCAAGAAAAGTGCAGAAAGAGGCAAGTGAGATGCAAAAACAGGCAGGAAAGGTACAGAAAGAGGGAAGACGAGTGCTGGAAAGAGACAACAGGGGTGCACAAAGAAGCAAATGAGGTGCAGAAAGAGGCAATAGATGTGCAGAAAGAGGGAGAGAGGTGCAGAAAAAGGCAAGAAAAGTGCAGAAAGAGGCAAAAGAGGTACATAAAGAGATAACAGGGGTGCAGAAAGAAGCAAGACAGGTGCAGAAAGAAGCATGGAAAGTGCAGAATGAAGCAACAGGGGTGCAGAAAGAGGCAAGAGAAGTGCAGAAACAGGCAAGAGAAGTGCACAAAGAGGCAAGAGAATTGCTGAAAGAAGCAACAGAGGTGTAGAAAGAAGCAAGAAAAGTGCAGAAAGAGGCAAGTGAGATGCAAAAACAGGCAGGAAAGTTACAGAAAGAGGGAAGACGAGTGCAGAAAGAGACAACAGGGGTGCAGAAAGAAGCAAATGAGGTGCAGAAAGAAGGAAGAGAGTTGCAGAAAAAGGCAAGAAAAGTGCAGAAAGAGTCAAAAGAGGTACATAAAGAGACAACAGGGGTGCAGAAAGAAGCATGGAAAGTGCAGAATGAAGCAACAGGGTGCAGAAACGAGGCAAGAGAAGTGTAGAAAGGAGCAAGTGAGGTGCAGAAATATCCAACAGAGGTGCAAAAGAGGCAAGAGAGGTGCAGAAACAGGCAAGAGAAGTGCACAAAGAGGCAAGAGAATTGCTGAAAGAAACAACAGAGGTGTAGAAAGAAGCAAGAAAAGTGCGGAAAGAGGCAAGTGAGATGCAAAAACAGGCAGGAAAGTTACAGAAAGAGGGAAGACGAGTGCAGAAAGAGACAACAGGGTGCAGAAAGAAGCAAATGAGGTGCAGAAAGAGGCAACAGACGTGCAGAAAGAGGAAGAGAGGTGCAGAAAAAGGCAAGAAAAGTGCAGAAAGAGGCAAAGAGGTACATAAAGAGACAACAGGGGTGCAGAAAGAAGCAAGACAGGTGCAGAAAGAAGCATGGAAAGTGCAGAATGAAGCAACAGGGGTGCAGAAAGAGGCAAGAGAAGTGCAGAAACAGGCAAGAGAAGTGCACAAAGAGGCAAGAAAATTGCTGAAAGAAGCAACAGAGGTGTAGAAAGAAGCAAGAAAAGTGCATAAAGAGGCAAGTGAGATGAAAAAACAGGCAGAAAAGGTACAGAAAGAGGGAAGACGAGTCCAGACAGAGACAGCAGGGGTGGAGAAAGAAGGAAGAGAGGTGCAGAAAAAGGCAAGAAAAGTGCAGAAAGAGGCAAAAGAGGTACATAAAGAGACAACAGGGGTGCAGAAAGAAGCAAGACAGGTGCCGAAGAAGCATGGAAGAGTGCGGAATAAAGCAAAGGGGTGCAGAAAGAGGCAAGAGAAGTGTAGAAAGGAGCAAGTGAGGTGCAGAAAGAGCCAACAGAGGTGCAAAGAGGCAAGAAAGGTGCAGAAACAGGCAAGAGAAGTGCACAAAGAGGCAAGAGAATTGCTGGAAAGAAGCAACAGAGGTGTAGAAAGAAGCAAGAAAAGTGCAGAAAGAGGCAAGTGAGATGCAAAAACAGGCAGGAAAGGTACAGAAAGAGGGAAGACGAGTGCAGAAAGAGACAACAGGGGTGCACAAAGAAGCAAATGAGGTGCAGAAAGAGGCAACAGACGTGCAGAAAGAGGGAAGAGAGGTGCAGAAAAAGGCAAGAAAAGTGCAGAAAGAGGCAAAAGAGGTACATAAAGAGACAACAGGGGTGCAGAAAGAAGCAAGACAGGTGCAGAAAGAAGCATGGAAAGTGCAAAATGATTCAACAGGGGTGCAGAAAGAGGCACGAGAAGTGCAGAAACAGGCAAGAGAAGTGGACAAAGAGGCAAGAGAATTGCTGAAAGAAGCAACAGAGGTGTAGAAAGAAGCAAGAAAAGTGCAGAAAGAAGCAAGTGAGATACAAAAACAGGCAGGAAAGGTACAGAAAGAGGGAAGACGAGTGCAGAAAGAGACAACAGGGGTGCAGAAAGAAGCAAATGAGGTGCAGAAAGAGGCAACAGACGTGCAGAAAGAGGGAAGAGAGGTGCAGAAAAAGGCAAGAAAAGTGCAGAAAGAGGCAAAAGAGCTACATAAAGAGACAACAGCGGTGCAGAAAGAAGCAAGACAGGTGCAGAAAGAAGCATGGAAAGTGCAGAATGAAGCAACAGGGGTGCAGAAAGAGGCAAGAGAAGTGTAGAAAGGAGCAAGTGAGGTGCAGAAAGAGCCAACAGAGGTGCAAAAAGAGGCAAGAGAGGTGCAGAGACAGGCAAGAGAAGTGCACAAAGAGGCAAGAGAATTGCTGAAAGAAGCAACAGAGGTGTAGAAAGAAGCAAGAAAGTGCAGAAAGAGGCAAGTGAGATGCAAAAACAGGCAGGAAAGGTACAGAAAGAGGGAAGACGAGTGCTGAAAGAGACAACAGGGGTGCACAAAGAAGCAAATGAGGTGCAGAAAGAGGCAATAGATGTGCAGAAAGAGGGAAGAAAGGTGCAGAAAAAGGTAAGAAAAGTGCAGAAAGAGGCAAAAGAGGTACATAAAGAGATAACGGGTGCAGAAAGAAGCAAGACAGGTGCAGAAAGAAGCATGGAAAGTGCAGAATGAAGCAACAGGGGTGCAGAAAGAGGCAAGAGAAGTGCAGAAACAGGCAAGAGAAGTGCACAAAGAGGCAAGAGAATTGCTGAAAGAAGCAACAGAGGTGTAGAAAGAAGCAAGAAAAGTGCAGAAAGAGGCAAGTGAGATGCAAAAACAGGCAGGAAAGTTACAGAAAGAGGGAAGACGAGTGCAGAAAGAGACAACAGGGGTGCAGAAAGAAGCAAATGAGGTGCAGAAAGAGGGAAGAGAGTTGCAGAAAAAGGCAAGAAAAGTGCAGAAAGAGTCAAAAGAGGTACATAAAGAGACAACAGGGGTGCTGAAAAGAAGCATGGAAAGTGCAGAATGAAGCAACAGGGGTGCAGAACGAGGCAAGAGAAGTGCAGAAAGGAGCAAGTGAGGTGCAGAAAGATCCAACAGAGGTGCAAAAGAGGCAAGAGAGGTGCAGAAACAGGCAAGAGAAGTGCACAAAGAGGCAAGAGAATTGCTGAAAGAAGCAACAGAGGTGTAGAAAGAAGCAAGAAAAGTGCAGAAAGAGGCATGGAAAGTGCATAATGAAGCAACAGGGGTGCAGAAAGAGGCAAGAGAAGTGTAGAGAGGAGCCGGTGAGGTGCAAAAGAGCCAACAGAGGTGCAGAAAGAGGCAAGATAAGTGCACAAAGAGGCAAGAGAATTGCTGAAAGAAACAACAGAGGTGTAGAAAGAAGCAAGAAAAGTGCGGAAAGAGGCAAGTGAGATGCAAAAACAGGCAGGAAAGTTAGCAGAAAGAGGGAAGACAGAGTGCAGAAAGAGACAACAGGGGTGCAGAAAGAGGCAAATGAGGTGCAGAAAGAGGCAACAGATGTGCAGAAAGAGGGGAAGAGAGGTGCAGAAAAAGCCAAGAAAAGTGCAGAAAGAGGCAAAAGAGTTACATAAGGAGACAACAGGGGTACAGAAAGAAGCAAGACAGGTGCAGAAAGAAGCATGGAAAGTGCGGAATGAAGCAACAGGGGTGCAGAAAGAGGCAAGAGAAGTGTAGAAAGGAGCAAGTGAGGGGCAGAAAGAGCCAACAGAGGTGCAAAAAGAGGCAAGAGAGGTGCAGAAACGGGCAAGAAAAGTGCACAAAGAGGCAAGAGAATTGCTGAAAGAAGCAACATAGGTGTAGAAAGAAGCAAGAAAAGTGCAGAAAGAGGCATGTGAGATGCAAAAACAGGCAGGAAAGGTACAGAAAGAGGGAAGACGAGTGCAGACAGAGACAACAGGGGTGCAGAAAGAAGCAAATGAGGTGCAGAAAGAGGCAACAGACGTGCAGAAAGAGGGAAGAGAGGTGCAGAAAAAGCCAAGAAAAGTGCAGAAAGAGGCAAAAGAGGTACATAAAGAGACAACAGGGGTGCAGAAAGAAGCAAGACAGGTGCAGAAAGAAGCATGGAAAGTGCAGAATGATGCAACAGGGGTGCAGAAAGAGGCAAGAGAAGTGCACAAAGAGGCAAGAGAATTGCTGAAAGAAGCAACAGAGGTGTAGAAAGAAGCAAGAAAAGTGCAGAAAGAGTCAAGTGAGATGCAAAAACAGGCAGGAAAGGTACAGAAAGAGGGAAGACGAGTGCAGAAAGAGACAACAGGGGTGCAGAAAGAAGCAAATGATGTGCAGAAAGAGGGAAGAGAGGTGCAGAAAAAGGCAAGAAAGATGCAGAAAGAGGCAAAAGAAGTACATAAAGAGACAACAGGGGTGCAGAAATAAGCAAGACGGGTGCAGAAAGAAGCATCGAAAGTGTAGAATGAAGCAACAGGGGTGCAGAAAGAGGCAAGAGAAGTGCAGAAACAGGCAAGAGATGTGCACAAAGAGGCAAGAGAATTGCTGAAAGAAGCAACAGAGGTGCAGAAAGAAGCAAGAAAAGTGCAGAAAGAGGCATGGAAAGTGCATAATAAAGCAACAGGGGTGCAGAAAGGGGCAAGAGAAGTGTAGAGAGGAGCAAGTGAGGTGCAAAAAGAGCCAACAGAGGTGCAGAAAGAGGCAAGAGAAGTGCAGAAACAGGCAAGAGATGTGCACAAAGAGGCAAGAGAATTGCTGAAAGAAACAACAGAGGTGTAGAAAGAAGCAAGAAAAGTGCGGAAAGAGGCAAGTGAGATGCAAAAACTGGCAGGAAAGTTACAGAAAGAGGGAAGACGAGTGCAGAAAGAGACAACAGGGGTGCAGAAAGAAGCAAATGAGGTGCAGAAAGAGGCAACAGACGTGCAGAAAGAGGGAAGAGAGGTGCAGAAAAAGGCAAGAAAAGTGCAGAAAGAGGCAAAAGAGGTACATAAAGAGACAACAGGGGTGCAGAAAGAAGCAAGACAGGTGCAGAAAGAAGCATGGAAAGTGCAGAATGAAGCAACAGGGGTGCAGAAAGAGGCAAGAGAAGTGCAGAAACAGGCAAGAGAAGTGCACAAAGAGGCAAGAAAATTGCTGAAAGAAGCAACAGAGGTGTAGAAAGAAGCAAGAAAAAGTGCATAAAGAGGCAAGTGAGATGCAAAAACAGGCAGGAAAGGTACAGAAAGAGGGAAGACGAGTCCAGACAGAGACAGCAGGGGTGGAGAAAGAAGCAAATGAGGGTGCAGAACGAGGCAACAGACGTGCAGAAAGAGGGAAGAGAGGTGCAGAAAAAGGCAAGAAAAGTGCAGAAAGAGGCAAAAGAGGTACATAAAGAGACAACAGGGGTGCAGAAAGAAGCAAGACAGGTGCCGAAAGAAGCATGGAAAGTGCGGAATAAAGCAAAAGGGGTGCAGAAAGAGGCAAGAGCAGTGTAGAAAGGAGCAAGTGACGTGCAGAAAAAGCCAACAGAGGTGCAAAAAGAGGCAAGAAAGGTGCAGAAACAGGCAAGAGAAGTGCACAAAGAGGCAAGAGAATTGCTGAAAGAAGCAACAGAGGTGTAGAAAGAAGCAAGAAAAGTGCAGAAAGAGGCAAGTGAGATGCAAAAACAGGCAGGAAAGGTACAGAAAGAGGGAAGACGAGTGCAGAAAGAGACAACAGGGGTGCACAAAGAAGCAAATGAGGTGCAGAAAGAGGCAACAGACGTGCAGAAAGAGGGAAGAGAGGTGCAGAAAAAGGCTAGAAAAGTGCAGAAAGAGGCAAAAGAGGTACATAAAGAGACAACAGGGGTGCAGAAAGAAGCAAGACAGGTGCAGAAAGAAGCATGGAAAGTGCAAAATGAAGCAACAGGGGTGCAGAAAGAAGCAAGAGAAGTGCAGAAACAGGCAAGAGAAGTGGACAAAGAGGCAAGAGAATTGCTGAAAGAAGCAACAGAGGTGTAGAAAGAAGCAAGAAAAGTGCAGAAAGAAGCAAGTGAGATACAAAAACAGGCAGGAAAGGTACAGAAAGAGGGAAGACGAGTGCAGAAAGAGACAACAAGGGTGCAGAAAGAAGCAAATGAGGTGCAGAAAGAGGCAACAGACGTGCAGAAAGAGGGAAGAGAGGTGCAGAAAAAGGCAAGAAAAGTGCAGAAAGAGGCAAAAGAGGTACATAAAGAGACAACAGCGGTGCAGAAAGAAGCAAGACAGGTGCAGAAAGAAGCATGGAAAGTGCAGAATGAAGCAACAGGGGTGCAGAAAGAGGCAAGAAAAGTGTAGAAAGGAGCAAGTGAGGTGCAGAAAGAGCCAACAGAGCTGCAAAAAGAGGCAAGAGAGGTGCAGAAACAGGCAAGAGAAGTGCACAAAGAGGCAAGAGAATTGCTGAAAGAAGCAACAGAGGTGTAGAAAGAAGCAAGAAAAGTGCAGAAAGAGGCAAGTGAGATGCAAAAACAGGCAGGAAAGGTACAGAAAGAGGGAAGACGAGTGCTGGAAAGAGACAACAGGGTGCACAAAGAAGCAAATGAGGTGCAGAAAGAGGCAATAGATGTGCAGAAAGAGGGAAGAGAGGTGCAGAAAAAGGCAAGAAAAGTGCAGAAAGAGGCAAAAGAGGTACATAAAGAGATAACAGGGGTGCAGAAAGAAGCAAGACAGGTGCAGAAAGAAGCATGGAAAGTGCAGAATGAAGCAACAGGGGTGCAGAGAGAGGCAAGAGAAGTGCAGAAACAGGCAAGAGAAGTGCACAAAGAGGCAAGAGAATTGCTGAAAGAAGCAACAGAGGTGTAGAAAGAAGCAAGAAAAGTGCAGAAAGAGGCAAGTGAGATGCAAAAACAGGCAGGAAAGTTACAGAAAGAGGGAAGACGAGTGCAGAAAGAGACAACAGGGGTGCAGAAAGAAGCAAATGAGGTGCAGAAAGAAGGAAGAGAGTTGCAGAAAAAGGCAAGAAAAGTGCAGAAAGAGTCAAAAGAGGTACATAAAGAGACAACAGCGGTGCAGAAAGAAGCAAGACAGGTGCAGAAAGAAGCATGGAAAGTGCAGAATGAAGCAACAGGGGTGCAGAACGAGGCAAGAGAAGTGTAGAAAGGAGCAAGTGAGGTGCAGAAATATCCAACAGAGGTGCAAAAAGAGGCAAGAGAGGTGCAGAAACAGGCAAGAGAAGTGCACAAAGAGGCAAGAGAATTGCTGAAAGAAGAAACAGAGGTGTAGAAAGAAGCAAGAAAAGTGCAGAAAGAGGCAAGTGAGATGCAAAAACAGGCAGGAAAGGTACAGAAAGAGGGAAGACGAGTGCAGAAAGAGATAACAGGGGTGCAGAAAGAAGCAAATGATGTGCAGGAAGAGGCAACAAACGTGCAAAAAGAGGGAAGAGAGGTGCAGAAAGTACATGAGATTTGCAGAATGAGGTTGAGAGAAGTGCAGAAAAAGAAAGAAACGTGCAGAGAGAAGCAACAGAAATGCAGAAAGAGGCAAGAGAGGCACAGAGGGAACCAAGAGTGGCTTGCGCACCATTAGTACCAATTTAACACCCACATTTAGCAATAAGTAACACGTGACCATTCTAGGTTTGCAAAGGGCCTTCCACCACGCTGTAACACTTGTCGCTGCATTTTTGGTAACGTTTGACCCGTTTTAGCTAGAAACAAGGCTTTTTTTGTTCAAATCTGCAGATTAGGGTGCAGATGATGAATTATGTGGCTAATGCAGAAAATGCATAATTGTGCGAAAGTCGGTGCAGCCAAACAGTCACATAATTCCAGTGGCCCTGCTCATACCTCTGACTAGGTCCACAAGTGCTCCTCAGTGATTCCATCTTTTTTGTCTCACTGAGTTCATAGTTGAGCTTCTATGGAAACGAGGAAGACTAAACCTGAGGTTACCACTCCACAACACAGACTACCATACCACATAATTACTCTCCATAACACGTAATCCCACTCTACATAATTCCTATACACTAAATACCACATACTTTCTATCAACATAATTTCACTGCACAACATACCACATAATTCCACTACACACAACGTACATCCACTCCACTCCAAAAACATTAGTAAAAACGTTTGCATTTACAACGCCAATAGCTCTAATTCTCGCAGATGCGAAACCTATTACATTGCAAACACTTCTTTAACTAGTAGTCGTGTTTGCAGAGTGGTGGAGAAAGAGTGCTGGGCCTCCGACCAGCTCTCAGGAATTCCGGTGCGTAGGGCTTACAGGAGGTACCAGTAGGGCTTCTTGGCCCCCAAAGTCCCTCAGGAGTAAATTGGACTTCATCCCCCATCCCGTAGTCTGCCAGGAGGCGCGTTTGCAGAATGGTGGAGAAAGGGGGCATGGCCTCCGAAGACGTCTTAGCAATCCCACTGTGCGGGACTTACTGGAGGTTACAAGAGGTAGTTGGCCTCAAGGACATCCTTGGGGCCAACTACCTCCTATTACCTCCAGTAAGTCCCACACAGCAGCATTGCTAAGTTCGAAGAGCAGGCCAAGCCCCCTTTGCCCACCACTCTACAAACGCGCTCCCTGGCACGCTCTTGGATGGGGATTGAAGTCCCCTTCACTGCTGGGGGTCCTTTAGGGGCCAACTAGCCTACCTCTTACCTCCAGTAAGCCCCACGCAGTGGGATTGCTGAGAGGTAGACAAAGGCCATGCCCCCTTTCTCCACCACTCTGCAAACGCCCCCCCTGGTGCGTTGTTAGTAGGGGAATTAATTCCCCTTGAATACTGTGGGTCCCTGGGGGCCAACTAGCCCACCAGGTACCTCCAATATGCGTGACAGAGCTGGATTGCAGAGAGGTGGTCCGAGGCCATGCCCCCTTTTTACACCACTCTGCAAACGCGCCTCTTGGTGCACTGCTGCTCGGGGGATGAAGTCCACTTGTGTCCTGAGGTCCTCAGGACACAAGAGGACCTCATCGCCCCACCACCAGTGCGCCAAGAGGCGCGTTTGCAGAGTGGTGTAAAAAGGGGCATGGCCTCGAACCACCTCTCTGCAACACAGCTCTGTGGCGCATACTGGATGTACCTGGTGGGCTAGTTGGCCCCCAGGGACCCTCAGGATTCAAGGGGACTTAATCCCCCAATTTACAATGCACCAGGGGGTGCGTTTGCACACTTCTTCTGTCAGGCCCCACCCCCTCCCTGCCCCACTGTGCAAACGCGCCCCCTGGCGCATTGTAAGTTGGGGAATTAAGTCCCCTTGAATTCTGAGGGTCCCTGGGGGCCAACTAGCCCACCAGGCACCTCCAGTAAGCACCACAGAGCTGCGTTGCAGAGAGGTGGTCAAGGCCACGCCCTTTGTACACCACTCTGCAAACGCGGCTCTGGCGCTTACTGGAGGTACCTGGTGGGCTAGTTGGCCCTCAGGGACCCTCAGTATTCAAGGGGAATTAATTCCCATCTAACAACGTGCCAGGGGGCGCGTTTCAGAGTGGTGGAGAAAGGGGGTGGCTCTCCGGCGAGATGCCGGCTTTTTTCTTGCTTTTTTTCACAAGGGGGCTGTGTGGCCCCCCTTTTTACTTTTTGTGACCCTGGGGACCCCATTCCCCAGGGCCTGACCCTATTTTTTTTTTTATTAAAAACAGGAAGGGGCCGCGTGGCCCCTCTCGAGGCCAATTTTGGCCCCGGGACCCCATCCCCCGGGCATGGCCAGACTTTTAAAAAAATTTATATGGAGGGGGCCGCGTGGCCCTCCCGGGCCACTTCTGGCCCCGGGACCCCATCCCCAGGGCCTGGCCTCTGTGAATGGGACCGTGGGGGAGCCCCAATGCCCCCACGGTCCCGCCGGCTTCCCGCCTCCTGCGGGAAGCGGGCATTGCTTTCCACACGGGGAGCTGCTGACATGCAGCTCCCCTTGTGGAAAAGCAATCTGCTGGATTTTGGAAGAGAGAGCAGGAAACCTGCTCTCACTTCCAAAATCCAAAGCAGAGTTTGCTATGGCAGGGCGGGAGCCGCACGGCTCCCGCCCTGCCATAGCAAACAGCAGTGTCCCGGGGGTGGGCACCCCGGGACACTGCAGGAGCCGGCCCTGGGGGTTGGCGGTCCCCAGGGCCATCATGGGCTCCTGGAGGGGGGCTGCATGGGCCCCCTCCCTCAATTTACATAGCCCCGGGGAGGTGGTGGTCCCCGGGGCCCCACTATGGACTCCCGCATTCAATTAAGTCTGCGCCCCGGGGAGGTGGCGGTCCCCGGGGCATGTGGGGGGGCTCCCCCCACATCTTTAAATAAAAAAGAAATAGAGCCCCGGGGAGGTGGCAGTCCCTGGGGCTGTGGGGGGCCGCGTGCCCCCCGCACCCAATTAAAAAAGCCCCGGGGAGGTGGCGGTCCCCGGGGCAGTGTGGGGGGGACCCCCCACGCATTCATTTTTAAGAAGCCCCAGGGAGGTGGTGGTCCCCGGGGCTGCGGGGGGCCGCGTGCCCCCGCGAATAAATTATCAAGCCCCGGGGAGGTGGCGGTCCCCAGGGCTGCGGGGGCCCCCACGGGCCCCCGCTACATGAATAAATTGCCCCCGGGACTTGGCCCACCCAGGGGCTTTAAAAACGAAGCGCGGGAGACCGCGCTTCGTTTTTTTTAATCTTCTTACGGATTCGCGCACAAATAATTTTTGGGGCCTGGGGGTCCCTGTGGGACGCCCTGAGCAGGCCTGGGGGGTCAAGGTGTTTTTACCCTGCCCCCTTTTCTTGCTTTTAATCTTTTTTTTTACCTTTTTCCTTCTCCCTTGTCCGAGGCACAAGATGGCTGCCAACAATTCCTGGTTTGAAGTGTTGGCAGCCAATCAGAGGCAAGCTCGTGCTTGGGAGGTTAGGCTCCGCCCAGATATCAAAAGTTTTCTTTTTTTTAATTTCTCAGGACTACTGAACGGATTTACACCATTTAACAAAAAGGGCTCTTTCTGAACCAAGACCTACCTTTTTGCCAAATTTGGTGTAATTCCGTTCAGCAGTTCGGGCTGTAGCTTTGTCTAAAGTTTCCTAAACTTTCATGACAGGAGCTGAAAATTTCGCGAAGATTCGTCAAACGACGCCAAAGTTATTGGGAAAAGAAAAAACGCTTTTCCTATGGAAACTAGGTCCTAACTATAACTACCTACTGGCGACCGCCAGTGGTTAATATATCTATATATATATATATATATATATATATATATATATATATATATATATATAGCATCATTCCGCTGTTTTCTGGACTACTCCAAACACGGACCCAATTTCAGTGCTTTAGCGTTTCTTTATTGCTCCTTCGCCATAACGCATTTCGGCTCGTCCGAGCCTTGATCACATGACATGGCAGGATCCGTTAGGGAACATTTTAAAGTGAAAGGTGCATAATGAACGAAAATCATGTGACATTAACCATCATAGGCATAGAAGAGTTCTACACAGAAATATGTTATATATTTGAACACCGTATATTGGTGTTCTAATTCAACAACATTTACAACAGTAATGCTTTTTCAACTGATTGTAAAACATACTTGTTTCAGGGCGGTTATATTCAACATTTCACATAAATGCTTATTGATGATGCCGTTGCCCTTTTAATTTGTACAAGATACATTTGTTGCATCATGAATACAAATTTGAATATATGCATAAATGCCTTTTAATTGCAAAACCATATATCCGTATCAAATTGTGAGGTTAAATCTTCTTACAGAACATTCCTGTTCATTCCTGTATGTGTGTATATGCCTCTTTTGGAAATATTTTAAATTATTAAAGTGCTTAGTGTCGTGGTGATATGTGAAAATGAATATAAATCTATATGTGGTCAAATTTTACATAAAAAACAAAATTCTGTGTAGAGTCGAATGCTACTTTCACAAAAGATGTTATAATTATACTTTTTAAGAGTGGGTATATTTTGGCAATTTATTTGCGTACTATAGGTGATGTCTTAATTGGTTCTATCATGGTTTGAATACCTGATCGGGCAATGTTGTTCTTACAATGCCAAAATTGCACCATTGTAATCAGCTTTCAGATATGGGTCTGTGCAACCTGCTGCAAGTATAAATATGTAGATATATAGATATATAAATATAAAAATTAATATGTGCATATAAATAATTTAAATATTATACATCGATAAATAAGTACATAATTATATATAAATAAATAAATACATCATCATATAGCAATTCATGGTCATGCAGTATAGAATAAATACCTAAAATCATAAAGATTATTAAATACTTACACATTATTATACAATGTTGGATAAAACAATGCAGTTGACAAAGGCCCATAAAATTACTCTGATATTATTATCCTAAACAGGTATATAAATCCTCAGTTGCATTTAATCCCCCAGGGTGTTTGGAATCTAGCTGTAAAATGCATTTTTTTCTAATTTTCTCAGTCTATTTTCTCTGTCTCCTCCACGTATACTGGGGGAACTGTGTCAATCACAAAATATTTAAGTTCTGAGTTATTTGAATTGTGCATCTCCCTAAAATGGCACGCCACAGGATATGTATTATCTTGATTTGTAATGGCACGCAGATGTTGCAACACCCGCTTATGTACTTGCAATTTGGTGCTGCCTATGTACTGGAGGCCGCACGGGCACACCAGCACATAGACAGCATATTCTGTCTTGCAAGTCAGTAACTTTTGAATCTTGTATTCCTTGTTGCTAAAGGGGGTTTGGTATGTGTTTTTATTGATACCGTGAAGACATGCCTTGCAGGTTTTACATTTAAAAAATCCCTTATTTGTTTGCAACCAACTGGTGCCCTCGATAATCTCTGGGCTAGTTTTTACCAGGTTATCTCTCATAGACGGGACTTTACTGTAGTTGATGGACACCCTCTGCGGTAGCAGGGGTCCTATCACCGAGTCATTTAAAACCAATGGCCAGTTTTGCTGGATGATCTTTTGCAAGCTTCTCTGTTGTTTACTGTATTTCATAATTATCCTGAACTCATTGGTATTGTGATCTCTTTCTACCTTCTTTGCCCCCGAGGTCTCTTGTGTATCTAATTGTTTGTCTCTAAGTAACTCATCTCGAGTTAGCATCATAGATTTGGATATGGCCTTGTTGATAACACTTTTGGAGTATCCCCTCTCTTTGAATCTCATGCTACTACTTTCCTGGGCTATTTTCAGATCCTTGTCATTGCTACAAATGCGCCTAAGGCGCAGCATCTCCCCATAGGGTATACTATTAATTAGATGCTTAGGGTGCGAGCTACTCGCATGTAGAGTGGAATTGCCTGACGTCTTTTTTCTGTATAGACGGGTCTCTATCTTGCTCTCACTAATGTAAACCTGAGTATCCAGAAAATTAACAGTAGATTTGCTGATAGTTGCTGTGAAATGTAGATTTACTTTGTTTTGATTTATTGCATTTACAAAATCTACTGCTTGTTCCTGTGTTCCTTGCCACACTACAAACAAATCATCAATGAAGCGTAGCCACATTTTAATGTTATTGTTGATGTACTGGCTATGTTCACCTGTGAGGACCAGCTCCTCCCACCAGTCCATGTGAAGACATGCTTAGCTGGGAGAGAAGCTGGCCCACATAGCCACCCCTCTGGTTTGCTGGTACAACAGGTTATTGAACATAAAAATGTTATTGTTTGAGCAAAAATTCAACATTTCTATCAGCATATTGTTATGTTCATTACAGTGAGACGGTCTCTGGGCCAGATAATGCTCTACTGCTTTGACTCCATCAGTGTGTCTAATGCTGGTGTATAAAGATGTTACATCTAATGCAATCAACAAGTATTCATCATGCCAATCAAAATCTTTGATTTTTCTTAAGAAATCGCTGGTGTCACGTACATAGGACGGTAAAGCTTTAACATAGTCCTGTAAGTAGAAATCGACATATTTAGAAGTATGTTCAAGTAACCCTTCTTTAGCCGAGATTATTGGTCGGCCTGGGTTTTTTTTGGGATCCTTATGTATTTTTGGGATGAAATACATAGATGAAGTCATTGGATTTTCTTTTTTCAAGAACTTGTATTCTTCCATGGTAATGAGACCCTTAATTTTCCACGAAGATAGCTTGTTGTAAAATTCTTTGTACATAGCCTTGAGGTTGGCCGTATTGCTACGACTATAACATGACCTATCATTAAGCTGACCAAATGCTTCTTTTTTGTAATCTTCCTGAGGCCAGATGACGATGTTGCCTCCTTTGTCACTGTTGCGGATGACTATGCTGTTATTTTCCTGCAATTTTTTGATTAGATTGTTATACTGTTGGTTTTGTTTATTCGATTTACTCTGTGTCATTTGTGTAGTCTTATTTAGCTTTTTGATCTGTGCTGTGACTGATTCATGGAAAATATCAATAGAGTCTCGGGGAGTGATGGGGTTGAATGTGGAGATCGGTTTGAAAGGTGTTGGTTGCAACGATATACCTCCACTTTGTTCTCTTGAATTTGAGATCACCGTGTTTGTATTAGGTGACCCCTCTCTATGATGACTTGTGTCACTCCCATCCCATAGTTCTTCCATAACTCCAAGTAGGGTTAAGTCAGATTGAGACAAATTGGGAAATCTTTGTAGATCTGCCGATACTCCCCGTTCTTGTTTGTCCTGAGTTCTGGCTAAAATATGATACTTCTTAAGTTTTAATTTCCTAACGCTTATGTACAAGTTTAACCTTGTGGCTGCATAGTCAAAATTTTCTCCGGGGGAATATGATAATCCCAGGCTCAGAATGTTCTCTTCTTGTTTAGACAGTTTGATACTCGACAAGTTCACAATGGTGTTGCTGGTCATGCTGTTAATATTCATTTTTTCTGCCAGTAACCTCTTCCTCTTTTCTTGTTGAAATTGGGAGCGCCGCCTATTTGCTTTGCGCGATCTGCCTCCGCCTGAAATTTCTGTTTGTTCGCCGTTGTTTCTCTGTGGCCTCGGTCGGAGGGTTTGCCTCCTCTCGTAACATAAAAAATTCAATTCTTCTCCTGATGACGGTTTTTGTATCTGTCTCTCACCCCTGGGTTTCTTATGTCTGACTCCGACTCACTGCCCCCCGCGGAGCTCAAATGCGACTGGTATGTATCTGTTGTTAATTCCCTGTTCTTAGTTATCGTCGTTTTTGAGCCTTCAGCCATTCTGAACTTGGATACCCTTAGAGCATCATATTTTTTAGAAAAGGTACATATTTGCCCCAACTCATAATCGTTTTCGTCCCTTTGAAATTTAAAGGTTTTCCTTGCTTTGATCTTGTCTTCTTCCTTCTTAAGTCTGAGCATCATTTCATTTCGTAACTTAGTTTTTTCATCCGTCTGGTCTATTTTTTCAAATTCTTCGTTAATTTCATCGATTTCTTTTAATAATTGTGCTCGATCTATATCTGCGTATTTAATCAATATCAAGACCAATTTTTTAGAAGAATCTAGGTTACACTCCGCCCATTCGTTCATTAATTCTGGGTTGGGATTTTCATAGCTCGGGGCAGTAAGGATCCTTAGACCTCTCTGTATCCTGCCCACATCAATGTATCTTTGTAGAGATCGCGACTCCCACCACTTACTCTGTTCCATTTTCATCTTCTTTTCCAGTGTTTTAAATTTCTCTTTCATGGAATTAGTGTTTCTGGTGTTGTCTTTATTTTTCTCTTTCTCTCTGGCACCTGATGACACTGGGAGGTTGTCAGAAAACATTTCCATTGCGGCTGCCTCCCTATCTCGTACCATGTTGGCCGACATTATGCAATATTTGTTTGTGTTTACCGATAAGTGCAAGTTATGTCTGTCTGAATACAGATAACTCCACTCGTTCTGCACACCTCTCCTCCCCAGAATACCTGCTGATCCTACCTGGGTTACTTCCGTTTCCACCGGGCTCCACCAGGTATCGGCGTTTTTCAGGTTCTAGGGGGGTCAAACGCTCGGTATCCTCCTTGGATCAAAATACTTCCAGGTTGCCCCGGAACTGGCGTTTCACCTCGAGCATTGTCCAATCCGGAGAGGGGGTCCGTGAATGCCCGAGTGAAACAAACCGGTCAATTACATAGCTTCATTCCGCTGTTTTCTGGACTACTCCAAACACGGACATATATATATATATATATATATATACACTCACACACACATATCACCTACTGGCAGTTGCCAGTAGGTAGTTATAGGAAAAGCATTTTAGACTTGCTTTGACCAATTTTCGTGAATTTTTACGGAAAAAGTTCCAAGGTAGGTTCTGGTTGTCAAGGAAAGTTTGGGGGTGATCCCTGTAGTGGGGATTGAGAATTTGGGGCACGAAATAAGGGTGTGTTTGTAATGTTAATTCCCTTAGGAACCAGTGGCCACACCTATAGCCCGAACCGCTGAACGGACTTACACCAAATTTGGCAGGGAGGTAGATGTTGGTTTGAGGAAGTGCATTTTGCCTATTTGGGGTAAATCTGTCCAGTAGTTTTTGAGAAATTTAAGCCAAAAACTATAGTGATATCTCTGGCCACGGATATTTTGCGGTGGTTTCGTGAATAATCGCGAATGCACGCGCCAAACGGGAATGCTCTGATTGGCTGGACGGAACACTTCCCGGGGCTGGGTGGAGATACTCTGACCCCATGGTCGAGAAATGAGGGTGGGCGTGACACAAGTTATGTGTCCAAAATTGTTTTATTTAATCGGGCGCGATATTTGCAACAATGATGCTACAGCCAGCGCGGCCCCCCCATGTACCATCGCGGGGACTTTGCGAATATCAGCGTTGTCACGAATATGGGTGGGAATATAAAAAAAATATTAGTGAAGCATTAATACACATTGTTATAGAGATATTGAGATTCTGATAAATGTTTTTACAGAGTTATTTCTATAGTGAGTTATGTACTGTGATGGTTAGAATTAATTATATAGTATAATTTTTTAATGTGGCTGTGGCTATTGAATTCCTGCTTTTGCTTTACGCTTTTGCGACGTAACCGCATGTATTGCAATGACGAACGTCCTCGTGAACTCAGGCCTCACTGCAAAAACGGAAAATAGGTTTTAGAGATGGTTGTTCTAGAAATACATGAGTTTGAAGTGTACAGTAATAAACCCCTAGTGTGTAAAATATTGTAATATGTGTGCGTATATGTGTTTTCACTTTATGGAAAAGGCACGATCGTCGCGGGTAACTACGTCATCGTGACGTCCCGAATAACTGTGAAAACGGAAAAATAGGTCTGAAATATGGTTTTTGAAGAAACTTAGTACAAAAATATGAGTTTAAATGTGCTTTGAAAGAAGTATGTATATAGTAATATTTGTAGGGCAATGTCGGGAATGGATTTTTTTGCATATTATTTTAGGATGTGTTGGTGGTCATTGAATGCCTGCTTTTGTTTTCTGCTTTCGCGAAATGTCCGCGGGGATTGCCACGTCATTGCGAAGATCCCCAAAAACTAAATAACCTTTAAAAAAACGTCACCATATTTCAGGTACTAGGGTGGTTCTGACAAGAGCCATTGTGTATATTACTGCTATACATAAGACTGGATGCAGAGTTTCAGGTTACTTAGAAACACCCTGTTGCCTTCATCTGTAAAGTGTACTCCATCATTTCTATAAATCTCATGCATGTCAAAACGCAGATTGTTGTTATAGACACAGCCCATGCGATGGTCTCTGAGGAATGCAGAAATAGTTTTATTAGCATGTTTCCTGGCTTTGACAATCTGTGGACAGAATTGATTAGGCCACTTCCATTTCTGTCTTTGGCATATATTAGAGTACACCAAGACAGCTGTGAAGGAAAAGCGACATCAGTTTTGCAAAGGTTTCTTTCATTAGGATTTCCAGCCCTACCCCAGTCAATGTGTCTAGGCCATTGCCACCACAGTGCACAATCATGAGGTGAGGAGCTTGGAAATCCACAATGGATTTAAACAAAGCCAGCAACTGATAAAACTTTAACCCTCTATGGCCAAACCAAGTAATCTGCACATTTGGCAAACCCAAGTCCCTGTCAATACCGCTCTTTTTTGTAGCCTCTTTAGCCCAATCGATATAGCTGTGGCCTACAATCCATACTCTAAGCATTTTGAAGTAAAGGAGCAATAGTAGTCAGGAGAAGGCATGAGCTCAATGAGGTAGTTTTCCAAAGAAAAAGCAGTTAAAATGGAGGTGTTTTAAAAAAAAATATATATATATATATTTCATTGGATCCTGCATGAAAGTGAATAAAATTAGGTAGTGTGTTGGATGCCTTAGCAACAAGTCTAATTATTGGCTGTTGTTTAAGAAAAGAAATGAAATATAGACATGGATATGCTTTTGAATCTGTGGAGTAAAGCACACCTGCTGTATCAAATTTGGAAGTAGCATGTTCCTTCTAGAATGTGGTCTGCTGTGAACTTGGGACCTACTGGTTCCACTGGGTTGCTAGGTACACTGAGCTAAGACTGTATGGGGGGAAGGGTGTTAAAGAGACAGAATCTTTTTTGGAAGTTGAGGAGTGATGACAATTTAAGTAATGGCAAGTTTTAATTTCCAACTCAGGACTATGTAATAAACTGTTGTGTAGTATTTAAATTTCAGAAAAATGAAGCTAGATATAGGTTTGAACTCACGTTTTGTTTCGCGATTTCTCCACTATGATCATGATAACATTGCAAAAACACACCGACAGGAAGCTCATTTTGAAAGAGAGGGAAAGGGTTAACAGATGCTAACCATTCACAAGCGAGATGCAGCAGTCTAAAATGAAAGACATGATTTCATTTGCTGCCTTTCTCATGATGATAGAGTAGAAAGTTGAAGAGGTTGCCATTTTAGAGTTGCTTTGTATGAGAGTGGTGAACCATAGTTCTGCTTAGTTTTTACAAATCTTAACAGTATCAAAACTATCCAGAAAGAGCTAAAACAACAATATAATCTACAAACTCAATTCACTCATATGTATATAACTTTTTCATTATTTTAAAAATGTACGCTAGAAATGAAGATATAAATGGGAATTTGATTAAAAGGAGTATCACAGTGATGTGAAAAATTATATTAGATGAACTGTATCTATTAAAGGGTATGTGTTTAAGAGGTTAGTGGTGAATGTTTTGGGAAGTATGAGAAAAATGAATTAGTGCCTCTTTATTACATTGTGTATTTTATTGAAAAATAACTGTATAGTCTTGTGGAACGTTGCAATGAGGAACTAAGAATGTTTTAAATGTCTAAACATCATGTGCAGAATAGATAAATTGTTCTTTGCATTCTGGGTGTTGTAGTACTTTTAGTAACATTATTAAACAGAAATAGTGTAGTGAGAAATAAACGATGAGAACATGTTGTCCACCTGTATATGAATTAGAAAGAAGTAATACTTGTTAGGTATGTATTTGTAAGTGTTTGTCAGTGTGGTTTTTAACTTATATGACCGCTTTTCATATGCTTACATGGTGAGATATGGTTTTTTGTGCTTGCACATAGCTATATATATGGTGGGACTTTTGCGTTTACTTAAAGATAACGATGATGGATTCAACCCAGATCTGTGACTTGGCTTGGCATTTCGGGCTGGACTGTTCCCATGAGGCACAGGGTCAAGACTGATTTGCATATAGCTGTGTCTGAACTGGGGTGGCAAAGTGAGCTAATGAACAATGATAGATTCAACCCAGATCTGTGACTGGGGGTGAGTGTCTGAAAAGTTTCAGCGCTCCGTCCATCATCTCCCTGTGTTTGCTTTGTTCGCCCTAAGTTGGCAGGGTATACCCAGACGTGGGTCCCTTGCTCACTTTCCCACTGGATTCAAGCTAGCCTGGCTGATGAGGGCTGTTAGCCCGAAACCGGTCCCAGGATGCTTGTTTCCGGTCCAGGGAAGACATGGCTTGGCAGTTCGGGCTGGACTGTTCCCATGAGGCACGGGGTCAAGACTGATTTGCATATAGCTGTGTCTGAACTGGGGTGGCAAAGTGAGCTAAAGAACGATGATGGATTCAACCCAGAACTGTGATTGGGGGTGAGTGTTTGAAAAGTTTCAGCGCTCCGTCCATCATCTCCTTGTGTTTGCTTTGTTCGCCCTAAGTTGGCAGGGTATACCCAGGCGTGGGTCCCTTGCTCACTTTGCCACTGGATTCAAGCTAGCCTGGCTGATGAGGGCTGTTAGCCCGAAACCGGTCCCAGGATGCTTGTTTCCGGTCCAGGGAAGACATGGCATGGCAGTTCGGGCTGGACTATTCCCATGAGGCACATCTCCTTGTGTTTGCTTTGGTCTCAAACCGACGCCATACACACTGCCACAAGAGGTGGGATGACATCTGCCGCCTCAGCAAAAACGTTGTAGAAATTACGCTGGGGCTGGTCCCTCGAAGTGGCAGGTTGGCGCGCAGGAGCATGACACCACTAATGTCCCGCATCCTGGCAGTGACACAGCCAGAGCTGGATGGACGCTTGAGGGCCCAACAGCAGCAAGTTGGGGGTGAGTATTGTGCTAAGTGTGACTTTGCGCATGAGTGACTGCATGAATCCCAGCCCAGAGGATGCAATGTCTTCTAAGTAGCCTCAGTGTTGAGTGCAGAGGTTCTGCATGTGCACAACATTTTGTTTCTCATGTGGGAAATTCATAAACGTTGTCATAGCAAGTCATCTTGACATGTTTTCATCTAACATTTTGTGAATGTTGTCTGAACTGAGACCTTCCTACACAGGAAAATTTGTTGTGTGAAGTGTGTAGCCCAGTACACTTGTCAGGCTTGTGTGTGCTGTGTGGCTACCACAATAGTGTGCTCATGTGATGATGTGTAAGTGGCTAGAGACATGCACAAATGTGGACTCAGGGAGCAGTGAGTTGGTAGAGGTCACACCTGTCCCATGGGTTGTGTTTTTCACAATGACACAGATGACAGCATCACTGCAAAACATATTAGCCTAATATCAGCAGCATGGCATCACATGATGTAATTTCCTGCCACAGTGACAGCAAGTGCACACAGGTGCTGATGGGGTAGATGGTGATGATTGCTGTGATGCATTGGCTGATTTGCATTTGCCAATTGTACACATGGCAACATGACTGGGATGGTTAGACTTTGGAATTTAAATGCAATGTAGCTGAACCTGGCTACTGCGAAATTGTTTTGGCACTAGGACTTAACATGGTTGGATGTGATCAGTGGGTATGGCAAATTGTGATGTGACTGAGGTGTACTGTAATTTTATAGATAAAAAGAAGCAAATGTTACTCAGCGTGCCAGTCCTCAGTATGTGTGCATTGTGGAGGGGTGTCCATGTGCATCAGTGAATGGTGAAGTTGTGGCTACTGCTTTTAATCAGCGAGTGAATTCTTGGCACATTGATGTGTCATCGATGTCATCAGTCAGCACAACGTAGGGATGTCATATGCCAGACCCTAGGTATTGTCACACATTAGCTGTCCTAATGGAGGCCACTCACAACTTCATCTACAGAAGGCACTATCATGCCTTGGATCAATGAAGGCCTGTCAGGCAATTGGAAAAATGTTGGTATGTGACATGTCACAACACAGAAAGGCCTTGCATTACATTGCCCTTATCATGCTATTGTGCATTATCTATGTGACTACATTGGTACATTGGGCTTATTTGCACTTCATCACCAAAACATGTGTCCATGTGACATATGCAGCAGTGTGAGTCTCAGAGACATCACCTGGCAGTGAACAGCAGTGAGCATCATGTTAGTGTGCATTTTGAGATGTGTGCTGTGCACTTCAAATAAATTGATACATCTACAAAGTTGACACCAGTGTACAACTGTAGTTGTGCTTCAGTGCCAAACATAGTGGATTTAAGGAGGTAATTTCACTTGCAAATGGATAGGTTTTACTTTGTATCTGTGGTGTTCAGTGAAATATACTTCAAGTGTGACTGACACAACATATTTGGATGTGTAGCTGTCTTACCTACAGGCACGTAGGTGTGCCTACAGACAATTGTATGTGATGTTGAAATGTAGGTACATGCACAGCAATTTGGCTGTGTCAACGCAACATGGAGCATGACTATCGACTAAGCATGTTTCCATGCATCAGCTGATGATTGCACAAATTTGGAATATGCTGACAGTACATGGAGTAGTTAAATTTGGGCATTTTAGTCAAAGTATTTGTGTTGGTATTGCATATAATGTTTGTGAGTATGCCACTTTACTGAACCTATGTCTCTGTCTCTTGCAGCATCTACCGAGGGCAGGGAAGGAGAGGGGCCCGACACCATTGGGGAAGCTACTGGCACAACTGGTACACAGGAGTTCAGTGACACTGAGGGGACCAGCGACTCGGAGGGGGACAGGAGTGCCCTGGAGGATTCCCGCACGGAAACACCAACTTCCACATCTTTCAACTCCAGCGGTGACTCCTCTGTGTTGGCGGGCACAGGAAGTTCAAGATCTGCATCTTCGTCCGCCACACCTCGTCCTGTGTCCACCCTCCCGGAAGCTCCCCAAAGTGCTATCCATGCCCGCAGCCCTAAGAAGGGTAGAGTCTCCTTCCCCCCAGGCACCGCTGCCCCTGTCTCCCCTGCTGCCCTCAGTGTGGAGGCCATAGACATTTTGCAGCAGCTGTGTGTGGGTCAGACTGCGCTCCTGAATGCCCTCCAGGATCATGGCAACAAGTTGTCACAGGTTGTTGCGTTCCTGGAGGGCATTCATTCTGACGTGGGTGGCCACACCGAACTGTCCAGTCTTTGTCCTCCACAGTGACGGCAGTCATTCAGCAGTCCCAAGTTCCCAGTCCAGCTCCTGTCCCTTCCGCAACCACACTCGCAGTGCCCCCACCTGACCAGAGCACACACACCTCAGAGCACTCAGGCACCCAGTCATCCACAAGCAGCACACAACAGCACTCCAAGCAAACAAGACACCATACACCATCACCACAGCACACAAAGAGCACACATGACGCACCACAAAAAGCCCATCACAGGACACTCAGAGACATAAGGACAAAAAACATGCATCCATATTGCATTCCTCAGATTCCTCACCCTCCAAGAGCACTCCCATCCCCACACCTGATCCGAAACCCACACAAACACTTGCCCTGTCTGCCGTGAACCTGGTGCCTGCCATAACTGCCCCAAAACACCTTCAGAAGGCTGTTTTGCCAAAAACTTCGACTCCCACCCACACCCCTGTGAAGCGTGGACAAGAGAGCAAAGTGGGGAGTGTAACTCCACAACAGGGGAGGCAGGGAAAAAGGCAACCCCCACCCCAGCGTACCACCAGTTCTGGTAAATTCCCACGGGAAGATCCACCACCACCACCTGCTACAGTTTTGGGGAAGAGGGAGGCTGTTGGGGCCACCTCACTTCTCACTTGTGGCGAGACACTTGGGGGATATCGGATCCCCAAACAATTGAGACCCAGCCCTCCTCATTCACCATCATCCAGTGAGCCTCCACACAGCATGTCTCCACCTCCCCGTGCCACAACTCCACCTGGTCCAACCAGCCCTCAAGCTCCCACATCCATGGATCCCTCTACCTCAGCCAGTTCTCACCCCCCCAGGACCAGTCCTCTGACTAGCCCAGACAATCAGCCCCCTCCCAGTTCAACTTCCACACAATTCTGAGGCCAAGTCCCCCTTCCCACCCCATTCCTCCCTGAGCGGCGCCTGGACTGCCCATTTGAGGCCCCTATCCTGGGGTGATTCCCATGGCAGTGGACTGCATTACATCTTATTTGCGCAAGTTTTCATGCACACATGTGCAGACTTTAAATTTGGACTGGCCGTTGGCCTCAATGTTTTGAACTTTTGATGCCGATACAGAGTTTATGTAATAAAAATGTTATATATGTTGTGAGCTTTGTCGCTGGTCTTGCTAATGATGCAGTGCAATGTATGTGTATATGTTTATCTGTTACATGCTCTGTATGCCACATTCACATTGGCATCTACTTGATTTTCTTTTGCAGAGGTTGCCAGAGGTTACAGCAACTTTTGTGCTTCTTGAGTCAGAGGCTTGAGGGTGCAATGATGGTTGCCTGTGATGATCTACTCTTATCCTAATCATTCTATTGGCAGGTTTCCAATTTTGTACACATGTCATATTTGGATGCGGTACCACAACAGAAGAACATTCTATTCACATGGTGACTTGAGGGGTGGACAGGGTCCGTCATATCTGTGGAATCTATCTTGATGTGTACACACCAGTATAGATGAGTAGTCATCTTGTGCAGGTCTGGCTTCATAGTCACATGGGTACATTTGAATGTGTGCACTTGAGTACTCATACAGTGTGATTGTCCTGTCATTAGCTGAAGTATTGATGTGTATGTGCCCTTGAGCATGACCCTTACACACATATATGATCCAGTTGATGAGTGCCTGTTTGTTTACATGATCAGACACCTGCTGTAGATTGTGGGCACATGTATGAGTTTTTTCCCGAGCAATGTGCAGTGTGTCGGTGTGACCTTGCAGTCCAGGGTACACCTACTTGTTGTCCACATCATTTGTGAGTATGCAGAGTGTGTCACTGCAATGTCTGTGTTGTGATTTTTGGGATCAGCCATGGCTCTTGCTTACCTCTGTTCTCACTGTGCTGACTGGCACAGGCAAACAAACATTATATGTGACTTTTCACATACATTGATGTCACTTTACACTTTATTTACTCAACTATGTGGTATTCAGACTCATACCAGGCCCAAGAAGAACCTTTGATGCCTACACATTGTGAGTAACTCCTCTATGTGTTTTTGCTCTGTACACTCCTCACCTGTACAATACTAATGTATACACCACTTCAGTCTAACATGTTCCACTCCATGCCTTGGCAGTGTTTGGCCCTCCCCACCACTCCATAGTGTGACACTATACTTGGGGAGGATGATCTGTGTCCAGAACCATTATGCCCCTCAGCACTGTTTCACAATTTGTTATGTGCTATTTTATTGTCCTTGATTGCAGTCATGGTTGCTCATGTACATTACAGATGAGTTTCCAGCACAGTCCTCTAGTCAGGTTCCATGCATATGTGTTAGCCTGAGTTGTGCAACATTAGGTGATAGCTAAAGTGTGTATCTGTTTCCTGAGGTACTGCTACCCATCCTGAGTGTGAAGTGATCTGTGCGATGTGATGATTTGTGATGTTAAATTTCATGGTGGTGTAATCAGATATGTGATATACTGGTTTTAGTAGTGTTCACACACTGCTTACTGTGCATGCACTGCTGTCAGTGGATGTTGCATTGTCCTTGAGTGTGAGTCACCCTCATGTCCAGCTGAGATTGCTATATGATTTGTTTGGATGTGCATATGTTATGGATTTGTTGTTGAGGGATGCAGTCTTTGTCCTGTGTTGGCTCTTTCTACTGACAGACCCATGTGTGTGTAATGTCTTTTTTAGCATGACATTGTGTGTGTGAGGAGTTTGTGTATTTGAATGCATTCTGATGTGTGTTGAGTTTGTACTGTGCATTAATTGTGTGCATGCCACATGCAGCAATGTGGAGTCTTGTTTATTTGCTTGTTTTGTGTGAACTATTGTGCTATGGCCTCCTATATTTGAACAGTCACTTGTCAGGATTGTGCATGTGAATGCTTGTGCTACACATTGACACCATGCTCAATTTGTAACCGGTGGGGTGTCTATGCCTGTGTTTGTAGATTTGTCTGGTTGCACACAGTTTGTGTTTATATTTGACATTTGTTCATGTATTTTTGGATTAGTTTGGATGATGCTGTCTGTGCAGTTGGCCAGAGGAAAATATTATCTATTCCAGGGTTGTCTAGGATCACATTGCCTATCCACTCTTTTGCTGCACATGTCCATGCTATTTGGACTTCTTTTGGTGTGATTTGTGATACATGTATTTGGCAATTGGTTTGAGTTCAGCATTGGATCAGACATCCCTGAGTGGAACTCAGACATTTGTAGATACACTAGGGTGTAGCATTGGGTATCAGGGAGCTCATAGGACCTTATTTTCACCTTTATCAGAGCTTCTCCCAGGTGTAGAGCAGTGAAGGTGGAAGATGGGTAGATGAGGGGTATGAGCAAAGGTCATAGTTGAGTTCGACAGTCAGGGAATGTCACCGTGAGCCATGAGTGTTGTGCTGCTGGCATACACATGTCAAGATAGTTGATGAGGATGAGGGGCTGGCCACTGTATGGCTTATGACAGTTCATCTGATTCAGGTCCAATGCATTACTTGCATTGCTGTATCACAGGGATACTGCACAGATGTTACTTTCATACCATTTTAATCTGTGCCAATTATGTATTATTTGATGTCCTAAGTGTAGTGTCATATGTGGTACCTCTTGAATGCAATGAACATATGGTACCAGTCATTTCTCCATGCTTTTCCTGCACTGTGCCCTCCACTTTAGAATAGTTTACTTGTTATCATACAGTGCTGCTGACTTATGGTTTGTATATGAGGCAGAGTTAAAGTGTGTGAGCTGTATCAAGGACTTAATATGCAGACTGAACATTTCCAATGTTGTTAATGTGCGCAGTGACTCTTCATTTCTTCAATTGCTCACTTTAATTCACGTGAGTGGAAGACAGGTGTGAGGAAGAGGAGGGTTGTCCTGAGTCTCAGGTCAGGGTTTACTGCTGTCAAGATGGACTCTACCTGACACTTTGGCATTTATTCAATACTTTATAGTTGGTGCTACCTTTGTTGAGGTGGAGTAATGGTTTGTAGGTGTTCTGTGAGTTGGCAGTGTAGTCAGTGTTGTTGATGTACAGGACATACTCACATGGTGTCATTTAGTGCAGCAGTACACAAGTGAGTCAAATGCACACTGGTGCTTACTTTGAGTTTGCTGTTTGAATCACTGCCATTGTATGTGATGAGCCTACCAATGTCTGCTTGGGGTGTGTGCTGATCTGTGATTATGTGGCAGTGGTGTCTAATGTGTCATCTACCTTGGCTCACAGACTCATCCAACACCTTGTTGGACTACTGTGAAATACACATACACACCCTGCTTGCTCTGCCCTCCTCTGTTCCACATTGTATGTGGACTGACCCAAATTTGGCTGCGATGATGACTATTGTCATTTTGAAAGGGACTCTTGCCTCATCCCTCACTCATGTTGCTATACAATTGCTGATGATCCTAATGAGATGTCACTATAGACAGTGTCCCTGCACATGACTTCTTGCTGCAGATATGTTGTGCAGAGTGGTGCTTCTTTTATGATACATGTGGTGTAGATGTTATGATGATGGTCTTGCTTGCCTGGGACAATGTGCTGGACTCCTACAACATTGTGGGCAGGTTTTACCGCGGCTTCACCGCTGCTGTGACTTCACCGGCACGAATGGGCTAGTTGCAATCATTTCTATGGAGATGGGTGCCCCCGATGCTGAAGTGACAATTTACTTACGTGCAAGACATGTGTAATTAGACTATGGTATATGTTCCTGTCTCCACCAGGGTGTATGTTGTAGACAAGACATGTATTTCACCGCGACAGTTGTGTGTTCTTGTTGTTGTACAGGGGTTATATGCGGGGATATGTTTTTGACTTACCTGAAGTGTTGACCGCGACGGTGTCTTATCTGCTGGTAGTGGATCAGGTACAGCAGCGGAAGGGCTTGTAGAGCAGGATCCATGGCGGCCAGGAACGTGTGGAGGTGTCTCAGACTTGGGTTTCTATCTCCGCAGTTGTGCTTCCGCCATCTCCGAATAGCTGGTTTCTCTGCTGTGTTCTGAAGGGCTGGTTGACGCATCATGATCTGTCAGGCGTCCGGAACGTCATTCCACACAGCGGGCTTTCTCTATTGGCTCCCTCCGGCACCGTTGCGGAACGAAAAATCTGGCGGATCCGGAAACTCCGCGACGGGCGGAAAAAGGGCTATCTTTGCCCATTGTAATATGGCGGTCGCGAGGACCGCCACAGGAGTGACTAAATAGATGTTTTCCGCCACCGCCAGCACACGCGGAGGTGCCTACGACCGCCATCGTAAACAGCCCCATTGTGCGGAAGAAATACAAAACAACACTAGATATCTCAAATGGATTCTTCTGCCAAAATATAGCTCCTGGAAGCAGATTTTTGACAGGATTTTCTGCCCTTGGCACTCAGCGTCAATTTTGTTGTCTGCCCCAAGGCTATAAGAACAGCCCCGGGTTATTCTCAGCAAGTGTCAGAGCTATTACAAACCTGCGATGAAGAGGCAGTGTCCTACGTAGATGATATTTATCTGACGGACGATGAATTACTTGAACACTTGTGCAGGGTGAACAGCATAATTGTTGGTTTTGCCAACTTGGGCTACAAATTTGACATCAATAAATCAAAAAATGCCCATCTCAGTGTCCTAATTTTGGGATATAAGCTGTCAAGTGAAAGCAAAAGCCAGGCCGCTAACTTTTTAGAAAACTGTGCCCTAATCCAGCCTCCAAAGACTCTGAAGGGTTTACAATCCATTTTAGGATTCCTGAATTTCGGCAGAACATACATTCAAAACTACGCAAAAAGAGTAAAACCTTTCTACGACCTAATTAGACCAGATTTCACAGCAAACAAGCGGACTCAAAAACATACAGACACTCTATGTTCAGTTCAAGCTGACATGATAGCTTCAAAACACTTGCAGACATGAGTAAATGTCTGCAACCTGGTAATAGGGGTCGTCCCCGGGTTATCAGGGTATACCTACATCAGGTTGAATGAAGGTGAGACAGTTCCAATCGCGTACAAATCTAATTTGTACACGAATGCTGAAAATTGATTTGCAGCAACAGAAAAAATACTGACGACAGTACAGACTGCTGTAGGGAGAGAAAGAGCACTAGCACAGGGGAAACGCATCATCGTTGTAACCCCAATACCGACTTTGGAAGCGGTAACCAAAGCCAGCATTGCATCCACGTTGGATAAAATGGGCTAATTCTCTCACTGCAACAGATGTAGAACACAGATACGATCCTACACTGAGAACACAAGCATTTCTGCAGTACGAGCAAGAATACCCTCTCCCGAATGAAATCTTGCCTCTAGATCAGTTTGAATACATCATTTACACTGATGGTTCTGCTCACCCTACTATTGGATGTAAACAGCAATATAGCGCTGCGTGTGCTATTGTGAAAGGTCGGATGCGGGATGCCAAGTTCCATCCCAGCAATACGACCACGCAATCTCTGGGAGATTGTACAGCACAGCTGACAGAACTAAAAGCCCTGATACTAGCACTACAGTATACAGATCGGGAATTCCTCACACTGATTGTTTGCAATTCATTTTGCTGTGCGCAATCTTACAATGAATATCTTCACTACTGGGGCCAGAACGGGTTTAAAGCCGCCACGGGTGACACGATAAAACATAAATTGTTATGGGAACTGTTAGAAATGGGGGTCTCTAGTTGGCAATGGCTGGCGCCAATGTCCAAATAGGGACCCTTCTTCCTAAGTCAGGGCAAGTGGGCTACCCCCTTTGATAACCCCTGCTCAAACCTGTGGAAACGTAGCACGAGCAGTTAGGCCTATCTCAGAGGCAGTGTGTGAAGCATTTATGACCATGCACAATAAGGCAGTAACGACACCACAAAAGGACACAACCCAAGTAGGTATGGAAAAATAGTATCTTTATCTAAGGTTTAACACAAGACTCTCAAAAGCGTTTTAACCAGTCACAATGCACGTAAATCAGTAGGGACTTAAAAAGGCAATAACGTATTCACCAGAACGTGGCACTGACTGAGTTCAAGGCCTGGGTCTACGCGACCCGTTGGGCACCAGATACCTGCCGTTGGAGGGGGACACAGCGCGCAGCTTCTCAAAGAAGCAGAGACGGTGACAGGCGGACTCCCAGCGACCACAACTCTTGACTGCAGTGGTCCGCAACGTGCACTAACAATGATTCGGGCACTCGGGGACAGGCGGGCTCTCAGCGGCAGCAGCACGCGGCTGCGGCGGCCCGGGCTGGTGGTGGCGATGACTCTCGTCGTGCAGCTCCGTGGTGGGCTCACAGCGGCAGCAGCTCTCTCTTAGCTGCGGCGGCCCACAGGACGACTCACGATGATGCAAAGTTGGCAAAGGTGCGGGCACTCAGCGGCAGCAGCTCTCTCTTAGCTGCGGTGGCCCACAACACAAATCACGATGATGCAAAGTTGGCAAAGGTGCGGGCACTCAGCGGCAGCAGCTCTCTCTTAGCTGCGGCGGCCCACAGGACAAATCACGATGATGCAAAGTTGGCAAAGGTGCGGGCACTCAGCGGCAGCAGCTCTCTCTTAGCTGCGGCGGCCCACAGGACAAATCACGATGATGCACAGCTGACACAAGTGCGGGCACTCAGCGGCAGCAGCTCTCTCTTAGCTGCGGCGGCTCACAGGACAAAGGGTGCTCTCGACCAGGCTGGCACAACGGCGGGCACTCAGCGGCTACAGCTCTCTCTTAACTGCGGCGGCCCACAGGACAAAGGATGATCTCGACCAGGCTGGCACAACGGTGGGCACTCAGCGGCTACAGCTCTCTCTTAACTGCGGCGGCCCACACAGATTCAGCGAAGGTTCCGAAGGTTCAAATTAAGGCGGGCTCTCAGCGGCGGCAGCTCTCTCTTAGCTGCGGCGGCCCACACAGAGTTAACAAGGGTTACCAGTCCACGTTCCTCACAGTAGAACTAGAGGTTCCGGATTACTCGACGGAGGCCTCACCTGCAAGTAGAATCCCTCGCACAGGAATTCAGACGGCTGACGGGGTGAAGTCTAATGTCCCTGAGACTTCAGCAGGAGGCGCTCTCAATTCAGGCCCTCGGGTAGTTTCTTCAGCAAGCTTGGTGAAAGTTTCAAAGTCCTTTCCTCTGTTCACTCGGACAGAGTTTCGTCTTGACATCCAGAAGGAACACACTTGAAAAAGGTTTCAGCGCAGCGTTTTATACCTAAAAAGTCTTTGTTCTCTAAAGTCACAAATCACTGAATCCAGCCAGAACCAGTTCGGTGGGGTCGAGGAGCACTTGGTTTACGAGGCGACATCCTGCCCTTTGAGAATCGGGGGTCTGCTATCAGACGTCCAGTGGGAGGTGGAGCCATCATTCACCTCGCCAGGCACGGCCCTGCTCAGATCAAAGAGTCACCCCTCCCCATACTCTAAATGCCGATCTCTCACTCCAGCCAGGTCTGACCCAGCTGGCCCTGCTGCTCCAAAACCAGACGGCCAATACACACACTAGCAAAGCCTACAGGAAAGCTTAGGCAAGAAAATACCTCGTTTCTAGCAGAGGCATTTTCGAACACGGGCTATGCAAATGATCCTTACTAAAAGATGTATCTCAATGTCCTGAGCTTAAACATATCAAATGCGAATTTCCTATAGGTTCCTGGGGGCAGGTAGGATTATGGGATGTAATACTCAGCCTGCCCATTCTGGCCTATGAGAACGGATAGCCTCACAATAGTAAACAGTGAAATGGAGGGTAACTCGCTATTAGAACATGCTACACAGACATACTTTAAAAGCTGCTGCAAATCAGCGCTGCAGGCCCACCAGCAGTATTTGGTCTACCAGCCCTGGGCACACACAGTGCACTTATACTAGGGACTGACAGGTAAACCAAACGAGCCAATTATGGTTATCCCAATTCATACAGTTATCTTTACACAGGGAGCATTCGCGCTGTGGCACTGATTGGCAGTGGCACAGCGCCCAGAGCATCTAAATCCAGCCAACATAAAAGATAGGAAGCGAAAAGAGGAAGGGAGACCCTCGCCAATGATGCCAGGTCTAACATGCGTCCCCTCCAGCTGAAATGTGGGGAGAACTAACCATCCCCTTGGGAGTTCTCATCACTAAGGCGGAACAATCTGGACAGACCATCAGCATTGGCGTGTTCTGTACCAGGGCGGTGTTCCACCGTGAAATCTATACCCTGTAGGGAAATGGACCACCTCAACAACTTGGGATTCTCACCCCTCATATGCATCAACCATCTAAGGGGCCAGTGGTCTGTCTGAACCCGGAAGTGAGTCCCAAACAGATATGGTCTCAGCTTCTTCAGCGCCCAGACCACAGCAAATGACTCACGCTCAATTGCACTCTACCTCTGTTCCCGGGGAAGTAACCTCCTGCTTAGGAAGGCTACCGGTTGGTTTAGTCCCTCCTCATTGATCTGTGACAGAACAGCCCCTATACCATGCTCTGAGGCGTCTGTCTGGACAACAAATTCCTTTGGAAAGTCGGGCGCCTGAAGCACGGGTGCGGTGCACATGGCAGTCTTCAGGGCGTCAAAAGCGTTCTGACAGGTGTCAGTCCAGTTTACCTTCTTTGGCTACTTCTTAGAAGTCAGCTCAGTCAAGGGTGCAACAATGTTGCCATATCCCTTGACAAACCTCCTGTAGTACCCCGTGAGTCCTAAGAAGGCTCTCACCTGCGTCTGAGTCTTGGGGGTTCCCACGCCAGGATAGTTTCAATTTTGGGCTGAAGGGGCGCCACCTGGCCGCTCCCCACCTGGTGCCCCAAATACTCTACAGAACCCTGCCCAATCTGGCACTTACTGGCTTTGATTGTGAGGCCTGCCTTCCGCAGTGCCATCAATACCTCCCAGAGGTGGCGCAGGTGGTCCTCCCAAGAGGAGCTAAACACCGCAATGTCATCCAGGTAGGCAGCACTGAAGTCTTCCAGCCCAACCAACACCCTGTTGACCAGCCTCTGAAAGGTGGCAGGGGCATTCTTCATTCCAAAGGGCATCACCCAGAACTGGTAGTGCCCATCGGGTGTGGAGAATGCTGACCTGCCATCGGGTGTGGAGAATGCGGTGATCTTCCACCGCAAGATCACCGACATACACAACAGCTTCAACGCACAAACAACGCACCCTACCGCCGAACCAATGCCCGCCACCACCACCCTCTGCAACTGGACCCCGATCAACACCGAAGACACCACCCGCACGATGAACTCCATCCACTCCGGATCACCAACCGACCCCTGCCCACACCACGTCTTCAACAAAGCCGACGCCACCATCGCACCCCATCTCCGGGACATCATCAACTCCTCCTTCCGCACCGCCACCTTCCCGGAGAGCTGGAAGCACGCCGAGCTTACCGCCCTCCTGAAGAAACCAACGGCGGACCCCACCGACCTCAAGAACTACCGCCCCATCTCGCTCCTTCCGTTTCCGGCCAAAGTCATCGAGAAGACCGTCAACAGACAGCTTGCCGCCTTCCTCGAGACGAATGGATCCCTCGACCCCTCGCAGTCCGGGTTTCGGGCCAACCACAGCACCGAGACCGCCCTTATCGCAGCCACCGACGACATCAGAACCCTAACCGACAACGGGGAAACAGCTGCCCTCATCCTCCTGGACCTCTCCGCGGCGTTCGACACCGTCTGCCACCGCACCCTAGTGAAGCGCCTCAGCAACATCGGAATCCGAGAGAAAGCACTGGAATGGATCATCTCGTTCCTCGCCGGAAGAACCCAGAGAGTCCGCCTCTCCCCGTTCAGATCCGAAGCCACCGAAGTCATCTGCGGCGTTCCACAAGGATCCTCACTCAGCCCGACCCTCTTCAACGTCTACATGAGCCCCTCGCAGCCATCGCACGCCGACACAACCTCAACATCATCTCCTACGCCGACGACACCCAGCTGATCCTCTCCCTCACCAACGACCCCACTACCGCCAGAGCCAACCTGCACGACGGGATGAGAGACGTCGCCGACTGGATGAGGAACAGCCGCCTTAAACTGAACTCAGACAAGACGGAAGTCCTCATCCTGGGCTCATCACCCTCCGCCTGGGACGACTCCTGGTGGCCCCCGGCCCTGGGCACCGCACCCAAGCCAACGGACCACGCACGCAACCTGGGCTTCATCCTGGACTCCTCCCTATCAATGACCAAACAAGTCAACGCCGTCTCATCTTCATGCTTCAACACCCTGCGCATGCTCCGCAAGATCTTCAGATGGATCCCCACTGAAACCAGGAAGACCGTCACCCAGGCACTCGTCACCAGCCGACTGGACTATGGGAACACCCTCTACGCCGGAACCACAGCCAAACTTCAAAAGAGACTCCAGCGCATCCAGAACGCCTCCGCACGACTCATCCTGGACATCCCCCGACACAGCCACATCACCGTACACCTGAAAGACCTGCACTGGCTCCCCGTCAGCAAGAGAATCACGCTTCAGACTCCTCACCCACGCACACAAGGCCCTCCACGACCTGGGCCCAAAGTACCTCAACGACCGCATGTCCTTCTACACGCCCACACGCCAGCTACGATCAACCAGCCACGCCCTCGCCACCGTACCACGCATCCGCAGAACCACCGCCGGAGGAAGATCCTTCTCCTACCTGGCGGCCAAGACCTGGAACTCCCTCCCCACTCACCTTCGGCGAACCCAGGACCATCTCGCCTTCAGGAAGCAGCTCAAGACCTGGCTGTTCGAGCAGTAACTTACCCCCTCCCCCAGCGCCTTGAGACCCTCCCGGGTGAGTAGCGCGCTCTATAAATGCCGTGATTGATTGATTGATTGATTGACCTCTCCTTTGCTCCCTCGGTCAAGGCGATCTGTCAAATCAAATGTGCTGAGGTATTTTGCAGCCCCTAACCGATCTACGAGCTCATCAGCTCTGGGTATGGGGTGCGCGTCAGTCTTCGTGACTGAATTGAGGCCCCGATAGTCCACGCAGAACCAAAGTTCTGGGGTGGTACCAGGCGCTGCAGCTTTTGGTACCAGGACCACTGGGCTGGACCAAGGGCTGCTAGAGGACTCAATCACCCCAAGGGCAAACATTTTGGTAACCTCATCCTTAATGCAGGCCCTTACCCGGTCAGTCACTCGGTAAGCCTTGTGATTAATGGGAGGACTGTCCCCAGTGTCCACGTCATGGACACACCAATCAGTGACACTAGGCACCAGGGAGAACAGATCACTGAATTGCCCCAACAGTTGGCGACAATCACCCTGCTGCTCAGGAGTCAGTGTGGTGGAGAGGACCACACCCTCCACTGACCCATCTCGCTCCCCTGCACACAGGAGGTCAGGAAGGGGCTTGCTTTCCTCCTCCATCCCAGCATCTGTGGCCAGAAGCATGCCCACTTCAGACCTCTCAAAGTGGGGCTTCAGGCGGTTAACATGCAGGACCCGCAAGGGGTTCCTGGGAGACTGGAAGTCCACCACGTAGGTAACAGGACTCTTGCGCTCCACCACCTCAAAGGGGCCGGTCTACCTATCCTAGTGCGCACAGGGCTCCACCGGGGCCATGACCCAAACCTTTTGTCCAGGCTGAAACTCGATCAGAGTGGCATTCTGATCGTGCCAGCGTTTCATCTCTTCCTGGCTGGCTTCCAGGTTTGCCTCAGCAAGTTTCCTGAAACGCCGAGTCTGGTTCCTGAAGGCCAGCATGTAACTAAACACATCCTGGGGCGGTTTCCTGGGAGATTGCTCCCAGCCTTCCTTGACCAGACTCAGAGGCCCTCTTACCGGGTGACCATAGAGCAGCTCAAAGGGACTGAACCCTAAGGACTTCTGTGGCACCTCACGGTAAGCAAACAACAGGCATGGCAAGAGGACATCCCACTTACGCCTCATGGGCTCACCTAGGCCCATAATCATGCCCTTAAGGGTCCGGTTGAATCTCTCAACCAGCCCATTATCCTGGGGGTGGTAAGGAGTGGTGAACTTATACGTTACCCCACACTCCTCCCACAGAGACTTCATGTACTTAGAGATGAAGTTAGTTCCCCTATCGGACACCACCTCTCTGGGGAATCCCACACTGGAGAAAATCCCCATCAGTGCCCATCCCACCACGGGGGCCGTCACTGTCCTGAGCGGGATGGCCTCAGGGTACCTGGTGGCATGGTCCACCAAGACCAGGATGAACCTGTTGCCCATGGCTGTCTTGGGATCCAGTGGCCCCACAATATCAATGCCCACTCTCTCGAATGGGGTGCTCACAACAGGAAAGGGCTGTAGTGGGGCCTTAATCTTTCACCCACTCTTCCCACTTGCCTGGCAAGTCTCACACATCCTGCAGTGAGCATCTGAGCTCCTGCGCATCTGGGGCCAATAGAAGTGAGTGACCAGCCTCTCAAAGGTTTTGGTCTGCCCCAGATGTCCGGCCAGTGGCACATCATGAGCCAACCTCAGTAGGAAGGTCCTGAAGAGCTGGGGTACCACCAGCACATGGGCTGACCCAGGCTCAGCAACCTTAGGCTCGCTGTAAAGGAGGTCATTCTCCCAATAGATCCAATGTGACCCTGTCTGATCACCTGCTGCCTGGGCGGCGGCCTGTCGCCGCACCCCCTCAAGAGAAGGGCAGGCTCTCTGTTGCTCTCAAAATTCCTCCCTGGAGGGCCCCCCTTCCTGCTGTTAATGGGTCAGCTCCGGTAGGGCCCCCAGTTCAGCCACTTGTTCCCCTGTAGGTTCCAGGGCATCCCCCTCAAGGTCTGCTCCCTCCGGGACCGTGGGAACCGCGGGGGCCGGTTTCCCACGCCCCCTACCCCTTCTCTTTAAGGCAGGGGCCTGGGCCATACTTTCAGGCTCCAGACCCTCCTGAACACCCTTCTGAGCTGTCATGGACCGAGTGGTCGCACACGCCCACTCAGGCAGACCCAACATTTCCAAATGAGACTTTCTCTCCACCGTAGCCCACGGGGAGTTCTCTAGATCATTGCCCAACAGACAGTCTACAGGCATGGCGGGCCTCACAGTCACTTGAAGAGTTCCTGAGACCCCCACCACTCGAAGGGAACCTGAGCCACTTCACACTGGCTCTCTGAGTTGTCTGCTGACACTACGGGGCAGAATGCATGGGGGACAACCTGCTCTTTGGACACCAACCGGGAGCTGACAGCAGTCACCCTAGCTCCGGTGTCCCTGAGAGCCTCCACCCTATGGCCATTGATGGTCACCCACTACCGGTACTTCTTAGTGTTATTAGGCAGTGTGGGGTTAGGGACCTTCTCAAAGTCTCCTAGCGAGACAAGGGTTAACTCTACGGGATCCCACCCACCTTGGACCTCTACCTCCTCCCCCCCAGGGCTACACTGGCAATCTGGCGGGATGGTGCACGGGGTGGTGCAGTCGGGGATGCATTGGGTCCCTCTGGGGACACTGGGGATCATAATACCGGTGGCCCACTTGACCACACCTGAAACAAGTGAGTGGCCCCCTCTGAACAGGCCTACCTGTCGGGGACACTGGCTTCTTCTCAGGGGGAGGCAGGGACACCACTGCTTGGTTCCCTTGGGAATTACTTTGGGGCCCTCTCTGGAACTCCCTCGGCTTACCCTTGTCCCCCCCACTTCTCTGCTGGGTACCCTGCCCACCTCTGGCGAAGTCTCCCACAAAACCTTTGCGGACCCGGGTGCTCACCCAGCGGTCCGCCTCCTCAGCAAGCTTCCTAGGGTTAGTCAGCTTGCTATCAATCAGGTGCTGGCGTTGCTCTGGAAAACAGTTTCTAGAAAAATGCTCCCACGCAAACAAATCATACAATTGCTCGAAAGTTTCCACTTTGCTACCCTTTACCCAGCGATCCATTGCTCTGCAGAAAAAAGGCACATATTCAACCCACGTGGTACCCTCTAACTTCTTACAGGTTCTAAACCTCTGCCTGTACATTTCTGGGATCAAACCATAACGGGTCATCAAAGCTTCTTTTATATGGGCATACACCATCCTGCTCTCCTCAGGCAGGTCCAACAGGGTATCCCTACCATCACTCACAAAGCGCCCCCACAATCCCGCTCCCCAATCCTTCTCAGGGACCCGGTGGGACACCATTGCTATCTCATATGCGGCAAACCATTGCCCAATATCCTCACTCTTGTGAAAATCCTTAATGACATCCTTAGGAATATAAACTCTACTCTCAGGAGTTACTAAAGGTATGCTGCCACCAGAGGGGGAGACCGGGACACTCCTCGCCCTGATCTCTATCTCCCTCAACATTCTCTCATGCTCAGTTTCTCATTTTCTCAAGTTCAATTGACAATCGATCCTTCTCAATGTCTAACTTCTTACTCTCAAGGTCCTTCTGACCTTCCAATTTAGCCATCTCCAAACTATGCCTCCTATCTCTCTCCCTGTCCTCCAGCTCTTCTGGGGTCAGGCTCCTTTGGGATACACTAGTACCTGGATTGGAGGGTGTTCTATCTCCCCCTCTACTGCATCATCCTGCTGCCCTCCAGCATTCTCTTCCTCATCCCCAGCGGACTCTCTCGCTTCCCACCAGGCCTTCAGCGCCTTCTGGTACTCCTCCTTCCTAGAGAGACCTATCACGGGGACTGCGAATTGCTTACAAAATGACTTCAGCTGTCTGGCAGTATAGGTATCTAATCTTTCCTCCTCAAAGGTGAGATCCTCCGAAGCATTGGATGTTGGCCTTCCCATATTAGCAGTACTCATGGCTGCGATCAACAATTCAATACTAGAACAACCAACCAAAAAAAAAAATTCAAAGAGAGAAAAAAAACCGTGGTGACTGCGCTTTGGTCTGTACTCACTAGTGGCGTCTACCAGTTATTGTACGTGGATCATAAATGCAAGTCCTGATCCTCACCGCTGACCGCCAATGTTAGAAATGGGGGTCTCTAGTTGGCAATGGATGGCGCCAATGTCCAAATAGGGACCCTTCTTCCTGAGTCAGGGCAAGTGGGCTACCCCCTTTGATAACCCCTGCTCAACCCTGTGGTAACGTAGCACGAGCAGTTAGGCCTATCTCAGAGGCAGTGTGTGAAGCATTTATGACCATGCACAATAAGGCAGTAACGACACCACAAAAGGACACAACTCAAGTAGGTATAGAAAAATAGTATCTTTATCTAAGGTTTAACACAAGACTCTCAAAAGCGTTTTAACCAGTCACAATGCACGTAAATCAGTAAGGACTTAAAAAGGCAATAACGTATTCACCAGAACGTGGCACTGACTGAGTTCAAGGCCTGGGTCTACATGACCCGTTGCGCACCAGATACCTGCCGTTGGACGGGGACACAGCACGCAGCTTCTCGAAGAAGCGGAGACGGTGACAGGCGGACTCCCAGCGACCACAACTCTTGACTGCAGTGGTCCGCAACGTGCACTCACAATGATTCGGGCACTCGGGGACAGGCGGGCTCTCAGCGGCAGCAGCACGCAGCTGCGGCGGCCCGGGCTGGTGGTGGTGATGACTCTCGTCGTGCACCTCCGTGGTGGGCTCACAGCGGCAGCAGCTCTCTTAGCTGCGGCGGCCCACAGGACGACTCACGATGATGCAAAGTTGGCAAAGGTGCGGGCACTCAGCGGCAGCAGCTCTCTCTTAGCTGCGGTGGCCCACAGGACAAATCACGATGATGCAAAGTTGGCAAAGGTGCGAGCACTCAGCGGCAGCAGCTCTCTCTTAGCTGCGGCGGCCCACAGGACAAATCACAATGATGCAAAGTTGGCAAAGGTGCGGGCACTCAGCGGCAGCAGCTCTCTCTTAGCTGCGGAGGCCCACAGGACAAATCACGAGGATGCAAAGTTGGCAAAGGTGCAGGCACTCATCGGCAGCAGCTTTCTCTTAGCTGCGGCGGCCCACAGGACAAATCACGAGGATGCAAAGTTGGCAAAGGTGCGGGCACTCAGCGGCAGCAGCTCTCTTAGCTGCGGCGGCCCACAGGACAAATCACGATGATGCACAGCTGACACAAGTGCGGGCACTCAGCGGCAGCAGCTCTCTCTTAGCTGCGGCGGCCACAGGACAAAGAGGTGCTCTCGACCAGGCTGGCACAACGGAGGGCACTCAGCGGCTACAGCTCTCTCTTAACTGCGGCGGCCCACAGGACAAAGGATGATCTCGACCAGGCTGGCACAATGGCAGGCACTCAGCGGCTACAGCTCTCTCTTAACTGCGGCGGCCCACACAGATTCAGCGAAGGTTCCGAAGGTTCAAATTAAGGCGGGCTCTCAGCGGCGGCAGCTTTCTCTTAGCTGCGGCGGCCACACAGAGTTAACAAGGGTTACCAGTCCGCGTTCCTCACAGTAGAACTAGAGGTTCCGGATTACTCGACGGAGGCCTCACCTGCAAGTAGAATCCCTAGCACAGGAATTCAGACGGCTGACGGGGTGAAGTCTAATGTCCCTGAGACTTCAGCAGGAGGCGCTCTCAATTCAGGCCCTCGGGTAGTTTCTTCAGCAAGCTTGGTGAAAGTTTCAAAGTCCTTACCTCTGTTCACTCGGACAGAGTTTCGTCTTGACATCCAGAAGGAACACACTTGAAAAAGGTTTCAGCGCAGCGTTTTATACCTAAAAAGTCTTTGTTCTCTAAAGTCACAAATCACTGAATCCAGCCAGAACCAGTTAGGTGGGGTCGGGGAGCACTTGGTTTACGAGGCGACATCCTGCCCTTTGAGAATCAGGGGGTCTGCTATCAGACCCCAGTGGGAGCCAATTATGGTTATCCCAATTCATACAGTTATCTTTACACAGGGAGCATTCGCGCTGTGGCACTGATTGGCAGTGGCACAGCGCCCAGAGCATCTAAATCCAGCCAACATAAAAGATAGGAAGCGAAAAGAGGAAGGGAGACCCGCGCCAATGATGCCAGGTCTAACAGGAACAAGTGGCAAAGCTGAAAGCATGCCTGCCACAGGCTCAAGTTATTCACACCTTGAGTCATCAGCGTGCTGGCATACACGTTGAAGGGAATTCACTGGCTGATAAAGCCGCCAGGGTGACAGAGCGAACTGCTGCCGTTGCCACAATCACTCGTTCACATATGAGTAGCTATCACTGCCACAAAGAGCGGCTCTGCCGTCCTGCCAAAAGGCTTTCCACTCAAGTACTCCTACAAGTTAGATACGCATAACACACCGTATGCTCAAATTCCAGGAGTGGGGGATAGAGTAATACGAAACAAAGATTGCAGATTAGGTTTAATACTGGCTGCACACGTGGGTCTGGGGTCAGCTCACGCAGGAGTCACTGCAACAATTTCATTATTGAAGCAGCGTTACCAGTGGTCGGGGCTGACAAAACAAACAAAGAACTATGTCCTGAAGTGCAATATTTGCCAGCAGTTGAAGGGTTCCACCGTTCACAGGCCACCACAAACACCACTACTGATTTCAGACAGACCCCTCGCATGTGTCTATTTGGACCACTGCAGCCCCTTAAATTCAGGCGGGGCTTACAAGTACATTTTGGTGGCAGTGGATTCATGCTCTAGATTTCTAGGTTTGGCCCGTTGCTCGGCTGACACTCGAACTGTTATAAAGGATTTGCAAGACTTCATCGGGACATGCGCAATTGGCACGTTACATTCCGACCTTGGGCCTGCATTTAGCTCTAGGGCTTACAAGGAACCCATGGAAAGTATGGGAGTGGCCTTGCGGTACTCCTCTCCCTACCATCCTGAGGGAAATTTGGTGGTAGAGAGGAAAAACCAGGACCTAAAGCAATCCTTAACAGCAAGGCTATTAGGCGCGGGTGGTAGTTGGGTCAATAACCTATATGGGGTCCAGAGGGCACTAAATAATATGCCAAGAAAATCCTTGGGAGGCCGTACCCCTTATGAAATCCTGTTTGGGACAAGAATGTGGGTACCTGATCTCGATTGTGCCAGCACATTGGCGGATGCAAAACCATTTGAACTGAATGACCGTTGGCTGTTTTACAGGAATTCATTGAATTCTGGGTGTTACAAAGCAACGTGCAAGTCAAACGCACAGCCACTGGGGAAGTGAAATCAGTTCCGGCAAGACCTGCCTGGGTCCCAAAGATTGGGGACCTGGTCAGGGAAAAGATCGTGGACAGAAGAGAGTTTGGGGCATCTTACAGAACAGCTGTTCCTGTCCTGGCGGTAGTGGGAACAAGAACAGTACTTCTTCTTCCTCTTGCCGGCAAAAAAGAAAAAAGATTTGTCTCCATTGATCTGATCAAACCGCATCATGTGGCCGATTCTCAACAGTAGGCCACGTGGGATCCTGAGTAGCCGCAGACCTCTTCTTGCTACTATACAGGAAGTTCAGATGGAAAGACTAATAACCTTTCAAGACTCCACTATACAAAGTAAAGGAGTAACGAATAATGGAGTACAAATCACACCAGTTGAAATTGAACAACATCAAGAAGAAACAACAATGTAAATTGCAATTCGGCCCAACAATGATGTCTACATTAATGTGCCTTCAATGGACACATCTGCCAGTTATACAAAACCTGCGGAGCTACCGAAGATAGATCGAACTGCACCTGGCTACTTCATCAACTTTGTTAATTTTTCTTCAGATCCAAGTGAACCTGATCAAACGCCACCCATTTCAAAGAAAGAGAAACTTCTATAATTCTATGTTTTGCTCAAAAAAGACTTACTTAGTGTCACCTTGGTTGCATATTTGGTTTGCAATAGGGGTAGTATACCTGTTAATTTGGATTGGCACAGTGACTGTCTTTTTTCTGCTTCTGAACGGACATTACCTCCCAGAACGCTCTGCAGTACAATCAGTGAACTTGGTCCTGAAACCACATACGTCATCACATCGTGAACAAAGAGACTTGTCCCTGGTGAACATTACAGCAATTCCAGTACCTGATGGTATAGTTTGGGATAAAGTTTCATATGATGTATTTGGTCCTACTGAACATTTAAAAATTCCACATTTGTTTAAAATGTCTTTAAATGATTTCATTACCCACAGTACACTCTCTGATGATTGGGACATTGAGACTGTAAATACTATGCTCACAGATTTAGAACAGACTGCTGCATTTTCTTACAGGGAATTGTATGAAGATACAACCAACTACGATACCATGTTTTGTTACCAGCATTATGGTCATTATTTTTTGCATAGAGCAAGTGTACCACGCACTGATAATGTGTACCATCAATGGGAACATTGCCCGACACCACCAAAGGGTAGTTCTGCCACATTCACACAAAAATTCGCATACTTTTCAGGGTTCAATACACCAGACCCAGAATTATTTTTCTACAAACTTGCACAGACTAATGCAACTGCGAAAAAAATTATGCTAACAAACACAAAGCTGATATATTCAGCACCTTTTATCTCCCAACTGTCTATACAGGGTTTCGACTACTGGAGAGACACCATAGACACAAAATCAATCTGGGGGACAAGAGAGTGGCAGGTTCAGGAAACTGAGGCTTTCTTTAGAGCTTGACTCATACCATTACAGATGATTTTCCTGAACAGAACAGTGCAACAGACTACATGTTACGGGTTTGCAAAAAACAAAGACCTGAAACCACTGAGCATCCCTTCACCCACACCAATTAAGGGTATTTCAAATAACACACTAACAAGTGAAGGGCCACATGGTACAAATATGTACAATTCGTCATCTCCCGGTTGGAGAGGTTGGTTGGTTTGGCCTGTAGACACGAATATGTGTAACTCAAGATTCAAGGGTACCACCGAAGGGTTTAGTATGCATAGGCCCGACCCATGCTATGTACATACAGACGACCCAGGGGTAGTGACTTCCTATAGTGTCAGGAAGTTGTGCCTAGATTGGCTAAAGACCGCGACACTATCACAGGTGAAACAACATTTGTCCCTTCTGTCAGACAACATGGATCTTAGAGATTTCTTCTTAGGTCCCAAGAAACCCCGTAGGAAACGCTTCTTATACACCATCGATAATGAGGTTTGGAAAGTCTCCCAACAGGAACCTGTAGAGAGACTATGTGAAATCGAGAGAATTAACCTAGAAAAGGCCTTAGCTGTGGTAGACAACGGCATGACCACACTCTCATCTCGTATTTATTCACTGGGCAACATTGTGTCCTCGGCTATCGATATAATGGAACATGATTTGTCTATTCTGCAACATGGGCAATCTCAGCTACGCGCTATTATGCTTTTAAGTTGGACGCTTCAATCATTGCGTTCTGGCCACGTTCCATGGCGATACATTAAAGACACAAATCTGTTTTCGGCTTACAATCTGACCGAAAGACAATTAACCATGGCACGCAGAGATGCAAAATACACCACGCTGCTCATTGAAAAACTAGAGAAGTTACCTTTTACTGTAGCAGAGTCACCATAAACGGAATGGTTAATCCACACTGCCAATCACGACATTCCAATTCCAATACTGCCTGAAATATTACCCAGCAGGCAGGTATGAAGCGTTGGGCAAAGGGTACATACTAGAAACCTGGGAGTTGCCATACACATATAGGTGCAGGAATAAGGACAAGGAAGTTTTCTTGAGTGGTTCGAACTGCAAAAAGCCCTTGAGTGGGTCTTTAGTGTGTAAAGAAGTGTCGCTGCACAGAGCGTGTAATGCGTCAATAGCAAACTTGTCCTACTTCCTGAAGGGGTCCCCAGCTGCTGTCATTCATCCAGTATTTCAGTTACTTTCCAATGGGAGTTACTTGATGTTGAATGACCAAGGCTGTTGTGGTATGATGCCCGGCATTGCTTATCTAGTGACCGTCAACGCCAGGGTTATTTGTTGTAAGCAAGTATTGTTTCCCCCAGCTCGCACAGTTAGGGAGGCACCACTGTGGCCTTCACTGAATGTTTCTAACACAGGGATTGATTCTCTGAGCAGACTGAAAGCCATGCTGTTTCAGCAAAATGTGGCCTTAATTTTAGCTCGAGGGATCTTTGATATCCAAGTTGCAAGGTCCTCGGCATAGATACAGGCTCTGGTCCTTACGAACTTCCCGCTCCATTTTGGAGAAATGGTCCATCGTATCTTTAACATGTCTGATACGAAGGGGATAGTACACTTATTTAAGAGCATTGGATCAGGTCTGTTAACCACATTTCTAACCATCTTCGGAGTGATTCCATCATTCCATGATTCCAAGTACGGAAGCGTTTTTGGAGGGCTTCCTTTGGTCCTGCTTTCAGTGGCGGGCATCCTGATTTTACTCCTATTGCTTCGCAATGGATGTCAACATCACTCGAGACATGGAGAGAACACTACTGGAGCGGCGTTGTCGTGAGCGATTGGTGTTCTTCCTGGGTATACCTACGGGCCCATGTGCACAGTTGTCCACACCGTATTCCCATGTTGATGATGGCGTTCCTAGAGCCTCCACGGGATGCTTCAGCTCCTGTTGGAATGGAGATTGGCTCTACCACGGATGTGCAGGCATCAGTCTCAGGCACACAGGCATCTAATTCTTCCCCGACGGCTGCTGTGGGAACCAGTGATGACCACCTCTGCTCACTTGATATCATACTGGAGGTGCTAGAAGGACTGCCTCCTGCGGCCGACATGTTCAGTGATGTTGAGTCTTCAGCGCAGGATTCTTAAACAATCTGGCCTCTCCTGTGCTGGGAACCGTTTGGACAATTTTTAAACATGTACCAAATTGAAGGCCGAACTGACTTTGTTTTTTCTTCTCTGCTCTATCTGAACATAGTGGCTTTCACTGTGCTCAGAAAAACAATGACGATATATTCAAACATATAGAGGATCTTTTATGAACGCTTTTATAGGGAAGAATGCTTTCGATATAGACCTTGTTTTTATGAACATTTTAAAGACTTTTTTAAGTGCTTTTTAGTATGCTTTAATATACATGATTTTATGCCTTTTTTAGCATTTTCTATCATTACCAAGCTGACCTTGTTGACCTTTTGATGAGGAGTGGGTGCCATGTCCTTTAGCATAGTCCCATCATGTACATACCAATTACATACATTTTGTCCCATCCACACAACATAACGGTCCTACACAGGTGACCTTTTACCTAGTAGCTTACTTCTGTCTCTCCGACATCAAGCTCTTGGTACCCTAACTTAATCCCTGTACCTGACGTACATAAACATGTCCCCAGGCACTGCAGATTTATTCTGTATAAGGGTCACCACTTTTTTCATCCATGGCCAACAGCCAGCTGTGCATGATCATGTTTGTTTAGAAAAGGATTAGCAGAGGATTAGCGAATGTTTTCAAAACATATTGATTCTAGAAGAAGCCCTGAAGTGACCACTTTAGTATAAAAGACCCTCACTCCCCCCTTACAGAACAGAGGAGAATTCCTTCCAGGCTGGACTGACACTCTGCAGGCTGATCCTTCGAGAAGCAGAGACCTGACATACCTTGCAGGGTGCCATCCTCGACGCAGAGACGGGGTCCTTCATTCAGAACCATCAGGTGAGGGGTTAGTACTTCCCCGGGGGTTTCTTGGCTCCATTAGGATCTATCCTGACATTTACATACACATGCTTCACCTACATATCTATGCTAGGTACATTTAGGTAGGCTACACATTGTAGGAGTACGCCAATGCTATTGTTTTATATAACAAGTAAGCACGAGTGACTGAGCGAAAGATACCGTATTGTTTCCACGATACCTGAGGAATCAGGGTTGTCATGTTCAGTGGTTGCCTACACTACACACGCCACTATAGAATACGGGGGTGGTAGTGACACTGTAGAGCTAGCTGGTCTAATGGCAGACTCATCCTGTGGGGGTGTCCAGAGTCTGTCTGCACACCAAGCCCTCAGTTTAGGTCATCCAAAACGCGCAGGTCCTGGCTGTCCTAGGAACTACACGACACTACGTTTTAAAGCAAAATTAACCCTAATGATAGATTTGAGGCCTTCTTTGTAAAGTGTGCGCTTTTTCTCTAGGAGAAATAAACAGATTCAGTTATTTGCTCAAAATAAAGCTCCATTCATAATTCATTTCAATCTTTCATTAGTCTAATATAAACGCAATCATTTTAAACTATTATTCTATGTATTTAATATTGCTTTATTAAACGATAAACGATAAATGATAAACGTGTTTTTATTCCACATTTGCTCATGAAAATAATATTTGCTCCTTCTTTGCTGTCTTTTCGTGCAGAAATCATTTGTGGCCTATTTAAACCCATTATCATGTTCCCGAAGCTTTCTTATTTTCTTTTCCAAAACTAAAGGTTAATAATACTTTTTTCGGTTAATTTCAAAACTTTGTTAATGATTTTCACACAATGGAAGCTTTAAAACAAGCAGGTTTTATTTACGGAAAACCAAGCTCCATCAAGGACATATTTTCTGAGTTCTCAAATAGTGACGAAGCACTTTTAAATAATTAGCTTTCTTTATGGTTTTTTATATAGTTGATCACTTGATTATTTGTTACACTTAAGGGAGAGGATGTAGCGTTACGGCCAGAGCTGCAAACTATGCAACTGGGGAACCAGGTTTGAGTTTTGGCGTCAGCTCAACACCCTGTGATTCTGGACAAATCACTCAATCTCCCCATTCCTAAAAACAAAACTAATAAGGCTTTGAGTGATGATGCTCATGAAATGCACTCCAATACTTCCAATTCAAGTCTGCGCTATATAATACTGCAAAAAAACAAAACAAAAATGTGTTTTGCACACTTCTGCAATTGGGCTATACTTGGGCTACATTTGGGTGATAGTTGTGCTATATTTGGGCTCTTTTTTCTGTAGTAGCCATCTTGGGGGACTTATCTGTTATGCAGCTCCCTAATTTTCTAATTTACTGCAGTATCCTCAATAGATAATACTTTCAGTGTTCTACTTCAACTCTATCAAGATGGTGTTCAGATGTGCCACACGTTTGGCATAGATTCAGAATATAAGCACTCTAGTTGCTCATTAGAACACTATAGTAAAGATGCTGATCACCAGGGAGTTAACTGGCAATCTGCTGCTGGTGTTGAAAGTGCATGTGTCAGTCTGCATGTCAGAATGTTTTAATGAAATAGAAGAGGAAGATATTTGAGAACCCACTTAAAATGTGTCCTAATTTTTCTTTCTACAGCACTAACCATAATTTGTACGACAAACTGAACCCCCTCATTTTGTTCCTTACTAAATTAAATGTTTTAAGTTCTACCAGTTTGATTCAACCAACATGGCTTCAAGTGTGCCATAGTTTTGCCATAGGTAACACTGTTAGCGCTCTAGTTGTTCTTTAGAACACTCTGGGAGGCTGCAGTAGAACACAAGGGAATCAACCGACAGGCTGCTCCTGTTGGAAGTACATGATTTACTGAGAATGTCAGACTTCATTTTCATATGGCTGAGAAAGATAGTGTGAATTTACAGAAAATATTTTCTCTCAAACATGATTCATGAAATCCCAGCAGAAGGCTATTTCAAAATGCAAAATCACCTTAGAACACACCACTATTCTTAAAATTAGATTGGAACAAGCAACAAATTATATATTTTTGTCACGGGGCCGAAGACGGAGTAGGGGAGACGCTTCTGTACTCACCGGCATCCCAGCACAATGAAGTCCTATTCATTCATTTGCAGGCTTCAACTTCGGGATGGCCTTAACTCCCCGGAGCTTCCAGCCGAAGAGGAGGGCCATACGGAGAACCGGATGGCGTCGTCCATCTAGGACCAATCAGGGGAAGTCGTCACGAGGACAAAGGCGGAAGAAGCCGTTGGATTAGAGAGAGAGGAGGTGAACGCCGGAAGCATGAAGAGAAGGAGCCAGGCCAGACCGTGAGGACAGGAGGCAGGAACCGCTCCGCGACTGAAGCCGAAGAAGACGTCCAGAGGTAGGAGGAGATGCCAAGAGGCCAATGACCCCACGCTTCGCCCCGCCACTCTCCTGGAGGAGCGTGGCTGGACAAGGTACGATTCCACCTTCAGGGCTTTGCAGGGCACTGGGCGGAGAAGGGAAATTAGTAGATGGAGGACTCGCTTTCCTTCGCTTTGGCAGTTTCCTAAACCGGTGCACTCGGTGGAGGACTTGAATAGAGTGCGGTGTTGCTCCCCCACGGGATCCCTACCCTTTGTCCTGGCATTCCGTTTCAACTTGGTGACCCGAGTATTTTCTTTTGTTTGTTTTTTTTCACCCGAGGGATATCTACATTCCGAGTCAAGGCGGTAGCAGTACCGGGTGAACAAAGGAAGAGATGCTTCCTAAACCTGACCTGCCGACCCCCAGAAAGGATGGTCCAAAAAGACTGACATTCTAATCTATGTACCTAATTAATAAAACCAAGGAAAAATAACTATACAAATCACGATCTCTCTCTAAGGTTATTCAGGGGGTTGCCCCTCAGATAAGACTTTGTGACAAAGTGATGGAGAATGCGGGCAACCCCCGTCTGATACAGGATGGAAAACGTGGTACACCAGCTAAAAGAGGGACAGAGTAAATTGGAATGGGCCTTGGAGAGACACGTAAACCAGGCGGAGATAGACCGTGCCGTGTTTTCCTCTGCCATTCAAACCCAAGGCGAAAACATGACCAAACTGGCAGAGGGACAGACGCAACTGATCCTAGGCTTATGCCAAGGCTGGGGGACCTGCCGCTCCTGGGGCGGTTGTACCCCTACAAAAATATGTGCCAGGCGAGGACCCCGTATCCTTTTTTCTCAATTTTGAGAGGGCCGCAAGGGCCAGTGCTTAGCCACCGGAACGATGGCCTTTCTATCTAGCCCCCTGCTGACAGGAGAGGCCCAGGCAGCCTATCAGATCGCCAATAGGGATGGCACTACTGCCTACGCCCACGTAAAGCAATACGTCATGGACAGACTAGGAGTAGATGATGAAACCCACCGATTAAAATTCAGAAAAGAAAGGGGGGCCCCTGGAGATACCCCAAAGACCCTTTTTTATAAACTAAAGGATGAAGCGGACCGATGGCTTAAACCATTAGAATCTACCAGAGAAGAAATCATGGACAAAATCTATCTCAAACAGTATCTGGAAGCACTACCTTATGGAACGCAGAAGTGGCTCCGACAACACACAGGTTTAACCTTGGAACATGCTGTGGAGATCGCTACCACTTATTCTCGTGCCCAGAACTGTAGCTTCTTTAATGAAGCAGAAAAACTTCAGAAAGCCCTTCACCCTTTGAGACTGGAAAAGAAGCCAAACAAACCACCTTATGAGCCTTCTCGCGCCAGGTACGGAAGACTAGACCCTCACCCTGCCTCAGGTCCCCAATGTTTCGAGTGTGGGGAGTGGGGCCACAACGCCAAGTTCTGCTGAAAGAGGAAGGAAAAACAAGAAGAAGAACCCATGGATGTCAGCTATTTGCCCCGTTCCATCCTCTATGCCCAGGAAATGGGTCCGGTGTATTATGTAAGTCTGAAAGTAAATAACCAAATCATGACTGCCCTTCTAGACTCAGGATGCAGACAGTCAGTGGTTAGAGAGGAGTTGGTGTCTCCGTCCCAGATCGTCCCCAAGAGGAGGGTGGGGATCCGCTGTGTACACAGAGATATAAGAGATTATCCTGTGGCCCGCCTAACACTTCACACTAAAATAGGTCAGAAGACCGTAGTTGTTGTAGGCGTCTTACCTTCCTTCCCCGAACAACTCATCGTAGGTATAGATAATCCCCGCTTCTATGATCTCTTGGTTGGGAACCTTAGGGCTTATACGCAGAAGAACAGAACATACATTACTTTACTCACTGCAGAGCCCTGGGCAATGGATAATCATTTTAGGGTAGCCCAGTTAAATGATAGCTCCCTCAGTAATGCCTGGCAGAGCACTATGGATTCACAAAACAATCCCAGAAAGATCTATCCATCTTTCAAGGAACAAAACGGGCTACTGTACCGAGTTGCCAAAGAAGGGGAAGAACCCCAACTGCTGGTTCATGTTGACTTTAGAGAACAGATTCTGTTCTTCGCTCATTCCCATCTCTTAGCGGGTCATTGTGGGGTAGAAAAGACAAGCCAGTCCATACTCAAAAGTTTCTTTTGGCCCGGTATTTACGCACAGGTCAAGCAGTACAGTCAGGAGTGTCCCATCTGTCAGAAGAAAACCCATACATGCCACCCAAGGTACCCCTACAGCCCCTTACCGGTTATAGGAAACCTTTTGACCGGATAGGTATGGACCTCATCGGTCCTCTACCCAAGTCATCGAGGGGTTACCAGTATGTCCTTGTTATCGTGGACTCGCTCACTGCAGTACCCGAAGCCCTCCCTCTGAGAGCTGCAACTACCTCCATCATTTCTCAGCATTTAATTGAAGTTTTTTTCCGGATGGGCTTTCCACGAGAAATCCTCACCGATCAAGGGACCCCATTCGTATCTAAACTCATGAGACAAGTCTGCAAACAATTAGACATCAGACACATAACACCTTCAGTGTACCATCCCCAGACCGATGGTCTGGTGGAACGCTACAACGGGAATCTAAAGCTCACCCTAAAGAAAATGCTGACCGGCGACGGAAAGAAGTGGGATCAACTTCTTCTGTTAGCACTTTTCGTCATACGAAATCAGATACAGAGCAGCTTGGGTGTCTCTCCCTTTGAGCTCCTTTTTGGGCGTAAACCTCGCACCCTCCTTGAGATCACGAAGGAAAGTTGGGAAAAGGAAGGGGCAACAGAAGCCAGAGCTCTGTTGGACTATGCCAATCAGATAAAGGCCTGTCTACACAAACTAAGAACCCTTGCTCACGACTCTCTGGAAAGAAAACAAGACAGACAAAAACTCTTTTATGACAGGGGTAAACGTTGGAGAGAGTTAGAAATAGGTGATTGGGCACTTGTTTTACTACCCTCCTCTACGCACAAGCTAAGAAAAGAGTGGCAAGGTCCATACGAAATTTTGGAAAAAATTGGCAAAACCACCTATGTGTTGCGTCTTTCCCCCTCTAAAAACCAAATATATCATATCAATCTGTTAAAGAAGTGGTTGGGTCCCCAACCTAGTGCCGTCAATACGGTTTCACTAGAGAGAGAAGCCTCTCACACCGTTACCGACACTGTTGTCAATCCTCACTTGTCGGAAGAGAACAGACGAGAGATAGATGCCCTGCTCCATTCATTTACTGACATCTTCTTGGATCATCCCGGGAGGACCCATCTAGCCATGCACTCTATGCCTACAAAAGAGGGAGTCACAATCAAGCAGAGGCCTTATCGAGTACCTGAAGCCCGTAGGGCTGCCCTACAACAAGAAGTCACACAAATGTTAGAGACCTTCATCATAGTACCATCTAAGAGCAATTGGTGCTCGCCTATTGTACTCGTCCCAAAACCAGACGGTAGTATCTGCTTTTGCATAAATTTCAGAGCAGTGAACTAAATCTCCAAACAAGCTGGATACCCCCTCCCAAGAGTAGACGAGCTCATTGAACAATTAGGCAAAGCCCGTTATATCACGACAATAGACCTTACCAAGGGATATTGGCAAATCCCTTTGAATCCAGCCGATCAAGAAAAGACAGCCTTTTCCACCCCAGACGGTTTATTTCATTTCACTGTCTTACCGTTTGGCTTACATGGCGCACCCGCCACGTTCCAGAGGCTCATGAACACCCTTCTCGCACAACACCAAAACTATTTCTCTGCATACCTAAACGACATCATAGTCTACAGTAAAACATGGTCCGAACACCTACACCACCTTCAAATCATGCTGTCTGAACTCCGACACGCCAACTTACATGTCAATGCCAAGAAATTTAAATTTGCTTTCCAGAAAGAAAAATACCTGTGTTATATGCTAGGTAAGGGTTTAATCGAACCACAGACAGAAAAGGTCAAGGCAGTACAAGATACTCCTTTTACAAAAACCAAGAGAGAACTGAGGGCCTTTTTGGGGCTGGTAGGCTATTATAGGCACTTTATACCCCGGTTTTCTGATATAGCAGCCCCTCTTACTGACTTACTCAAAAAAAACTCCTCCCCTTCTCTGCTCAAAGTTCCCTCCAGCCCCAAAATTGTACCATTCCAGACCTTGAAGACCGCACTAACCGCAGCCCTGGTGTTAATCTCCCCTGATTTTCAACTGCCTTTTATCTTTCAGACTGATGCTTCAGGTGTGGGTATTGGGGCCGTCCTTTCCCAGTTGGACCCAGAAGGACAAGAAAGACCAATCCTCTACATCAGCCGAAAACTCTTTCCAAGATAGTGTATATATCCCACAGTCAAAAAAGAGTGTCTGGCCCTAAAGTGCAGCATTGAAAAACTACGCTAATACCTAGAAGGCAGAACTTTCATTCTGTATACAGATCATGCCCCTCTTACCTTGCTCCAGAGGAACAAAGGGAACAATGACAGAATACTCAGGTCATTCCTAGCCCTACAGCCTTTCCAATTTGAGGTCCATCACCGGAAGGGGAAAGAACAGGGCAACGCAGATTATCTGTCATGATTCCCTATTTCCCCCTATCAGGAAAATCCATGGGGAGGGGTGTGTTACGGGGCCGAAGACGGAATAGGGGAGACGATTCTGTACTCACCGGCATCCCAGCACAATGAAGTCCTATTCATTCATATGCAGGCTTCAACTTCAGGATGGCCCTTTAACTCCCCGGAGCTTCCAGCGGAAGAGGAGGGCCATACGGAGAACCGGATGAAGTTGTCCATCGAGGACCAATCATGGGAAGTCATCACGAGGACAAAGGCGGAAGAAGCCGTTGGATTAGAGAGAGAGGAGGCGAACGCCGGAAAGCGTGAAGAGAAGGAGCCAGGCTAGACCGTGAGGACAGGAGGCAGGAACCGCTCCGCGACTGAAGCCGAAGAAGACGTCCAGAGGGAGGAGGAGACGCCAGGAGGCCAACGACCCCACGCTTCGCCCCGCCACTCTCCTGGAGGAGCGTGGCTGGACAAGGTACGATTCCGCCTTCGGGGCTTTGCAGGGCACTGGGCGGAGAAGGGAAATAAGTAGAGGGAGGACACGCTTTCCTTCGCCTTGGCAGTTTCCTAAACCGGAGGGCACTCGGTGGAGGGCTTGAATAGAGTGCGGTGTTGCTCCCCCACGGGATCCCTACCCTTTGTCCTGGCATTCCGTTTCAACTTGGTGACCCGAGTATTTTCTTTTGTTTGCTTTTTTTCACCCGAGGGATATCTACATTCCGAGTCAAGGCGGTAGCAGTATGTGGCGAACAAAGGAAGAGACGCTTCCTAAACCTGACCTGCCGACCCCCAGAAAGGATGGTCCAAAAAGACTGACATGCTAATCGATGTACCTAATTAATAAAACCAAGGAAAAATAACTATACAAATCACGATCTCTCTCTCAGGTTATTCAGGGGGTTGTCCCCTCAGATAAGACTTCGTGATAATTTTGTAACTAAAATCTGTTATCACCGTTTATACGTTCTCCTTTTTGTGACCCACAATAGTCATTCACTACAATGCATTTCAATGGGGTGCTATGACGTATATTGGTCCGAGGATGGCTGTAGTTCCTGGTTGAAGTGTTGGCAGCCAATCAAATTTCAGTAGTTTTTTTTAAAAATACTAGATAACTATATTGTTTAAACTTAAATATCTCTGAAACTACTGAACGGATTTACACCAAATCACAAAAAGCATACTTTCTATACCAACATCTAGCTTTCTGCCAAATTTGGTCTAATTCCGATCAGCGATTCGGGCTGTAGTCGTGTTCAAAAAATGAAAAATCCCCATAGACTTAACGTGGGGAAAACGCATTTTGTGACCCCCCTTTTTTCTCGGCCCGCGCTTGATAAATCACCTTGAAACTCTCAACATAGCTGCTGAACCAAAAAGGGTAAGTTTTTTGTAAATTTTGTGAAGATTCGTCAAGTGGCGCCAAAGTTATTGGCAAAACAAAAAACAATTTCCTATGGAAACTTCGGTCCTAACTATAACTACCTACTGGCGACATATATGTATGTATGTATATAAACAGCTGGCTTTTGGACTCCTCAAAGCAAGTTTTTGTTGCATAAGTCTGTCTGGTGGAGCCCTCTTCTACTCACCTCACAAGGCATGCCAAATAACTCTTTCATTTTGTACGCTGCACAACATTGTCTTGCGGCGAACATCCGTTTAGTACCAGATGATGGCTACAAGCAAGAGCGCCAGGGGTGATGTTGGTGATTTGCAGCTGAAGATGATAGTGATAGGAAAAAGGAAATGACCTCAGACGAGAATCAATTGACAACTAATTGCATGAGGATGAGTTTTGATTTTCATACAAATACAATTTTTGCATTATTTATAACTAACCAATGGATTTTTGTGTCAATACCTTATGATTGTTGCCTTAAATGATGTCTGTTTTAGATGGCTGGACATGATTATCTAATGTTTGGAAAATATAATACTCCCATAGGTATTTTTTCCTTAGGTGTTGAATTACAAGGACATTTATATATGGACAGAAAAGATTTGTTGTTATAAGAGGATGTCAATACCAATTTTTTAAAATAATAAAACCTTAACATGTATTTCTTTAATACCCTTATAGGCCACATTACACTGTGATCTCCTCTAGCACTAGAGAATCATTAGTGAACCTTTGATTGTGTGAGTAATGCTAGTGATGTACATATCTGTAGTGTCGTGTGAGTTAGCCATGAAGGAACCATTTTGGCTCCTGATGGACTCCATAGAACTGTGACGTAAGCGTTAGAGCATAGTGAAGTGACTGCAGGTTTAGACTGTGGAGTTCACGGTTACACGCAGATGAATAAAGACGTGTTATACTAAGCTCTGTGTGTGGAGTAGTCATTAGCGGGTACCTGGGTTGGGGAGGATGCTACAACTGGCAACAAGATAGGGGATAAGTAACTGTCATGGCTATCAGAAATCCCACTCATGCTCTCAGAAATCTCACTCATGCTCTGCCCTCTTAAATCCCAGAAATACTACTCATGGTTCTTTCCCACTTCCATTTATATTATGCTCTCTTGATTGTATGGCACTATATAATTCATAGTCTTGGTGTTCATGTTGTTTCATATGGTTTATTGAATATGCAACATACTGTAAACTGGTTTAATAATCAATGCTTGCAGCAAACATTTCCCATTACTTAAAAGAACCGCCAGATACAAGAAAGAACACGTGGTTAACTTCCACCTTAGGTATTAAGCACGTTCCAAATTGTCAATATTTGCATTCACGTGCTAGAACGATTTGAGGAACATTCTGCACGTTACAACGTGTGAACAGTTTAACCGATAATCATTTGCATTCACGTGTTGAATCAACGTTTAGCACTCACGCGGCATACGCGAGCGGTTGAAGAGTATTTAAACTGCTCGCGCTCACCGTTCTGTGCTTGGTCTCATCGTAGAAGCCCTTACCTGTTTCTCCTGCATTTGCGGTGCATTTTCAGTTTTCCGGCTTTCACCACGTCTTCGGCTGCTCTCCTTGGCTTCTCCCCGACTCCCAAGATGGCGCTTCCTCTTCCGGAGCAGCTGAGGATTCCTGTCCGCTTCCGGTTCGCCGATCCTACAAAAGCAAAAACAAACAAAGAGATAAGTGAGACGTTTATTACAAGGCCTGTAATACATAACCCGAAAAACGATCGGTGAGTTTATTTCAGATTTGCTTTTAAACCTTCATGTGACTTGATCTATTATGCAATAGGAGCGCTTGTAAAGAACTTGATAATCAAGAGATAAAAGAACAATCTCAGGACTTGGTAAATACTAAATCAACGCAAGGACATTATCCTTTACAAAGACTGCACAACTCATTTTATGAACATTACAATTCAGTGGTAAGAATAATTACCACGCATCAAAGGTAATGATGTGTTACTAAAATGTGGAGGAATACCTAAGACTGTTGGTTTGCATCTCAGTTAAGGTGGTTATAATTTGCTTATGATTTTCTCGTTTTACAGGACAAGAAAATTAAGACAACAAGTTATAGAAAATATTTCTTAAATTGTAAAGGAGCAGTACATAACATTTAGGTAATAATACTGATATTTAGAATGCTAATGTAAAGAACAAGTTAACCAGAATTTCTTTATGTGATGTCATCTCTAATGTGTGGTTTGTTTGTTTAGATGATAACTTGGATGCTGCCAGTTCAGGGACTACCTACCCATTACACAGTACGAAGACGTGAACTGTGAATCACCGGGTCTCCCAAGTACCAGCATCCAGATAGTGTCTTTCTTCTTGTCTTTTTGATTCCCATCCCCCTTTCCCCTTGGGGGCTTTCCAGACTTCAGAGTATTCACTTATCTCTGCCGTTTGGGGAACTTCTGAGGAGACTGGGGTTCGGTCGTCGTTAAAGAAGAGCAAGGAGAACAGGTGGGTGGCTTGCTTGACAGTAACCTGAAGATCGACAGTGCTCTCCCCAAGAATTTGCTGTGGTCAAGCAAACTGCTTGTGCATGCCACGTGTGCCTCAGTCGAAGTGCCGAATTGATGCTTGGCGTATGTTGAGTCAAAGCTCAACTCCAGCCTGTGTGAAGCATTTGAAGTTAAAGAAAGCTACACTGATAAGTCTATATATCGTTGGCCAAGAACCTGCTAGGAAGGCCTCAAAGAGGGTTATCGTGATACTACGCAACCTAAAGCCAAACATCATTCGGAGTGATAACACTCCGTTCAGAAGTGCGGCAAGGCAGAAATCAACCAGGTGTCAGCAGTACAAAGAGACACTTACAAACAAAGCAATTCAAATACAAGAAACAGTCATCTGCTTACCTGAACTGGGTAAAGAGAGCTGGGTGGAGTGACCCCAGAAGAAGTGCTTGGGTTGTGTCTATGGAGCTGTCCATACCCGAAGCAGCACGCCATCAAAGCTGCTGGGTGGCAGCTCAGAAGAACTTCAGAGGACTCAAGAAAAGTGAAGGGCTCCCATGGAGACCAAGAAGGAGGTCACAGCTCCATCAACTGACCAAGATGACCCAGAGGCCAGAACAGCACAGGGCCTTAGAGATGGTATGGATGAAGCTGGTCCTAGCGGACAGCAGATAATGTCGGAGAGACCTCCACTCTCAGTGTCAACCAATCACACAAATGGTTATAATGATATCGCTTTCCTGAAACCCCCACCGCCATTCGATACCGCCAAAAAGCTGTATATTGGTGACAGATAATAATTTGATAATTTCATTGATGTGCTAGAAGTAATCGAAAACAAAATTATTATCAAATGCCTTAAGAAGCTAGCCGGTGAAGGTGTAAAATAAGTCATAAAGAAAATGCTGTGAGTTGATAAAAAAAAATTACATATCGTCAAATCAAAGAAGCCTTGAATCTCAACTTCAATCTGATGCCGAATGTAGATTACGAAAGGTACATTTTCAGGTAAGAACGACAGAAAGATGGTGAAACCATCAACAAATTTGTTGAAAGACTGGATACGCTCATCAAACACTGTAAGTTCAATTAATTCAATGATGAGGAAGCTATACGCCTTCGAATCATTGATGGGTGCCAGTCAGATTCATTCAGATAACGAATGCTGAGAGAAACTCCTAGTCTGAAGTGAGTTCTCATGGCTGCCAGACCTGAAGAGCGTGCTGATCAACAAGCTGCTACCATGGAGGCTGGAGGTGCCCAGAGTGAGTCAGTTATAAACATAAAAAGTAAGCCAAAGCACAAGATGTGGATTTTTGTTTCCCCACAAAGGTAAAGGTCCTGCCATTAGACAGGTGTGCAAAGGCTATGGGAAGGGGAACCTTTTTGTAGTGGTTTGCAAGGCAAAGGAAAAAAGAAGTGTGTCACGACAATAAGTTAAAATGGCCGCCCAAGCGCTTCAAAACAAACGCTTGATGCACACCCACAAGATCAAGCGACCACACCAATTGAGACAAATCAACACCAAATGATGTCGATCATCATCAAAAATTTAAATCACCATCAAAGAGTTATTCAATATCCACATCAAATGAAAGTGAAGACGATGGTTGTGCAATGTCAGTGTTTACCTAAGCAAAATGTGCCCATGTTGGACTGGCCGCTCATGAAGAAAAATAGAGAACTGAAACTTAGAAGAACTGAAGCAATGTGGATCATGCACCTTAGAGCGGTAGAGGAGAGACTAAACATTGACCATGAATTACAATACTTCCTAGGTGACTAATTCACCATGGTACATCCTGAGTTCTAGCCGTTTCCAGCTTTACTTACTATGTCCGGATAATAGACTTGATATACAATCCGTCTTACCGGTAGAATAATTACCATCGAACTGATAAGCCAAATACGTAGTACCTTGTTCTAGGATTTTTTGCCGAATTACCTCATGAGCCCTGGGGCTCAACTTAAAACATATATACTAATGACTCTGTACCAAATAGAGTGTATCGTAACTGGGGACTGACAATATCTGGGCAAGAGAGAGTCCATATGAAATTTAAGTTTAATTGTATTTTTGGAACTCAACTTACTAACCTAGGGGCACCATGACACAGCATAAAGTACCTTGCTACTTCTCTGGCACGTGATACTAATGAGTAATATTCAGAAAGTGATTAAATATAGGGACTTAGTACTCCTGGACCCATTAGTAATATGGAGGTTTTTACACTCGTTCTTCATATACAGATATATTTCAAGATGGCGCCAACCTTGCATCAGGGAATCGAGCCTCTGACAGTTTAGTCCATCTTCAATTTTATTCCTGAATGATTTTGGAATGCGTTGGCGTCCTGCCATCATTCTATGCGTATGATTCTTTCTTTATGGGACACTTTGGATATTATTTTGTTAGACGATTAAAGATACATGTTCATGGGTCTCCAACTATGAAAGATAATTTAAACACACGTCAAGTGTGATGTTGTTTTGGTAATGAAAAATGGGAATAATATGTACTGTGACCATAAGTATATACTGTATCAAAATATCATATAGCAATGGTGGTATTTGTATTGTTTTTAGCCCTGATGAAGTCGTAGGGCTACTTCCCAGAGACGACGAAACACGTGTTGGCTAAAAGAAGATTTAACGAAGAAAATAAAACACAGCACATGACAAGACAAGAATTCTTTCGTGTTTATTATATGATTTATCTAGAATGTATTGGTTGATATAAATTGCATGTGCTTCATGAGGCTAGCCATTGTTGACCAATCCCAGGATTGTACCAAGGGGAGTAGGGTGTATCTTCCCACCATTTGAAGGCACCACGGGTTAAAACCCTGTTCATACACACTTATATGGGCTAATTATATGAGCGCCTGAAACCTCACAAACACCTGACTGTTCAAATTACAGGTCAGAGAAATGTTGACATGAAAAAGTGCCAAAGTCATTCAAACATTGTCCGAAGATTATACTAAAGGTAAACGGCTGCTCAATACCTTTTATTATCTACAGTCGTGGATCGATAAACATAATGCCCGAGGAGAAATATAAATGGGCTATCTCCCTTGCCACAGCTTAAGCCATCGAAAACTAAAGTGCATACATGTGCTGCATTAACGCCATTAAAAAGTCACGATTCATTTGAAGCAACAATGAAACACAAGAAAACGAAAGTAAAAGCACCCATTCATGTACTTCAAGGTACAGCATCACATGCCTGTTTGCCCAGCTTCAGCACAACAGCTGATATGAGACTGATATCAGTGATTTATAACATGAATGCTTATCACAAAATAGTAAGTCAATTTCCTTCATTGTTTCATGGGTTAGTAAAACTCAAGAATATGAAAGTACAATTACACATTAATGAGGGATATCTGTCCTATTGCTCAAAGACACAGGCAAATTGCATTTCATTTACAGGAAGCTGTTGAAAAAGAACTTGAATCATTGTTCAAACATGATATCATTGAACGTACCACTGGTCCAGCGCCCTGGGTTTCTCCCATAGAGGTAGTTCCAAAAAAGGACAGTGAAGGAGCTGCACGCATCTGCATTGACATGCGTCAAGCGAAAAAGGCAATTGAATGAGAACGACATCCAGGTCCACACATTGCTGACATGATAACCCAATTCAATGGTGCAAAGGTCTTCTCTTGCCTTGATTTGAATAAAGGATATCATCAGTTGGAACTCGAGGAGAGTTGCAGGTACGTTACAACCTTTTCTACACAGATTGGTCTGTTCTGATACAAAAGACTAAGTTTTAGTGTAACATCAGCTGTTTCACAATGTTATTCAACATATCATACAGCCTGTCATGAATGCGTTTAATTATAGTGATGAAATATGGGTTTTCGGAGCTACGTAGAAGGAGCATGATAAAGCTCTCACCCAAGTGTGCTGTTTACTTGCGGATCCAGGTTTGACTTTAAATACTGACAAATGTGAGTTCCTTACGACAAAGCCATAAATTCTACGGCCATATCTTTTCTGATGAGAGCATGGCACCCGATCCAGCTAAAGTGCAAGCGTTGTCAACTGCCAGTCCCCCACAAGATGTTTCCATGTTAAGTTCATTCCTTGGCATGGCCAGCTACTGCTCTAGATATATACAAGACTTTGCTACCATAAGTGCGCCATTGAAAGACTTGAGTGAATAAATTGTTTCATTTCATTGGTCTCATGAATGCAAGGAAAGCTTCAAGAAGATCAAACAAGCTATCGAAAACGCAATTGAAATGGCATACTTTGATCCAAAGCTTCATACAGAGGTTGTTGTTGATGCTAATCCAGTTGGATTAGGCTCAATTCTTGCACAGTACCACGGACACCCAAATGCTCAAAGACATATTGTGGTATACGTCTGCAAAGGTTTGTTCCAAACTAAACATGCTTATTCACATCCTGAGAAAGAAAGTTTAGCATTAGTGTGGGCTTGTGAACATTTCCACATCTTCTTATATGGATAGCCTTTCATGCTTGTGACAGGTCATCAAGCATTGTTGACCATCTTTGAGAATCCAAAGGCCAAGATAACTTTGGGGTCTACAATTACAAGAATACAACTACACAATTGTGCACCGTCAAGGGATATGAGCAAAACCTGCCAACTACTTCTCATGACTGCCTCTACAAGGTCATGGTACCCCTTTTAAGACAGCTGAAACTTACATAAATTTCATTGTGAAATCCAGCACACCAGCTGCCATTTCGTTGAAACAAATTGTCACTGCCAGGAGTCAAGATAGTTGCATGTTAAAACATCAATCTTGGAACCAGCACATTCGACCTCGTACCAGTGACAGTGAATACCAGAAGTTTAAAAATGTCAAAGATGAACTGTCTTTTCCTCAAGAAGGTGGTATCCTGAGAGGTTCGGGAATTGTTATTCCGGAGTATATGCAACAACAGATAATTGAAGTGGTCCATGAAGTACATTGTGGAATCGCTGTCACAATATGAGCTCTCTCAGACTGAGTCTTGTTTTCCCTTTCATCAAAAGTCACTCAACACACCTTAAACATGTCAGAGTTGCCAAGGAGTTCTTCTGTCCTCTTGACAATGGACATCACCTGATGGTGATTGTTGATGAATACTCCAGCTTTCTATTGATAGAATATCTCACATCCACCACTCTAGAAAAAGTCATCAAGAGATTAGACGGCATCTTTGTAATATGGGGTGTTCCTGCAATCCTAAAATCTGACAACGGCCAACCTTTCAACAGTCAAGAATTCAGAGACTTTTCCAGCAATCTTAATGTGAAGCATCAGAAGAGCAGACCTCTTCGGCCAAAGGTCAATGGCCTTGTTGAACATTTCATGAGTACTCTCAAGAAATCTGTTCAGCGTGCTGTATTGGAAAAGCTTGACCTCAAAACTGTCTTAAATTCTACTTTTCGAGCTTATCGTTCGACCCCTCACTCAACCACAGGTGAAAGCCCTGCAACCTTGATGTACGGGTGCCAGGACTACCAAGTTACCTCAGTGGACCTACAGTAGATCAAGTACTGAGAAAGAAACCCTTATAAGGGACATGGATTGTTAAAGAAAAATGAAGGCCTATGCAGACAAGCGCTGACATGAAAAAGACATTGTATATACTAGAGGAGATCGAGGGCTTCTCGTTCAGCCTAGAAAACGGAATGCTGATGCTCCCTTCAATGCTGAGTCATTTCATGTTGTGACCAGCAAAGGACGCATGGTGACTGCCCAGCATCCTTGAAAGTCTATCATGTGAGAATCCTCTCATTTTCGACATGTGACTCATCGTTTATCAGGCACTCATGTCAATGTAGAGACTGGGTCTGAAAGGACAATTGAAGACCCCCTGACTGCTGTCCTTCCTACATCGCCAATGCGGATCATGGACACTTCGACTGCCTGTCCCCAATTTCCAACGACACGGTTGGGACGTGTGATCAGAGCGCCACGAAGACTCATTGAAGAGTTATAATTGTACATATTTGTAAAAAATTTAAAAAATGTATTTAACAGAGGGGGAGATGTAGTGTCGTGTGAGTTAGAGATGACGGAACCCTTTGGCTCCTGATGGGCCCCGTAGAACTGTGATGTAAACGTTAGAGCGTAGTGAAGTGGCTGCAGGTTTAGAATGTGGAGTTTGCAGTTGCACGCAGAAGAATAAAGACAATACCTAAAAGGTAAGATTCCTGCATGTTGATGTGTATATGTGTATCTTGTTCTGCCAACAATATTTTCTGAGTCATGGATTGATTCCAATGCATGTATATTTTCAGAAATGACAACAGCAAATGTGGGTGTACCTCAGAGCCCTTATTTAAGAGCATGGTGTCAGGGGAAGGTCAGAGTTCGAATTTTGACGTAATAAAAAATATTGTGCATATGGGAAGTGAAAGTGGACTCCAAGGGAACTTTGTAGATAACTAAGATTTGCCTATGATTATGTATGTTTGTTTTTAGTGAACACAAACATTTATATATAAACATTTTTTTTTCTGTATGTTATAAAAGCAACGTAATCCTTTCACAAATTATGCAGGTAATATAATTATTTTCATGCTAATTTCAGGAGAAGGTTTTATTTTACAGTTATAACATTTTAAATAACATTATTTACATGTTTACAAGAATCAAAATAACTTTCTAACATAAAAACCAAATTTCAGAGACAGAATAACCTAGTTGGTTGGAATGAGATTATTAAGATGAATTCACAGTTCTTTGAAGGCCATGTCCAGAAATAACACCTTTTTTGAAAAGGCAAATGTGATCAAGAAAATGTCCAAAATTGAATGCTGATGCCTTACGAAAGGAAATTAGTGTTTGTGCCTCTTGGTGATGGTCTTGTGGGGATCCTCTCCTATTGGTACAGATGAACGACCCCTCCAAAGGGAGACTGTTGTCTTATGAGTTACAGCCTCAGAGGTGATAGCAGAAGTCTCAGAGCTTTGCTAGGCATCCCATTCTGCGGAGGAGTCATTTTGGATGCTGAAGAATTTCCACACAAAGGGGTAGATGACTCCATAAAAACCCCACGAATGTCCCTAAAACCATCCTGCATTATCCCCAAAAGGGAGCACAAGATTGATATCTGACGCTCCATAAGGCCATTGTGCTCCCTCTTCAACTGATTTTGCTCCCCAGGAGGTCATAGTTTTTTTGGAGGAGAATTCTCATATGCAGTAGTTGGAGTGGTGAGTGGAAACATTTCAGAGGCTTGCCGGAGTTCACTTCTGTCTGAGGGTCCTACAATGATAATGGAATTAAGAATAAATGCATTATGAAAGACAGACTTATCTTGATAAGCATTTAAAACATGATCTTCTGTGTACAATGCTTTTTTGAAAGGTTGACCTGCAAATCTTATAAATATTAACATGGCCCTTTATGCATGACTAAGTGACAGAAATGTGATATGTTTGTGGGGAAAGAGGGACTGATTTTAAGTTAATATGATAGGATACTCCTCAGAAACATGACATATATACCATACCATGAAATAGAAGTGAATTATATACTAGGCAAGTTGTAATACAGTGGACAGGATATCCATCACTTTGTCACTGAGTATGCTGCCTACAAAATTCCACACATGGGCCAGGGTCATGTTTGACACAACTTAATTTTGGTTTGCACTAGAAACTATTTTTGCAAGATTAGAACATTGGTTTGAGTACCTGTTTTGGGGAATACAAAATCATTTAAAAACATTTGTAAATGGTACACAGCTGTAACATGGCAAATGAATGTGCTCTCACCCTAAAAGAAGAAACCCATTGCCTAATACATGACTGTCATAATTAGTACAACTTACCACTAATATCTAATTGATTGTAAGTGTTAAAGATTGTCCTTGTGAGTAAAACTCTCATAATAGGGGTACCGCTCTTGGTGGTTTGTCACTGGAGTGAAAACAGAGAAATAGACACAAATCCTGCCCTTAACCCCTTGCGTGCGTCGGACGGCCCCCGGCCATCTGACATCACGGTGGGCGTGTGCGGAGGACGGCCGGGGGCCGTCCGTACCGCGCACGTGTGGAATTCCTCAGCACAGCGAGGGAATTCCGGCCGCAGCGAAGCTGTTAAGCCTGGTAACATTGAAGACATCTGGGCAATTTAATAATCCAAGATTGGCATAGCAAAATGGTGGTAAATGGAGCCCTACTTAATGGAGGCCACAGCGCGGCCACCATGCGGGCGTGCCAAAGGCAAGCCAATCTGAACCCATCCGTGCCTGGACTGCGCCCAGCACCAGGAATCCTGGTCCAAATGCCTCCAGCAGCTACACTGCCGACAAACTCCACCTACTCAACCCTGGACGCCACCACGAACACTGCTGCTGAGCTGCACCTCAGTCCACAGTGGGCCCCTTTGCATGCTCGCATTGCCACTTCACCTGCCTCCACACACTCACTCCCACCGCCCACACACACACTCCACACCTCATACCAAGCCAGAACACAAGACCCGCTCTCACACAGCACCACACACCCAACCCGCACAACAAAACTCTGTCACTCACATGCATGCTCCTCTAAACATGCTCACTCAGCACGCACTACCCTGACATTTGGGACCTCATCAACTCCAACACACCGGACCTCCTCTTCCTCACCGTAACCTGGCTCAACCCCACATTGGCTCCGGACATCACCACAGCCATCCACACTGGATACAACCTCCTGCACCAGCATCCACCCTATAAACCAGGAGAACTCGCCATCATCCACAGAGAAACCATCAAGTGTACCTCTTACACTGGGGGGGGTGGCCGAGCCGTCGACCATGATGGCTGCACGTCGGTGAAGCTCTGGAGCTAACAGCCCTTATCCTGAGGGCTGAAGCTTTCATCCTCGCTCCATCTGGCCGGTCCGGGGGGGTCTGAAGTCTCTGAGGCCCGAACACCCAGTAATCCCATCAGTGCCACCCGATGGACTCCCTGACCACGTAGGCTTGCTGTGAGGGGTGCACGGCCCAGCCCACCTCGGAGGCCCGGCTGCGACAGGGGCAGTGGGTGAGCCTGCGGCCGGGGCTGCGGGGCCCAGCTGGGCCCGCACACCCTCTGCATCTCACCTGGACCTGCTGCGCTGCCTTTCTGGAGTGGCCGGTGAGGAGCGTGTCCTGATTCTCTCCTGAGATCCCACAGGGGCCTGGAGCTGGGCCTTTGCATTGCAGCACCCTCCATTGGCAGACCAGCACACGGCGCGGACATCTTCAGCAGTGGCTGCGCCTGTCTGCATGCCACTTGATGCCCTTCCTGTGAGGTGTGTGGCACTCGATATTGGCTGAAACGGGTGGGGCTTGCTGTCCGCTGCCAGCCCTGCGGGGTGCTGACCGTCACCCGGTGCGGCCGCCTGTCCTGTGCAGGTGGCCTGTGCATTGGGAGCTGATGGCCGCCCAGGGTAGAAGCGGGCCTGCATCTTTACCTGCCGCCGACCGGCTTCTGGGATCCCGGTGCCTGCGCATCAGTATTTTGCTCCCCTGCAGCTGTGAGTACCTGCCATCAACGGCTCCCTGCCAGTAGTGACTCTTTTGATCCCGCAATTCAGAGTCACTGATCCCAGATACCACGAGACTTCTGAGTGCCTGGCTGTGGTCTCCACCTGCCATGCCCACCCCCCTGTGACCATCATTATATGGGATTATCCGTGTGGGGGTCTGGGGACTCTCGCCTGCCCACAATGCTCTTCCTCATCACCATTTGACCTGCCCCACCACTTGCTCACCTGCACTGACTGTTACCGGCCCTGCGACCTTGCCTCCACTACTCCTACTCCATGGGTTGCAGAGACCCCCAGCAGCGCAAGCTGGTGTTCGACCATCTTAAGTCATTGGGCCACCAAGACCCTCCATCGGACGTCGGTGACGATTACGACTCCGCTGCCCACATCGACCCCCCCGGAAGGTATATGGTTGATCCTAGCTGAACTGCGGGCTTGATTTCTCGCCATAGATGCACACTTTGAATCTCTTAAGTCCTGGCTCGACTGAATGGGGGAAAGCTTGAATAGACAAGGCACCCGACTTGACACAGTTTCCACCCTTGAGGATATCACCATTTCCCTGACTCGGAAACTAGAAAAGACGTAACGCCTCCTGAAAGCGGTCGCCATCAAAAATGAAGATTTAGAGATGCGCACCCGCCGCAACAACATCTGCATCATTGGTCAGCCGAATCTACCAACACAGGAAGCCCTGAACAATTTGTGGAAACCTTACTTACTGAACTGCTTGGGGTCTAACACTTTTCTTCTACATTCATTGTGGAGAGCGCTCACAGGTCCTTGGGCCCTCGTCCTCCTCCCGGGACTTCTCCGTCCCCTATCATAGCGCACCATTTGAACTACAGAGATCACAATACCATACTCCGCCCCACCAGAGAGAAAGCCCCTCTGCTTTACCAAAGTGCCACTATTTCCATCTACCCTGACTTCACCCTGGCAGTGCAGGAGGTGAGACGGAAGTTTGAGAAGGCGCAGCTTTGAACGGATGGGATTAAGTACAGAATGCTCTACCCTGCCAGGCTCCCAGACTTAAACAAACTACCAGGACGGACGTATCCGAGTGCCGCCGGTTTACATATAAAAAGCTATACAAAAAGTACTAATTTGGGAATATAGAATCGCAAGGACCCAAAGAGAAACGTGGTCAAAAGAAAGCATTTTAATTGACGCACAGTTGCCCCTGTAAGAAGATGGGAAGTTCTGCAACAAGCCTAGGAGAATTGTTCTTAATGTCAGTTTATATTAGGGAGTAAGCTGTTGGTTGGATCCTAAAGCTGGGACCGGATTAACGCACAGCATTATACGTCCTATCAGAGAAAGGACATTAGAACAAGTGTGATTTTAGATAAGGAGCAGATCAGGCTATGGGAGCTGATCACAGTGCCTTTGGATTAACACTGTTCAAACAATATTTTGGCACACCATATGACAGCCTATAAATTTTCTAAGACAACGGGAGTACATAACGCTACTGTCTTGAAAAAGAAGGTGTAATGTAAATAGGCCTTGAAACGCGTTGACGCTCTTTCTTGCCATAAATCCATCCAAACGAACATTACCTTAGATGTTGATGAACTACAAGACATCAGGGATCATTTGTATAATTACTGTAATGGGTTATGGTGTTTTATGACAAAGATTACTGTCTGTTTTAACTCTCGTGTTGTGTGTTTTTATAACAAAACTGTTTTTTATTGTGATTAATTGTGTTAATAATTGCATTGATGTGGTGATTATGTTCTTTATGTGATTTGTGGATAAAAATGTCTTTAATTCTGTATTGAACAAAAAATTTTTTTTAATAAACTGCTATCATAATTTTATTAACTGCAGGTTTTTGTGCCAATACGTTGCAAACACTGGGCTCAGCAGTGACCTTTTGGACTGTGTGTTGAGTGTATGAGACTAGATTGGATAATATGAGGTTTTTTTAAATAAGGTGTGAATAAAAAAAAAAATTCCCAGAGGACGTTATTTTAATTTCTGTCGGAACCCCAGTCCTTTGGGTCACCAAGGGTCCCTCTCTTTTTCTAATAATTGTGACAGATGGTAAACCATGATTTTTTGACATCTCAGTAGATGCCCTTGAATTCTGCAAATGGCTGGGACCGAGCGGCCCTTCTTCTACTCGCACCACCCCAGATCACCTCTCTCCAGACACTAACTTTCTGCAGGCGCTGACCCCTCCCACCCTGGCTGGCTGTCCACACTGTGATCACACTGTACATGCTGCTCTGCCGAGATATATTGGCTGTCCCATACGGTCATTTGAGTGTCGCTCATGATGCCTAATGTCCATCTCAGCCCATATACAACTGTGATATGTACTTTTACTTGGAAAGGGCACATAGCTCGGGTGCGTTACCCACCCCCCGAGGATGATTCCGTTTTTGAAACTGTTCCTGTTGTGGTTCCTGTTGGAGGTTTCATTGGGATTCACTGGGATCTCTTTTCCTAGTGTGGGTGGGGGGTTGATTCTGTGGGATTTTGATTTGATAGTTGTTGCGATAACATGCTTCTCTTTTTTCCTTCCCTCTCCTATCTCTTTCCAGACGAGACAGGACAACATCACGACGACTCTTCCGGGCATGACTAGGCCGACCCTCTTTCTCTCTTTCTTTCAATGGGGCACACTAGGCGGGCAGTAGATTTGACTCTACTCACCTGGAATGTCCGGGGACTAAATAACCCTCGCAAGGGCAAACTGGTGCTGTCATATCTCACCTGGCACGGTGTCATGGTTGCCTTCTTACAAGAAACACACCTTCCCCCCCCCCAGGCATCCCCATTTTTGCTGCATCATGGGGCCCACACCGATTCTTTACCAGCTACAGCTATTACTCTAGGGGAGTCTGCATACTTATACATAAATCCCTTCCTTTTACGCACCATACCTCCATTGCGGATTCCCAGCGCCACTTTCTCATGGTGGTGGGGACTATGCTGTAAAGGCGGATCTTTTTCCTGAATCTGTATGCTCCAAATACTGACGACCCCCTCTTTCATCAATCCGTGGTCGCCCTCTTAGACAGGTCTACTGTGGACATCATCTTGATTGGAGGCGACTTTAATCTCCTTTTAGATCCTACCATAGATTCCTCTAGAGCCAGCCCCGGGAACATACCGCGTTAGTTGCGCATTCTTCAGGAAATGGTACACATGCATGCCCTTAAGGACGTCTGGCGCTCGCACCGCCCCACAATCCCTGGTTATACATTTGATTCTGCGCTCCACTCAGTATGGACCCGATTAGATTACTGGTTCCTGTTAGCGGCTGGCTGCCCCTGGCTCCACGTTATACTGGTGTTGCCCCAAACACTATCCAACCATGCATCGATTAGGCTGGCACTTACACTCCCCTACGGCGGGGGTTGGGAGCGCAGCTGGACTTTCCCCTCGACTGCTTTGATGGACGCAGTCTTCCGCTCTGAACTACAGGATGCCATTGTTGAATACTTTCAGCTCAATGCAGGCTCCGTTGCCCAATATGCCACTCTATGGGATGCCTTTAAAGTGTACATCCTTGGGATTTGCATTTCTAAACAAGCGGGGGTGTTGCTCGATACCTGTTTCCACTTGGTGCGCTTGGAGGCCACACTAACTGCCATAGATGAGAAAAATGCTCCTCTACCCACCCCATCATCCCTCCTTGAACGCTCCATGTTGTTAGAGGAATTTCGAGACTTGGCCGACAGAGAGGCTACCTTATTGGGTAAATATGCTGCAGCTTGAAAATATGGCAAGAGCGAGTGCCCCGGAAAGACGCAGGCCCGCCTCTACTGCCCCCTGAGGTACTAGCTACATCGCTACATTAGAACCTTCCGATGGCACCATAGTTGCAACTAACGAGGGTATTATCGACGCATTAGTCTCATACTACATATCACTGTACACGTCCGCCTCCCTCCAGACTCGATGGTGTGACGGTCCTATCTGCAGGAGATTGCCATGGTCTGGCTCACCAGCAGTCAATCGCAATTCCTGAGTGAGCCATTTACAGCGTAGGAGATCGCCTAAGCAATTTACTCCTTAGATGGTACTAAGGCCCCTAGCCTTGATGGCTTTACGGGGGCTTTTTACAAAACTTACAAAAATACTTTGATTCCCCACCTCCCGGAGGTGTACACCGAGGCTCTCACCAATGGGGTTCTGCCCCCCACCATGCGAGAAGCGGCGATCTCTCTATTACTTAAGCCTCGGAAACATCCCAAGCACAGCGCCTCTTAAAGGCTGCTTTCCTTACTCAACTTTACAATAAAATTCTTGCCAAAGCAATGGCCAATAGACTATCATTATTGTTAGATGCAATACTGTCCCCTGTGCAGAAGGGGTTCCCCACTTTCCTAAATCTTCGCACAGTCTTTTCGGTCTTAAACAGGATATCTCCGGATACCCCCACAGTGGCCGCCCTGCTTGATGCTGAGAAGGCATTTGACTCTCTGGAGAGGCCCTTCCTCCTTGAAACTTGGCATCCCGGGTGGATTTACAGGCCTTATCTCCCTATTATACTCAAGCCCGATTGCCCTATCAGAGTCAACGGATCCATCTCTGACTCTTTCAGCATCACCTGCGGCACCAGACAGGGTTGCCCGCGTTCGCCCTTATTATGTATTATAGCCATGGACCCATTGGTACGCCAACTTCACTTGCACCAAGGTTTACAGTTCGCTTCGGGCCGCTTCTCATGTCAATGTATGCTAATGAGATACTTTTTTTCATCAGACACCCCTCAATTAACCTGACCCCTTTAATACAGGAGGTGGTCCAGTTTGGTGACCTCTCCAGACTGTGTATCAACTGGGCGAAATCAGAGGTGTTCCCCCTCACCGACATTACCACACTCCATGTGTGTGATTATCCATTTAAATGGTCTGCTGACACAACCAACTATCCGGGAGTTGTCTTACACAGAAACAAGGATCAGGTCATACGTTTGAATTACCCAGCCATGGACAGACTATCTACCCAAATAGATCGCTGGATATAGCTTCCCTTTTCCATGGCTGGCTATATAGCTATTATAAAAATGACGGTCCTTCCCTGTTGTTTGTACCTTTTCATTAATAACCCCATCCCCTTGAGTGACTCCTTTTTCACCAGTTTCCGTAGCCTGTTGCTGAAAATGGTATGGGCGGGCCGCAGACCCAGGGTTACCTGGGACACCCTAACAATCCCATGTGACTGCGGTGGCTTTGCAATCCAAGATTTCCATCTCTATTTCCTGGTAGCCTAGGCCCACTTTGCGTACCATTGGTTTCATCCCGATGCTTTGTTACCTTACGCTAAACCAAGGCAAGACCTGGCAGACCCCACACCTTTAAATGCTCTGATACCATTAGGCTGGACCCTACGGATATTCAAACTTTATCCACAACCTGCTGGGCATGGTGGAAACTTTGTGGCACATTGGGCTTCGACTTTATATACTCCCCCGAACTCCCCCTCATCCCAAATCCTTGGCTTCCTCTCACAGCGGAAAAGTTGGTACAGCGTACACTACAGAAACATGGCCTCCCCTCCTTTGGGGATGTTTTCCCCGATGGACGTGCCGTATCCCTCACTATAGGTGCCACACATACTGACACCCCTTTCATGGACAAATTCATTCTAAACCGACTTCATGGTGCACTATGATCCTGCATCCCATCATACCCACTAGCTCCCGATGAATTTACCCCGCTCACCCTTTTGATACTGGACCCAGACGGGTCACACGTAATCGCCAAGCTCAATCGTGCTTGCACAGCTCTTAAATGCTCCTCCATTGACAGGGTTCAGGAACACTGGGAGAGGGACTTAGGGCATCCTATTTCCGATAAGGGCTGGGCCTTCTGTTGCATCAAATTAAACTGGTATCCCCCAACCATCAGCACAAGCTCCTTCATTTTTGTTTCTTACATAGATCTTATGTGACCCCCAGTGAACTTGCCCGGATAGACCCCTCTAGATCAGCTCTATGTCCTAAGTGTCGAGCCCCCGATGCGGCTTTCCCACACTTAACCTGGACCTGTCCAATGATTGCCATACACTGGAAGGAAGTATTCTGTATTCTTTCTCAGATGATCTCCCTGACAGTAGACTCATCCCCTCTTATTGCCCTACTGGGCAATGACTCCTCTGTCCCTATAACCTATCGCAGATGTACCGCCTTTGCTTTGCTGTTGGCAAAGAGGGAGATAGCAATTCATTGGGGCAATGGTGTGTGCCCCACCACTGGGGCTTGTCTCCCTTAGTATGACTTACTGTGACTTAACGAGCGAGGTATACTCTTCCCTCCAAACCCCCTCCACCCATCCGAAAGATATATGGCAATCTCTTAGACAATACTTACTTTCTCAGAGCCCAGACTCTCCGCTATCCTCTTCTCAGGCGACTGCAATCGTATCAGCCTCGGACTTTTCCAGTCAAGACACCGATACATGAGTCTTCAAGCAGCTTCCCATAAATCCCTTTATCTATAGATTTCCCCCTATCCTCCCTATACAAGATCTGCCTGTGTCATACTTGTGGAGAAGTGTGGCTCAATGGTTAGAGCGGCAGACCCTGATGCAGAGATCTGGCCCGGGACCAGGGTTCAATTCCCGCCTCGGCGGGTCTTGGGCTCAATTTCCTCGGACCTGATAATTCTCGCCTCGGTGCCTATTCTAATCATGGGTCCCACTCTGCAACTCTGGGCAATAGCTTGCTTAATCTCCACAACGGCCCCAACAGCGCTGGGATGCCTGGCTTCACCCTGGGGGTGCCCAGGAGTGGACATTTCACAGGGAAAAGCCAGGAAGGGTTCCACAGCGGTATGCGTACAGCGCCAGGACACCCCTTTGGGGGTATAAGTGCGCTTTACAAGTACAAATTTCATTTCATACTTCTGGTACTTCATAGTGACATGAATACTACTATGTACCCTGTCATGCAATGCCTTTATATACATCATGAGGTCCAAGCCTCGTCTGTGGCAACTTTCTATCTCTGTACTGCTCTTTTGGAAAAAGTTAAATAAAGCATTAAAAAAAGTATACTTCTTACACTGACCCAGAAGCCACTTTTATGGAACACAAGCACTTTAAGCTTCAGAAGGGCAGCAAAACCACTATCAAAGGCATCCTCGCCTACTGGCCCCCAGGACCATGCACAAACATCAGCAATCGCCTCACCGAATTCACCGCACCCCTCACCCTGGGCCACAAAGACTTCATACTCCTAGGCAATCACAACTTTCATCTCAACGATCCCACGGATTCCAACTCCACAGACTGGCTTGAAAGTCTACAGAACATTGGCCTCACCCAGCTCGTACAAGTCCCTACCCACATCACTGGACATACCGTGGACCCCATCTTTTCCTCCAGCGACAAGGTTAAAGTCAGCCACATCGCTCCACTCACATGGACAGACCACTCCATCGTCCACTTCCGCATAACAGGACCACTGAAAACCCCTATGGAGTTGGCAACACCCCAAGCCATTACTGGGATTAAGTTACAGAAACAGAATGACTCAACGTCTATCAACTAAGCTACCCTGTCATGTAGTTCTTATAAATCTATATAAGATCTGCGCGTTTAGACAACATACACTGCGGGCTTGGTGTCTGAACTGATTCCAGACACCCCCACCGGGTATGCTGGCCTGTATACCAGCTAGCTCACAGTGCCACTAGAATCTCCTCTTATCAAGGAGAAAATAGTTCTTGGCAACTATCGAACATGACAACCCTGATCCCTCAGAATCGTGGAAACAGTGCAATACTTTTCGCTCAGTCACTCATGCTCACTTAGTCTCAGAGATGTACACAGAATAAACGATATGGACATTTTCAATAGGTATTTATTGAACATTCGTCATTCTAGTGTAAAATAGGTGTGCTGAAACAATCATCAGACAGTAGCAAATATAAATGATTAGAAGCACTAGAAACGTGAAAGGATGGTAGATCTCTACCATTTTGCTATAATCATAAATACAGGCAAGTATATAAATTACAGGACAATAAAATGTGTACTCCTACGATGCAATCCTAAATAGATGCACCAAAGTGTACCTAGCATGTGTGTAGGTGTTAAAGCCAAGAATCCCTCTAAGATAATGTCAACCCCGTTACCTGAAGTGAGAGACTGTGGGACCCCGTCTTGGTCTCGAGTTGGACACCCCGCAAGGGATGTTCAGACCACTGCGAGCTGGAGTGTCTGCATGCAGGAATCTCAGCGTCTCGCGTTAGTGTGTCGGCATGGAAGTCGTGATCTCCTCTGCCTATCTCAGCAAGATGTGATGTTTATATACCCGAAGGTGTCCCCAGGGGTACTACCTTGCTGTGCCACTGTCGGACTTAGGATGACGTCGGGAATTAACCTTGTACATGGTTATTATGCAGGAGATGAAAGTCCTGCTGAGTTTCCGAGAATCCAGAATCCTCATGCATAATGTATGAGGCTATTGTTCAGGGAAAACCCCACGTTCTGTAAGGAGTACTGTAACTAGGTAAAGGATTAGTCCTAGCAGCCGTTATGTATGCAATGTAGGGACGAATATAGGTGAAAGGTTGTGATGTTACCTGGGCCTATATTGGGGTACCTATATGGAATATAACAACCCAGACCCCACCAATGCCTCATCAACGACACAAACAACTTCATCAATGCCAATACCCTGGAGCCTCTGAAAAAAACCAAGCCAAAAGATCCAACAAACATGATAGTTGGTACAACGCTGACCACAGAGAACCCTAGAGAGGGTGCACACAACTCGAAAGAAAATGGAGTACCACTTCAAGAAACACATACATGGCCACACTTAGACACTATCACCATCAAGTAGAAGAGACCAAGAAAAAGGCCCTGACCCTGAGAATCGAATTTAGCTCCAACAATGGTAAGGAACTTTTCGCCATTGTCAAGTAATTCACCAACCCAACTACCACAACCCAAGCCATCACCCCTACACAAGAACTCTGCAACAACCTCGCCGACTTCTTCCACGAAAAATCACCAATATCTACAGCAACTTTGAACCCCAGCCACCCCCCCATCAACCTTTCCAGTCTGCTAACTTCATCAACCAAAGTCTACCAAATGATAACATGGAACCCTCTATTCATCGAGGACACTGCAGCAGTAATGAAGACAGTCCAATCAGGGGCTCCCACAGACCGCTGACCCCACCATATCTAAAACCTAGGAAGAGCCATGATCAGAGCTGCTCTCACTTCCATCATCAACACTTCGCTCAAGATAGCCACCTTCTCTGATAGCTGGTAACCCTGTGTTGTCAACGTCCTCCAAAAACTCTCAGCCGGCTCAGAAGTAATCAGCAACTACTGATCCATCTTGCTGTTCCCCTTCCCAGCCAAAGTTCATCGAGAATACCATGAACAGACAACTCTCTGACCACCTACAATGCCACAAACTCCTGGACAATTTGCAATTAGGATTCCAAAACAAGCACTGTACCGAAACAGCCCTTATCACTGCCACATATGACATACGCAACATCCTCAACCATGTACAGACCATTGCTCGCCCTAATTCTCCTGGACCTCTCCTCCGCTTTCGACACAGTCTCCCACCACACACTCATCACCAGACTATGCACAGCGGGACTACAAGGACCAGCACTCAAATGGATAGCTTACTTACTCTCCAGAAGAACACAAGTCAGGCTTTTGCAGTCAACATCAGGTCCTCATCTAGGATCATCACTCAGCCACACCCTTTTCAACATATACATGACTTCTCTGACAAACATCATCAGATCCCACAGAATCAACATCATCTCCTATTCTGACAACACCCAGCTCATTTTTTCGCTCTCAGAAGACACGGTCACCACTAAGACAAATTTCAAACAATGCATGACCAGCGTGGCCAATTGGATGAATGAAAACTGCCTCAAGCTCAACACCGACAAAACTGATGTGCTGATCTTAGGGAATAAGAGCTCAGCTTGGGACTCCACGTGTTGTCCTTCTGATCTTTGATCTGTACACACTCCAACCAACCATGTTAGGAACCTAGGCCTCATCCTGGACACCAACATCAACCTGAAGCCCCAGGTCAATGCTGTTATGTCCTCATGCTTCCACACCCCCTGCATGTTACGTAAAATCTTCAAGTGGCTCCCACTAGACACCAGATGTACTATCACGCAGGCCCTAATCACAAGCACATTGGACTACGCAATGCACTCTATGCCAGCATCCCAACCCATCTTCTTCAAAGACTTCAAACCATTCAAAACGTCTCTGCCAGACTCACCCTTGACCTCCCAAGCTGTACCCACACCACACCACTCTTAAGAGAGCTCCACTGGTTCCCATCCAGAAGCACTGCCAATTTAAACTTCTCACACACGTATTCAAGTCACTACACGACATGGGACCCGCATACCTCAATCACCTGCTTCACTTCCACCGACCCACCAGACAACTTCACTCAGCATCAATCACACTCACTCAGCTTCAACTTCACTCAGCATCAATCACACTCACATACACACACCTCGCATCAACAGAAGGAGAACAGGAGGTCAATCATTGTCCTACCAATCCATCAAATGCTGGAACAACCTCCCCCAAGACATTAGGGCCTCCTCCTCACTTCTTGAATTCCATAAGAAGCTGAAGATCTGGCTATTCAATTAGTCTTCTTGTAGGACAATCAAGACTGCCTCTATTCAGTCCCATCCTCACCAGATGCCTACACTCACCTACTCATCATCTAGATACCCTCACAGGTGACAATCAGTGCTCTGCAAATCCACCTTACAGTGTGGTTCTGAGGATACGCATGAGTTGGCAAGTATAGGCAGAATAGTGACAATTAGCATTACATTTGACACCTCATAGTGACTAGTGAACAAATGAAGTCCAGCCCAGCGTTGGAGACTCTCAGGCCAACTTCAATAGTGGCACATTGTTGACATGGTAACCCTTTGTAAAGTATAATATATACAATTGTAGATGGAAAACATCCCTACAGCTGTTATATGTAGAACATATGGCAAGAGGAAGTTAAATACTTTACATTGGAAACATGGCCCATGATGTGGCATAGTGGGACATGTTGTCCTTGTACCCAAACTGTGTTCGCAAAGATGTGGGCCCTATGGAGAAACACATAAGATAAATAAATAGCAGGGTGGTACAATAAATGTAAACACATTAAGAGGATGTTACCAATTTTACAAGAGGACTTAGGCTAACAATAATGAAGTAGCTGAAAAAACGTAAAAAATAAGAAACATTTTCAAGACATGCTAGGTCGCTGTGACTACATATGGGCCTGAGTTGGTCAGCCAATGTATGTTTTAAGCATGCTTACACATTACGGTTGAGGTTAGAACTAATATGAAACTCATAGTACATGACATACAGTGAATTAACTAACCAGTTTCCACTCCACCAGGTATTCTTGCAAAACCTTCCTTGTGCAGGAGTCCACAGACCCTCACCTCCCAGGGCAAGAGGTTTGTAAGCCTAGGAGAACCACCACCTGTCTTTTGGGCCTTTAGGTGCATTTTTAAGCCAGGGAGTGCAATTTCCCCCACAGATCATTCCAGAGCTTACTAGTTGCCTCTTGTGTGAGCCTGGTGTTAGATACTGCATTCACTTTTGTGACAATTCTATCCCGCATTTTCCTTTTGAGTATCATAGTGGTATTGTGAGCAAGGGCTCCAAGCTGTAGCTGTGCCCTAGTAATTTCATCAAGCATGACTGTTAATTCTGTATCTGAAAATCTAGGGTTAATTCTTACTGCCATGATGGGGAAAACACACCAAGAAAAATACAAGCAAACTTAAGAAAAAAAGGGCCAAAAATCCTGTATCTCATGCTGCTTGCAAATTTGAAATGCAAAGGATTTTTGATTAGGAAGGGGTGTGTTTTATAGTGTGGTCTCCAGGTGCAACTAATGTAGACATCAAGCACAAGTGTGCGTGACATACGCATCCGCCATTAAGGTGGAAATATATGTCAACATATGTTCGTTACGTCGCAAAATAATTCTTCAATTTTTACGAAGGCTTAGACTTTTTTCAAAACCACTTGTATCTAAAACTTACTTTGCTACATCATCAGGTTCCTTCCCCAATTTTTGAAATAGTGGTACGTATAAACATTGACGCTCCATCTTATCTACTAAAGCAAGCTGAATAACCTCCTGCTTCTCTAACTGTAGTATTTCTGTGTTCTATTGTGCACACTCATCCAGCGTTGGCTTGAGGCACACAATCTGTTTGCAAGTTTTAAGGAGTTCCTCCATTACATTAACATGTGATTTTTTAATGTCGGAAGAGAACAGCTGATGTATGACTCTGGAGGGCAGCTTTAGCTTCTTCAGTGACTATACCTATGTCTTTCAGCATGCTGCCTTAATGTGCAGTCTGTCTCATGTTCTTAGTTGATTCTGCATACTGGGAATTTAGTCATTTATTGATATTTCCACTACTGTCTAAAGAGTTCCTCGTTTCCTCATGGACAGTTTGTTTAAAACTGGCAGAATTTTACAGGAGTCACCAAACACTATATGTTTTCCTCCAAATAGGACATCATAGTTTTTCTGAGAACCGCCTACATTCTCAGATGAATGAAGGCTAGCATCAAATGTGAACCATGCTAGTCTCATCATTAATGAAGACCTTCACTTTTTTTAACATCCTATGAACTTCATGACAACTAAGTATCACCAGATAATTTGAAGTATTATAGTGTGTTAAAATGTTGCACTAGCAACACATACCTTCCAACTCACACGGTGCCACCATGTGTCACACGATTTCAACTCCCTTCATATAGTCACTCGGTAAGGAGCTGGAATCGCGCCGTGGCAAGCAGCCAATGTCCATTAAAAGGAGTGAAAACACCCCAGGACATCGGCGACAGCCTCGATGACCATTTGTTGTGGTTTTTTTTGGGAGGGGGCGAGTGCTTGGTGAGGGGCAGAGTCTCTCCTAGAAAGCTCTCAGCACCAGGCCACGCCCCCTCCAAGGCCCTGCCCTCTCCTCACACGGTAAAGTTATTTTGTAAGTTGGCAGGTATGGTAACATCAGAAGACAATGCAATGTATACTTTTTATTTTGTGTGCAGACTGGGGTAATTTTACAACACAAAAAAGGTTGCAACACGTCTTTTTTTGAACATGTGCAGTAAGTACTTATGTGAGGAAACTTTTCCTGGTGCTTGACCTTTAATGTATAGCAGTGTAGGCTTGAATGTGTTGCAGGCACATTCAGATATGCTATCCATGGTCAGCCCATGCTGTTATTTCCTTTAAAATCTGTAACTGCTCTTCATCAAGTTGAGCTTTGAAATCAAAGCAGTCTGTTCTCATCTGATCCATATCATGTTCCAGTTAGTTCACTTCTATGCCTGCCTCATTTTCTACAATAGGCTTGGCATGCAGTCCCTGAACTCTGACTGCCTTGAGAACTGCCCTATGCAACTTCAGCTGTTACTGTTTTCTCTTTTCGTATCATTTATTGATAGCTCGAAATAGAATTTCATTATCAAAATACATAAGACAATCACAATAAAAACAACAATAACATTTTCCAAACTGTGCAATTAAAAGCAGCAATAAATAAGAAAACTAAAAACAAGTATACAACAAAATGTCATCAAAGGTTCTTCCACAATTCATCGTCAGAAGAACTCAAGAAGTCATACATACGCCCATTACTGAAGAAAACAAACTTGGACCAGCTGAACCCTGACAACTACAGACCGATTTTCAAATGGACCTTTCCGGGGCAAACTGATAGAAAGAGCAGCTTTCGCCCGGATGTCACAATTCATTGAAGAGAATGCCATACTTTCAGACTTCCAAACAGGATTCCGTCCAGGAAGAGGCACAGAATCTGCCCTCCTTGCCATCTGGGATGACCTGAAGAACACAGTTGACTGCAACGGGGTTGCTGCGCTACTTCTCTTGGACCTCTCGGCTGCCTTTGACACGGTTGACCATGACACTCTGATACAAAGACTCCACGAAGTTGGCATAGAGGGGACTGCTCTAGACTGGATCGCATCCTACCTTTGCAACAGAACTAATGTCATCCATACCCCACCTTTCTCTTCCAAACGGTACTTCACAAAAGCAGGGGTCCCTCAAGGCTCTATTATCTCGCCCATGCTTTTCAAAATCTACATTAAGTCATTACCGGCACTGATCACTCAATATCACCTCACGTTCTATAACTATGCAGATGACACGCAAATACTCCTTCAACTGCAATGCCCAAAGACATTGGAAACTCACCAATTTTCAGTTGTCTCAGAGCTGTGGATCAATGGATGACGTGGAGCCATCTCAAATTGAAAGCTTCCAAAACGGAAATACTCATGTGTGGCAATTGGAAACGTTATGACCCTCTCGCCATGTGGCCTGATGATCTGGGAACTCCGCCTAAAATATTGAAGGAAGTAAGAAACCTCGGAATGACCATGGACTCCACGCTATCGATGAATGCCCAAGTGGACAAACTTGCAAGATCAAGCTTTGTTACTATAAAAACTCTGCGACGAATCTTCCCCCATTTGGGATTTCCACACAAGGTCCAGGCTACCATCTCCCTTGTTTTGTCCAAACTCGATTACGCCAATAGCCTCTACCATGGATCAACTTTAACGACCATGAAAAGACTACAACGGATTCAGAACTCGGCTGCCAGACTACTCTTACATATAAAACCGCGAAACCACATCTCCCCTGCCTTGAAAGCCCTGCATTGGTTACCGGTTGCCAGAAGATCCACGTTTCAGCTGCTTTGTATCACTCACAAAGCGATACATGAAACTGGACCGCTCTTCATCAGGAATAAAATCACCAAACACATTCAACAAAGGAACCTTTGCTCTAGAGTGGCAACTCGCCTCAAAATCCCAAGAAACAAGAAAAAAGCAATGGGTGGCAGGCACATCATTCTCTGTTCAAGGAGCCAAACTATGGAACTCTCTACCACCCAACATAAGATCCACGGATCCTCCCCACATAACCAACATACGCAAACAGATAGAAATATACAGAATATCTCTCTGCATATAAACATTTATTTGTACTATAGATATGTACCTATATATGTCTATTGCTTTGTATAAACGTGTAGAATACTTATGTTTAAAAATCTTTTTATTATATATAGATATTTATTAGTTCTGCTTAACAAATGTACATATTACTGATAGTTACATTATTGCTTATTTTTAACATGTATATAAGTGGCTGCATAAATAAGTAAATATTTTTATCATAACTATTTATCTACAATTGCTTCACTATTGATCCAAAAAACTATATAAATAAATAAAACTAATTTTAAGTACAACAACACTTGAAAGCCAGAGTTTATTTAATGCATCTTTAATCTACCTATACTATCTTCCTTTATGCATCTATATACCTTCCATGTACTTATGGACCTATATCTTTATTACTTTTGGATCTATATATTTATTACTTTTACTTATTTATTACTTTTCTTCTAATTCAGCATATCCAATGCACTACCCTATTTTTCACCCTATACCACTCTTAATATATCCTCTAGCTCAACTCTCTGACTCATTTCAAACCTCTTTCTACTACTCTTTCCAATGCAATAGCCTATTTCTCACCCTATACCTCTATGAATATATCCATTACCTCCACTCTCTCATTCATCCCAAACCCCAAACCACTACTATGATCTCCAAAAATAACCCTTTCGAGACTCTTCCCTACTCAACCCCTCCTTGCATCATCTCATACCTCTTTTACTATTCCGATCCCCCAAAACAAGCCTTTCTAAACCCTCCCTCTGACTCCTCCCCCTCCACCTCCCTTTTACACATCCCCTCCCACCTCGCTTTTACTCATCCCAAGCCTCCTCCTACTGCTATGAGCTCCAAAACAACACACAAAAAAGTCTAAACCCTTCCCTTCTATCCCTCCACTATCCTTTTAAATCCAAATAACAGACTAACATATCCACCACTCAAATTAATTTCATATTTTACTATACTAATTCACCATTAATCCTTTATGAGTTCCGGAGTAGCGTGCTACTCGCCGAACAAGCACTTCAACACCTCATCCAGGGTAGCAAGCGCTATATAAATGCAAACCTTTTTATCTCTTATAGCTCTTCGCTATCCTTCTCAATCCAAAGAACCGACTAACATATCCACCACTTAAATTACTTTCATATTTTCACTATACTAATTCACCACTAATCCTTTCTGGGTTCCGAAGTAGCGTGCTACTTGCCGAAAAAAAACACTTTAACCCCCCCATCAGGGGTAGCAAGCGCTATATAAATGCAAACCTTTTTTCCCTTATCAATCTCTCCACTATCCTTTTCAATCCAAATAATCTGACTAACATATCCACCACTCAAATTACTTTCATATTCTCACTATACTAATTCACCACTAATCCTTTATGGGTTCTGAAGTAGCGTGCTACTCAACGAAAAAGCGCTTCAACACCCCATCAGGGGTAGCAAGCGCTATATAAATGCAAACCTTTTTCCCTTCTCTATCCCGCCACTATCCTTCTGAATCCAAATAACCGACTAACATATCCACCACTCAAATTACTTTCATATTTTCACTATACTAATTCACCACTAATCCTTTATGGGTTCCGGAGTAGCGTGCTACTCGCCGGAAAAGCACTTCGACGCCTCGTCAAGGGTAGTAAGCGCTATGTAAATGCAATTACAATACAATAACTTCATGTAATCAAGTCCCTTATGATAATCTACCTGTCCTAGTACCTAATAACTTTTGCCTCACTGACCATGCTATGTGCAGAAATTTAGGTACCGCCACTACTACTAACAATGAGGTGTCACTCTTACAGATTCTATAAGCTTCTCCTCTATCTGCCAAATTGAGGGAACAAGACAAAGGTACTATCCACCTGCTACTGGCTTGGCATAGGTGCGGCAGAAGAATAACAAGTGTTCGCCTGTTTCCTTAATGGTTTTGCAATGGAAACAGAAACGTGACCTCGAGTATGTACCACCCTAATTTGCAATGTAAGCTGCTACTAGCAGTGTACTATGCCAAATTTTCAAAAATATAGACTGAGCACAAGCCAGTCATATGTGATCTGAAAAATCCTCCGCTTTGTTTATGGATTTATGTAGCAAGAAAGTACTTGTCAAGGTAGCTGTGGTGTTTGGGTGTTCCCTGCGACTGATACCTTTCTCATAGACCAATATTTTTCTTAATTGTGCATCTCCTGGTTGAATGGAACACGGTTCCTCCCCCAAAAAATTCCAAGCTCAGATCAATTCAGGCCCTTTTTAAGGAGCCCAACCTTTTATCATTACCGTTAAGTTCATTCTTAGAATATCCTGGAGACCATCTCTGTAATGGGACAATTTGTTAGTGCTCCAGATACGTATCCAATATAGCAATGGTCTTAATTCATGGATACCTAAGTCCAGTCATAGGAATTCCAACGGGGTTCCCCTCACTATTACAGTGAGAGATCAAATAAAGTTATTTTCCACCAAACTCAGAGAATTAATGTTACAATTACCCCATAGCTTCGCACCATAAAGGACGGCTCCCCTTGCTTGGGCCCTATAGATCTCTATAGCTGGTAATAAAGGTGTCCAGTTGGCTTTCTTTGCAAATGTACGTATTTCCCCACTCTGTGCTTCACTGCAAGTGTGCTTTTTAGGATCTGTGGTTCCTATGACCCAGTTTCAAATAATCTGATACTTAGGTAGTCAAACTTTCTCTCTTTTTCGAGGGGTTCATTCCCCAGTTTGATCACCCCTCTTTTCCTTCCTCCCTTAGAGTAGGTCAGATATTTAGTTTTGGTGGTATTAATTTCAAGACCATACTCTATGCAGAACTGGTTGAATCTGTCGATCAGGGTTTGCAGACCCCTCCTGGTTTTAGACAACATCAGTGTGTTGTTCGCAAATACATCGCCAGCATTTTATCTTCTGCCAAGGAGGGAGAATTGTTAACACATATTGCAGATATCTGACACAGTTGTTAATATATAAGAGGAATAGGGTTGGTGCTATGACGCAGATTTGTTGCACTCCTTGGTCCACTGGGATGGCCTTGGTCACTTCCCCCTTGATGCCAGACCTGACTTTTGCAAAATGTCCCACATGGAGTATTTTAATTATGCTCAGTAAATTTAGGGGACCCCCATTTTTTGAAGCACCTTCCACAATTTCCCCCTAGGCACAAGGACAAAGGCGGCACGGAGGTCGATTAAGGCCACAACAAGATCACCCTTGGCCAGGGCCACCGTCCTCCATTTAATGAGGAGTAATCAGAAGGCCTGGTCAACAGAACTCGTCTTGTGCCTGAAGCCTGCTTGCAGGTTTTAGAGACCATGGTTCTCCTCGCACCAATACAGCAGACACTTGAGAATCTATTTACTGAAAACTTTTTGGAAGTTATCTATAAGGCCGATTGGGCAATAATTGGCTGGAATCCCCCTTTTTAAAAATTGGGACAATCTCAGTACCCATCCAAGAAGCAGGAATGGCCTCCTCCCTCATGATTGCATTAGAGACAACATTTATGTGGGATACCCAGACCGTTGTGTCAGATTTGAAAAGATCTGACCTGTTGCTGTCCCCGGTCTAAGAGAGGCCATGGCACCCACAGTTTCCTCTAATGAGAAAACTACTGGGGAAAAATGGGACTTTAACGAGTCAATGGCATCCCTGGGAGCACTGGTTATCTCCATCTGGAGATGATCTGAACATAGACTCCCAAAATGGGCAACCCAATCGCAGGGCTAGATCGAGGACTCATCTGGTTTGCTCAATTTCCCACTACCAAGGCTAACCAAAGACCAAAACTTCTTCTGATTATGGGAAGTTGCAGCTTCCAGGTATCCTGCCCAAATGTCATTTTCCCAAGTTGCTTTAGCTTCCTTTAGGGTAGCCCAATACATGGCCCGGCTTTCCCTAATGTCACAAATGTCTCCTTTTTTTATTACCTCCAGCAACCGAACCTTTGCAATTTTGCAGGACCTGTGAAACCACCCCACTGGGGTGGGTGGTTTTGGGCCCAGAGACCTCCTTAGTAAAAAGATCCTTTAATTTAGAGATTACTGTGTTATGCTCATTAAGGTTGCTTCGCTTTCCCCCCAATTTGCTAACATATTTCCCATATGAGTGGCGAGTATTAGGTGTAAATCCATAACTGCTTTAGGGGATGAATTTACTATCTCCCACTTAACATTCCTCCTATTGTTTGTGACTTTCAAGGAGTTGGCATCCGCCCGTTGCATGCACCTAACCCATGGGTCAGGGTGAGCTCAACTACCTGGATCGCTGCCCTGGAAAGAGTCGTTTTTTTATTTATAGGAGTTAAAAGAACAGGCATCCCCCATATTGAATCCTCTGTACTAGATAGATCTTGTCCCAAGCCATTGGTTCAAATGATAAATTAAGATCCCCCGCATGGTGTGTGCCAGAGTGAGCTACCAATATTTGGTCCAGAATTCGCAGAGTTTGGGATTCTTGCTTGTGGCCACCGCTCCTATTATATATATTGATTACCTAGGGCAGTAGCCTTTTTGGTTGGGAGAAAATTAGTCCTTGGAGATCAGGGGAGTCTATGCCAACTGCAGTAATAGAATGCAATATGGTAGACTACACCAATATTAGCAACCCATCTGATGGACACCCAGCCATGGATTTATTGGCAGGCACACTATAGCTTTTAAACCCACTACTGTGAACTTTGTCGAATGCCCACATCTCCTGAAACAAACAAATGCCGTGCTCATCAATGAATGTACCCCGGTCAGAATCACATAGTTTGCCCATAATCCCTGCGATGTTCCAACTCGCTAAAGTTGTCTGCAATGGAAAACAAGGTGACAGGGCAACGATATCTGTAGGGTCAACCCTAGCGCACTCTAATGGGTTAGATGCTGGCATTTCTCTACCTGCACACTTCACATCCATTATATCAGTACCTTCAATGTCATTAAAGCCGTTGATGGGGGATCTGAGCTCACAAGCTATAACAGCAGAACCTTTAGGATTAAAGGGGACACTTAGCACTAGGCCCTTTACTGGTGGAGTCCCATTTTATCTATAGGGGGCAGAATGGGGGCCACTAACCAGTCAATCAATCTGAGAGAGTGGAGAAGGAATATCTACTGGGGTGGGAAAAACCTGGCCACTAGCATTTGTTCTCTGGCTACGTTCTTGATGGCACGCCAATGGGAAGTGCAGGTCTAGGTCTGTCTCGTAGATAGTGATTTAAGAAACCCAATGGCAAGAGAAAAATGTTAGTGCCTGGCAATTCAGATTGCACGAAATTGGCTAGGAGATTGTCAACAATACTTGGCTGCCTGAAATTTACAGCTATACAGTCGCCCCCCATAGATTTAATCAATGGCCCAACCCACTAACCCTCCTCACCATCAATATATGACAAGCATCTGAGTGGGACAATCCTGCATGCATGCAAAGCCAATGTAGAACCTTATTTTTCAGTTGGGAGAAAGACTCCTCAACATTGGTTGGTACGCAGAGAGCATTGGACATTACGATTACATATGGACAGGCTTCAGGCGCCAGGTTTAATGAGGTTGATTTAGAACCAGGTGCCAGACCCACACTTCTGCAGGCCTATGTCCCTCCCTCACCCCCCCCGCCTCCATGACCCCTCTTTGCTCTGCCGGTCATACCCAAGGCTAGTGATTCCACCCTTTCTGACATGCGCATAGCCTTATGGGTTGAAGCGTGGGTTTGGGCTACCTGTGCGCTAGCCAAATTCAATGGTCTCGCTGGGTCACCCCCAGTCATCTTAGCCCGAGAGAATTTGTCCTTGCTGGTGGATGGGGCATTGCTAATTTTAAGTGGCTGGGGCTTCATGGTTGACGGGGAGTTAATTTTCCAAATCTCTGCTTTACGCCAGCCAAGCGCTCATACATGGGCTCTGGTTTGTCCGTCACTGCCAAGATGAGGTTTTTACACAGGTATTTTACTGCCACAAGTAGCGTGTCCTTTTCCAATACCACAAATTCAAGATCCCCTCCCACTGAGGGGGTGGAATGCACACTCTCTTTGATTTATGGCCTGGGTCTCTTCTTTTCCTTTTACCAACTCCCCTATTCACTCTCCTACTGCGCAAATTCAATGTTGTTTGGGGTCGAGACACACCCTGCTCCATATTCAGGGTAGAATCCATTTGTTTTTATCCACACCCCCGTGCTCAGGTTAGTATCAGTGGTTGATGTAACTGGAGGTAGTGAGTCCAACAGTTCTGAGTGCGCCCCTGGTGCATAGTTCAACAGTCGGGGTGGAAGAGATGAAAGTGATATTCATTGCACGACCAAATCCCAAATCGATCTCTTTACCAATTAACCCTACTACTCTCTATAGAAAGCCATCAAGGATAGAACCCCGTGAAGCTTTAGGGACATTCTCTAGTGTTTTCCACTTCCCTATGGCCACTCACAGTTAGTATGTCAACATATGTGAAAGTAAGTAGCAATTAGGGAATTAGGGAAGATCAAAAGTACAAATAATTCCAATACCTGTAGTGGAGCGGAGGTAAGAGGCCCAGCCTCCTCCGGATGATGATGGGTGCAAGACAGGCCAGCTCTTGGCCCGGGAAATTGGGAATTGCTTAAGAGCGCGGTGAAGACCTGCCCCCAACGAGAATATTGGCACTTTGCAGCCTGGGACCTGGAGTCCCTTGTCAGCCACCAGTCACGAGCATCCTGCTCGGTGAGAAACTGGGCAGCGCTTAAGAGGGCAGTGAAGACCTGCCTCCAAGAAGAATGTTAGCGCCTCCTGGCACTCTGCAGTCTGGGACCTGGAGTCCCCTGTCAGCCAACAGTCACGAGCGTTGCATTTCACCATTCAACATTTTCAGGTAAGTAGTAAGAAACACTGGACAGTTATTTCACTGCATTGAAAGCATCTTCATAGCATTCATAATGACCTAACAGTTCTTCCTCAGCACACCAAAGATTAAATAGTTGCAGAAGAGCCATGTAGAACTCTTTTTTTCTGTAATTTGGCAACTGAGCTTATGATGTTTAATGATACTTGCTTTGCTTTGTCTCACTAAACAGTTCCAGCCAGGCACTGCAAACCTGCCAACTTCTATTTTTTCTTCAACATTGTTTCTGTATGTGTAGAACTGAACTACTTTATACAAACATAAGCTCTCTAAATTAACAATTTGGTTGGACTAATAAGTGTCCATCATTTTTCATATCAGTACTCTGTGGCTCACAGTAAGCAAGATAATGGATCTCAGAAAAGGATTTCAACACTTTTTGTGTTTGGGAGTAGGACCTAGGCTAACCCAAAGAATAATCTTGCTTTTGCTGAATGTGCTAGAAGAGCTCAGGTGATTGCACATTTCATTAGAGCCAAACTACCTGTGTGCAAGCATCTTGAGACTGAAGCTATACAACTCAATCAATAAATCAGGGATTTGTGAAGCGCTCTACTCACTATTGTCAAGTGCAACCCCTTCACAACATTCCACGAACTTGTGCTTTGGACCACGTGTGGTCCCAGCCTCCAGCAGGAATCCCTCTGAAGATCAGAGGCCTACCACGTCCCAAGTGACCGTGGGCCCCTGTGAGCGAATCCTCCCGAGGTGTCTTTGCGATCCCTTGCCAGCCGGATTGTGGGTCCCCAGAAGACTTTCTACAGACACCAAAGGGCTCCCCTGGTTGCTCCAGGCCTGCCCTGACTTTCTCTCGCTGGGTGAGTCCCCCAGACCTTGCTGGTCTGCGCCATTGCCTCTTTGCACTTTCCCCAAGACTTGCTGTTACCAAGACTTGTTGGCTCCGATCGAGTCGCAGACACCGCAGTAAGCTGCAGACATTGTGGGACACGCCGAATCCAGATCCTGGTCATCATCGACACCCCCTGGACCTCGTGGCTGAAGAGTTAAGGCACCCGCGAACGACCTGAATCTTGCGACGACGGTGGGCATCCATCTTCCTTGCCCCGAGTCACTGCCAAGTGACTTTGAACACTGTCCCCTCTGCTTTCAGGTCTTCCATCTTCTGAATCCAGGCTTGGATTCCACCGGACACTTCTTCGGACTTCACAAGCAGCAAGTCTTCATTGTCCTCCATTGAAAACGACGCCGCGACCCGACACCAAAGGACACCTATGCACCCGGCTTCCCTGGGTGAGGTAACTCCAGCACTACGGTGCTCCTGTGGGTGTTGGCCCTAGAACTACTTACTCTGTAAGTGACTTGCTTGTAGGTTCTCCCGAAGTATCCTAAAACTCTTAATTTCCAACCGCGACTTGCCCCATTGAAGTCAATGGCGATTCGAACCTGTGTATCCACACTGCACGCGTCCCCCGTGGGTCCTTTACTTACCTGCCTTGGGTGGTTTCGTGAGGCCCCAGCACTTCTGAAAGACCTAGGCCTTGTCTCTTTGCAAGCCGTTGTTTCTAAGTCTCTTTTTTAGTATATGGTCTGGTACGCCCCTAGGGCCCCAGCCATATTTGTGCTTAATTTATTGTGAAACGTTGATTTGTGCATATGTCCTTGACTTCTAATCTCATAAAGAGATTAGTAGAGAGTTATTTATTAATAAATACATATATATTTGATATATATACCTGTGTGGTGTCTTTTCATTTGGTGATTCAAGAGATTGTGTGGTAAAACAAGCTGCTTTACATTCCTTCAAGACTTAGCCTGAAGGCTGCTCTCCACAGCTACCACTAGGTTAGCTTTCTATAAAGGTTGTCTTAAACCTATCTACCATAAGAGTCGAATTGTTCTGGTGCAAGGTGTCCACTTTAATTAGTGAACAGCATATACCAGGCCAACTTCTCACATTGGTGGGCAGCGTGTGGGATTCCAGCTTGCTATTGTTTTACCAGAAAATCTCTATTTGAATTACTAACTGAAAATCACTATAGGTACTTAAGGTACATATAAAGTCAAGCTTAGTATCAATAAGTTCTACTGAACTTAGAGCTGTGTGCCAAGGGATAGCACACCCTTTCTACAGCTCAAGCTAGTATCAGTAGGCCACAAACTAGTGTAGGTAGTACAACACTGCACAACACTAGAATGTCCTTAAAGGGTGGAACCAGTGGATCCACTCAGCCTCAGTATAAGGACATGGCTTTCTCTGACTTGAGAGCCATGTGTGTTGAAAGACACCTGAGGCTAGGACAGAGTCCCTCCACCCTACACCTGATAGATCTGCTGACAGCAGATGATCTTAGATTGGCTCTAGGAGCTAATGGGTCTGAATCAGTGAGTGGGTCAATTACAGTATCTGGGTCAGATGATGAAAATCAGAATGACCAAGACTCTGTGATTGAAGGGCCAGGCCTCAAGGGGCCTGAAAAGGACAGAGGAATTCTCCCTAAGAGAACTGACAGAGTGGATGTGTTGCATAGGTCCCCTTCCAGAGAATCTGAGCACTCTTATCACTCTGGCAGAGAATTTGTCCACCAGAGGAACTCATACTTTCCCATAAGAGAGACCTCCTCTGAAAGAATGTGCAAACTGCTGCAGTATGAGGAAGCAAGAGTTGCCCTCAGAACCAAGCAGTTGGCACTGGATAGAAAGCCCTGGAGATCCAGAGAGCTTCTAGAAGAGAGGGGTTAGAACCCCTTGGTGGCAGCAACAGTGTCCCTAGAGGCAGAGAATCTATTCCAGACCATAGGAACCTGAGCAAGGTTGTTCCTCCCTACCAGAGTGGGGATGATATCCACAAGTGGATAACTGCTATGGAGAGGGCCTGTAGAGTACAGCAGGTCCCCCAAAAGCAGTGGGCAGCAATCTTGTGGCTCTCCTTTTCAGACAAAGGGAGAGACAAGCTCCTCGCTGTTAGAGAAGAGGATGCTGATGATTATGAAGTCCTGAAGAGTGCACTGATAGATGGGTTTGGTATAACCACTGAGCAGTACAGGTTGAAGTTCAGAGACACCCAGAAGGCACAGACTCAGGACTGGACTGACTTTGTTGATTGTGCAACCAAGGCTCTGGAGGGTTGGCTGGTTGGCAGTAGGGTTACTGATTTCAAAGGATTGTACAATCTGATGATGAGAGAACAGATCCTTAATAATTGCCAGAACCAGTTGTTGCATCAATACCTGGTGGACTCAGATCTGACCTCTCCCCAAGAATTGGGAAAGAAGGCAGACAAATGGGTCAGAACCAGGGTAAGGCAGAAACCCCAGAACCAAGGGGGTGACACTAAGAAGCAAGACCCTAAGGGCTCTGAGAAAGGTGGGGATAAGTCAAAAGACCAGAAGTCTTCACAAGGGCCCCAAAAATCTGCATCTGGGGAGAGTCACAATCCAACAAGGGAAAAGGCCAAAAGAAGCCCTGGTGCAAATTCTGTAAACAGAAAGGGCACTGGACGTCTGATTGTAACAAGTCCAAAGACCAAACCACCACCACTCCTGCCCCTAAGGCAACTGTTCCCCCTAGCTCAGCTACAGGTGGAGGTGGTACTCAGAATAAGGGTGTAGTAGGGTTGACCCTGGGTTCTGAAGTGGACTCTGACCTAGTCAGAGTACCCACTAAGGCAATGCTGATTTGTGAGGGAGACCTTAATATGTCCTTCCTAGTAAGCCCCAGTAATCTGGGCAAATACAAACAGCAGCCTGTAATAAATGGCAAACAGGCTTTGGCATTTAGGGACACAGGTGCTAGTGTCACCATGGTGGCAGAGGATCTTGTGGACCCTGGACAGATCATCCTGGGCGAAATGTACCAGGTGACGAATGCAAGCAATGTCAAGACCAACCATAGTCTGGCAGTTGTGAATTTCTCCTGGGGAGGGGTAACTGGCCTCAAGAAGGTTGTAGTCAGTGCAGACCTCCCTGTCGAATGTCTATTGGGCAATGATCTAGAGACTTCAGCCTGGTCTGAAGTAGAGTTATGGACTCATGCTGAGATGTTGGGCATCCCTGCAGAGGTATTTGCTGTGACCAGGTCACAAGCAAGAATGCATGACCCTGAACCAGCTCTGGATCCTGGAACAATGGACCAGATGCTTCCCAAGAGGAGGAGCAGTAGGGTAAAGGCAGTGCCTTCCCCTCTGTCTCAGATCACAGATTCACCCCCAGAGGGAGGTGAAGCAGATCCTGAAGAAGGAACTGCCCCAGAGGGACTTGAGCCTGATCAGGTTGAGTTCTTGGGGGCAGGGGGCCCTTCTAGGGAAGATCTGAGTAAGGAGCAACAGTGCTGCCCCTCTCTTGAACCCCCTCAGACAGCAGGCTGCTGCTGAGGCTGCTGGGAGTGCTAGTGGGTCCCATAAAGTTTATTGGGATGAGGGACTCCTATATTCTGAGGGTAGAGACCCAGCCCCTGGAGCCACCAGGAGGTTGGTAATACCTCAGAAGTTTAGGGGGTTCCTCTTGACCCTAGCACATGACATCCCTTTAGCAGGACACTTGGGCCAAAACAAGACCTGGGACAGGCTTGTTCCACATTTTCATTGGCCACATATGTCAGAGGACACAAAGGAGTTTTGTCGCTCCTGTGTCACATGCCAAGCCAGTGGTAAGGCAGGTGGCACAACAAAGGCCCCTGATACCACTACCTGTGGTGGGAGTACCCTTTGAAAGGGTAGGGATTGACATTGTTGGTCCCCTTGACCCTCAAACTGCATCTGGGCACAGGTTTATCCTGGTGGTAGTGTATCATGCCACCAGGTACCCAGAAGCAATTCCCTGAGGACCACCACAGCCCCTGTGGTGGCAAGAGCCCTCATTGGAGTTTTCTCCAGAGTGGGTTTCCCAAAGGAGGTCATTTCTGACAGAGGTATCAACTTCATGTCAGGATATCTAAAAGCAATGTGGAAGGAGTGTGGTGTGACTTATAAGTTCACCACTCCTATCACCCACAATGCAATGGTTTAGTTGAACGCTTCCAACAAAACCTTGAAGGGAATGATTAAAGGACTCCCAGAGATGCTTAGGCGGAAATGGGACCTTCTTCTTCCTTGCCTGTTGTTTGCAAACAGAGAGGTCCCACAGAAGGGGGTTGGTTACAGCCCATTTGAGCTTCTGTTTGGGCATCCTGTGAGAGGTCCATTGTGTTTGGTAAAAGAGGGCTGGGAGTTACCTCTCAAGGCCCCCAAACAAGATGTGATGGACTATGTACTTGGTCTCCGCTCCCGGATGGCTGAGTACATGAAAAAGGCAACCAAAAACCTGGAGGCCAGCTAAGAATTGCAAAAAGCTTGGCATGACCAAAAGGCTGTGCTGACTGTGTACCAGCCAGGACAGAAAGTGTGGGTGTTGGAGCCTGTGGCCCCAGCAGCCCTCAAGGACAAGTGGAGTGGCCCCCATACAATAGTTGAACAGAAGGGAGAAGTCACCTATCTGGTGAATCTTGGAACTCCCAGGAGCCCCCTGAGGGTGCTCCACGTCAACAGATTAAAGCCATATGTTGACAGGGCTGACATGGGCTTGCTCATGGCAACTGATGAGGACCAGGAGGAGGAGAGTGACCCTCTCCCTGACCTGCTCTCTCAGAACCCTGATGATGGGTCAGTAGATGGTGTTGCTTTGGCAAGCAGCCTCACTAACCATCAGCAAACTGAGTGCAGACAAGTTCTGCAACAGTATAGACATATGTTTAGCCTGACCCTAGTCAGACTTCCTGGTGCACCCATGAGGTGGACACTGGAGACAGTCTGCCTGTCAAGAATAAAATCTCCAGGCAACCTGACCATGTCAGGGACTGTATCAGGACTGAAGTCCAGAAAATGTTGGAGCTAGGTGTAATTGAGCCTTCAGATAGCCCTTGGGCTAGCCCAGTAGTCCTGGTACCCAAGCCTCATACCCAGGGTGGTAAGAAAGAAATGAGGTTTTGTGTAGACTACAGAGGCCTCAATGCAGTCACTAGGACTGATGCCTATCCCATACCAAGGGCAGATGAGCTGATTGATACGTTGGCCTCAGCCAAGTATCTAAGCACGTTTGACCTAACAGCTGGCTACTGGCAGATCAGATTAGCTGATGATGCAAAAGCCAAAACAGCATTTTCGACCCCTGGTGGGCACTACCACTTCGTGGTGATGCCCTTTGGATTGAAAAATGCACCTGCCACTTTTCAGAGGTTGGTGAATAAAGTTCTGACAGGGATGGAAACTTATTGCTCAGCTTATCTAGATGATATTGCTGTCTTTAGTTCCTCCTGGCAGGATCACCTGGTCCACCTCAGGAATGTTTTGGAGGCCCTGCAGAAATCAGGCCTCACTATCAAGGCCACTAAGTGCCAGATAGGGCAGAGTCAGGTTGTATACCTGGGCCACCTTGTAGGTGGAGGCCAGGTTCAGCCTTTACAGAGCAAAATCCAAACCATAATGGAATGGGTTGCTCCAACCACCCAGACACAGGTGAGAGCCTTCTTAGGCCTGACTGGGTACTATAGGAGGTTTGTCAAGGGATATGGATCTATAGTGACCCCCTTGAATGATCTGACCTCAAAGAAAATGCCAAAAAGGTTCAGTGGACAGCTAGCTGTCAAAAGGCATTTGAAGACCTAAAGCAGGCCATGTGCACTGCCCCCATCTTACAGAGTCCAGACTACACCATAAAGTTCATTGTCCAAACAGATGCTTCTGAGCTGGGTGTGGGAGCTGTACTGTCTCAACTGAATGATGAAGGTCAAGACCAGCCAGTAGCTTTTATTAGCAGAAGGCTGACCCCTAGAGAGAAACGTTGGTCAGCTATAGAGAGGGAGGCCTTTGCTGTGGTGTGGGCCCTGAAGAAGCTGAGGCCATACTTGTTTGGCACTCACTTCATAGTTCAGACTGACCACAAGCCCCTCCTATGGCTTAAACAGATGAAAGGTGAAAACCCAAAACTTTTGAGGTGGTCCATTTCCCTACAGGGGATGGACTATACAGTGGAACATAGACCTGGGACCCAACATGCCAATGCAGATGGACTCTCAAGGTATTTCCACTTTGAACACGAAGACTCAACTGGTCAAGGTTAGTTTAGTGTCCCTGCGTTTGGGGGGGTTGTGTAGGAGAGTAGGATCTGCCTCTTATGTTGCCCCCACTTTTTTCTGATGTTTACACTGGTTTCTGGCTATAGTCTGGCTGGGCCCCTGCTAATCAGGGCCCCAGCCTCTCTGTTCTCTCTAAACGACTTGGAGTGCACTCTAGGTGCACTAGTGATTGGATACTGTGGTACCTTATGAGTCCCTAGTATATGGTACCTTAGGTACCAAGGGCATAGGTACTTCACAGGCTTACCAGGGGCAGCAGCATGTATTATGCCACCCCTGGGAAGCAGACTAAATCTGACACCACAGGCCTGCTACTGCAGCCTGGGTGAGGAAGTGCTAGCACTCCTCACTGAGATATAGGTCCCCTATATCTCTCCTACACACACATATAAACCTATCAGTCACCCCTAAGGCAGGCCCTATCAATCCTGAGGGCAGGGTGCTTGGCTTCTATGTGAGGGGGTGCCTCTGCCTGAGCAGGGCCCCTCTGCAGCTCTCAGAGTCCATTCTCTGGTGCTGTTTGTGGATGCGGTTAAACCATATACTTTTAAGTGCATTATATCCTCGCAGTAAAATGCTAACTTTGGAATGGCTGCATCGAAACATGTCGTGTTTGGTGTCAAACATCTTGGAATACTACCCCCCGCCAGTCCTGGCGGCGGGGTAGCATTCCACCCTTCTAGAGGGATAGACATGTACCTACTGTGGAAACGCGGTAGAATCCTGCAGAGCCCTGGCATCACAAAATGGATGCCACCAGTCACAGACACTGGGCTGCCCTCCTGCTGATGACCAACACTCGCAGTGGAGGAAGCCCAACAATAGATATCCTGTCCCAAGGGGGTGTGACCACCTTCCAGACAGGGTTTAGTGTATTGGGGCTGGGTGGGTGCACTCTTAGAGTGCTTTGAAGTCCTGCACTGGGGAGCAGAAGGCTCCTCTGTGCATATGCCAGTTCAAACCGGCTCAGGGGCTACCTGCCCCTGCTCTGGTGCGAAACTGGACAAAGGGAAGTGGGTGTAGCCACCCACTCCCCTGACCCTCCCATAGGTAGGGTCATAGAGCTAGTCCCTCCCTTTCTTTTAGTATAAGAGGGAGAACCTGTGCATTGCAAACTAGATTTCCCTGGACGACGCTCTGAAGAAGAATCCTGGACCTTCGACGTTCCACTACCTGTGGAAGACTGAAGAATCTCCCTTGGAGTCAAGGAGTGACTCCCCTGCTTGGCAGGCACCAAAAACTACAAACGACAGTCACAAACTACGCCACTCCCGCCGGAGTCCGAAGTCCCTGCAGCCCAAGAAGTGGATTTCCTGACTTCCCAAAGGCCATCGTGAGTCCCTAGTGAAGCTGAGGCCAGTGGACCCCAAGAGTAACGAGGAACCGCGACCCCTGGGTACCGTGCACTATTGTCAAGTGCAACCCCTTCACAACGTTCCACGAACTTGTGCTTTGGACCACGTGTGGTCCCAGCCTTTAGCAGGAATCTCTCTGAAGATCAGAGGCCTACCACATCCCGAGTGACCGTGGGCCCCTGTGAGCAAATCCTCCCGAGGCGTCTTTGCGATCCCTTGCCAGCCGGCTTGTGGGTCCCCAGAAGACTTTCTACAGACACCAAAGGGCTCCCCTGGTTGCTCCAGGCCTGCCCTGACTTACCTTCGCTGGGTGAGTCCCCCAGATCTTGCTGGTCTGCGCCATTGCCTCTTCGCACTTTCCCCAAGACTTGCTGTTACCAAGGCTTGTTGGCTCCGATCGAGTCGCCGACACCGCAGTAAGCTGCAGACATCGTGGGACACGCCGAGTCCAGCTCCTGGTCGTCATCGACGCCCCCTGGACCTCGTGGCTGAAGAGTCAAGTCACCCACAAACAACCTGAATCTTGCGACGACGGTGGGCATCCATCTTCCTTGCCCCGAGTCACTGCCAAGTGACTTTGAACACTGTCCCCTCTGCTTTCAGGTCTTCCATCTTCTGAATCCAGGCTTGGATTCCACCGGACACTTCTTCGGACTTCACAAGCAGCAAGTCTTCATTATCCTCCATTGAAAACGACGCCGCGACCCGACACCAAAGGACACCTATGCACCCGGCTTCCCTGGGTGAGGTAACTCCAGCACTACGGTGCTCCTGTGGGTGTTGGCCCTAGAACTACTTACCCTGTAAGTGACTTGCTTGTAGGTTCTCCCGAAGTATCCTAAAACTCTTCATTTCCAACCGCGACTTGCCCCATTGAAGTCAACGGCGATTCGCGCCTGTGTATCCACACTGCACGCGTCCCCCGTGGGTCCTTTACTTACCTGCCTTGGGTGGTTTCGTGAGGCCCCAGCACTTCTGAAGGCCCTAGGCCTTGTCTCTTTGCAAGCCGTTGTTTCTAAGTCTCTTTTTTAGTATATGGTCTGGTACCCCCTAGGGCCCCAGCCATATTTGTGCTTAATTTATTGTGAAACGTTGATTTGTGCATATGTCCTTGACTTCTAATCTCATAAAGAGATTAGTAGAGAGTTGTTTATTAATAAATACATATATATTTGATATATATACCTGTGTGGTGTCTTTTCATTTGGTGATTCAAGAGATTGTGTGGTAAAACAAGCTGCTTTACATTCCTTCAAGACTTAGCCTGAAGGCTGCTCTCCACAGCTACCACTAGGATAGCTTTCTATAAAGGTTGTCTTAAACCTATCTACCATAAGAGTCGAATTGTTCTGGTGCAAGGTGTCCACTTTAATTAGTGAACAGCATATACCAGGCCAACTTCTCACATTGGTGGGCAGCGTGTGGGATTCCAGCTTGCTATTGTTTTACCAGAAAATCTCTATTTGAATTACTAACTGAAAATCACTATAGGTACTTAAGGTACATATAAAGTCAAGCTTAGTATCAATAAGTTCTACTGAACTTAGAGCTGTGTGCCAAGGGATAGCACACCCTTTCTACAGCTCAAGCTAGTATCAGTAGGCCACAAACTAGTGTAGGTAGTACAACACTGCACAACACTAGAATGTCCTTAAAGGGTGGAACCAGTGGATCCACTCAGCCTCAGTATAAGGACATGGCTTTCTCTGACTTGAGAGCCATGTGTGTTGAAAGACACCTGAGGCTAGGACAGAGTCCCTCCACCCTACACCTGATAGATCTGCTGACAGCAGATGATCTTAGATTGGCTCTAGGAGCTAATGGGTCTGAATCAGTGAGTGGGTCAATTACAGTATCTGGGACAGATGATGAAAATCAGAATGACCAAGACTCTGTGATTGAAGGGCCAGGCCTCAAGGGGCCTGAAAAGGACAGAGGAATTCTCCCTAAGAGAACTGACAGAGTGGATGTGTTGCATAGGTCCCCTTCCAGAGAATCTGAGCACTCTTATCACTCTGGCAGAGAATTTGTCCACCAGAGGAACTCATACTTTCCCATAAGAGAGACCTCCTCTGAAAGAATGTGCAAACTGCTGCAGTATGAGGAAGCAAGAGTTGCCCTCAGAACCAAGCAGTTGGCACTGGATAGAGAAGCCCTGGAGATCCAGAGAGCTTCTAGAAGAGAGGGGTTAGAACCCCTTGGTGGCAGCAACAGTGTCCCTAGAGGCAGAGAATCTATTCCAGACCATAGGAACCTGAGCAAGGTTGTTCCTCCCTACCAGAGTGGGGATGATATCCACAAGTGGATAACTGCTATGGAGAGGGCCTGTAGAGTACAGCAGGTCCCCCAAAAGCAGTGGGCAGCAATCTTGTGGCTCTCCTTTTCAGACAAAGGGAGAGACAAGCTCCTCACTGTTAGAGAAGAGGATGCTGATGATTATGAAGTCCTGAAGAGTGCACTGATAGATGGGTTTGGCTTAACCACTGAGCAGTACAGGTTGAAGTTCAGAGACACCCAGAAGGCACAGACTCAGGACTGGACTGACTTTGTTGATTGTGCAACCAAGGCTCTGGAGGGTTGGCTGGTTGGCAGTAGGGTTACTGATTTCAAAGGATTGTATAATCTGATGATGAGAGAACAGATCCTTAATAATTGCCAGAACCAGTTGTTGCATCAATACCTGACCTCTCCCCAAGAATTGGGAAAGAAGGCAGACAAATGGGTCAGAACCAGGGTAAGGCAGAAACCCCAGAACCAAGGGGGTGACACTAAGAAGCAAGATCCTAAGGGCTCTGAGAAAGGTGGGGATAAGTCAAAAGACCAGAAGTCTTCACAAGGGCCCCAAAAATCTGCATCTGGGGGAGTCACAATCCAACAAGGGAAAAGGCCAAAAGAAGCCCTGGTGCAAATTCTGTAAACAGAAAGGGCACTGGACTTCTGATTGTAACAAGTCCAAAGACCAAACCACCACCACTCCTGCCCCTAAGGCAACTGTTCCCCCTAGCTCAGCTACAGGTGGAGGTGGTACTCAGAATAAGGGTGTAGTAGGGTTGACCCTGGGTTCTGAAGTGGACTCTGACCTAGTCAGAGTACCCACTCAGGCAATGCTGATTTGTGAGGGAGACCTTAATATGTCCTTCCTAGTAAGCCCCAGTAATCTGGGCAAATACAAACAGCAGCCTGTAATAAATGGCAAACAGGCTTTGGCATTTAGGGACACAGGTGCTAGTGTCACCATGGTGGCAGAGGATCTTGTGGACCCTGGACAGATCATCCTGGGCGAAATGTACCAGGTGACCAATGCAAGCAATGTCAAGACCAACCATAGTCTGGCAGTTGTGAATTTCTCCTGGGGAGGGGTAACTGGCCTCAAGAAGGTTGTAGTCAGTGCAGACCTCCCTGTCGAATGTCTATTGGGCAATGATCTAGAGACTTCAGCCTGGTCTGAAGTAGAGTTATGGACTCATGCTGAGATGTTGGGCATCCCTGCAGAGGTATTTGCTGTGACCAGGTCACAAGCAAGAATGCATGACACTGAACCAGCTCTGGATCCTGGAACAATGGACCAGATGCTTCCCAAGAGGAGGAGCAGTAGGGTAAAGGCAGTGCCTTCCCTCTGTCTCAGATCACAGATTCACCCCCAGAGGGAGGTGAAGCAGATCCTGAAGAAGGAACTGCCCCAGAGGGACTTGAGCCTGATCAGGTTGAGTTCTTGGGGGCAGGGGCCCTTCTAGGGAAGATCTGAGTAAGGAGCAACAGTGCTGCCCCTCTCTTGAACCCCTCAGACAGCAGGCTGCTGCTGAGGCTGTTGGGAGTGCTAGTGGGTCCCATAAAGTTTATTGGGATGAGGGACTCCTATATTCTGAGGGTAGAGACCCAGCCCCTGGAGCCACCAGGAGGTTGGTAATACCTCAGAAGTTTAGGGGTTCCTCTTGACCCTAGCACATGACATCCCTTTAGCAGGACACTTGGGCCAAAACAAGACCTGGGACAGGCTTGTTCCACATTTTCATTGGCCACATATGTCAGAGGACACAAAGGAGTTTTGTCGCTCCTGTGTCACATGCCAAGCCAGTGGTAAGGCAGGTGGCACAACAAAGGCCCCCCTGATACCACTACCTGTGGTGGGGGTACCCTTTGAAAGGGTAGGGATTGACATTGTTGGTCCCCTTGACCCTCAAACTGCATCTGGGCACAGGTTTATCCTGGTGGTGGTGGATCATGCCACCAGGTACCCAGAAGCAATTCCCTGAGGACCACCACAGCCCCTGTGGTGGCAAGAGCCCTCATTGGAGTTTTCTCCAGAGTGGGTTTCCCAAAGGAGGTCATTTCTGACAGAGGTACCAACTTCATGTCAGGATATCTAAAAGCAATGTGGAAGGAGTGTGGTGTGACTTATAAATTCACCACTCCCTATCACCCACAATGCAATGGTTTAGTTGAACGCTTCAACAAAACCTTGAAGGGAATGATTAAAGGACTCCCAGAGAAGCTTAGGCGGAAATGGGACCTTCTTCTTCCTTGCCTGTTGTTTGCATACAGAGAGGTCCCACAGAAGGGGGTTGGTTACAGCCCATTTGAGCTTCTGTTTGGGCATCCTGTGAGAGGTCCATTGTGTTTGGTAAAAGAGGGCTGGGAGTTACCTCTCAAGCCCCCCAAACAAGATGTGATGGACTATGTACTTGGTCTCCGCTCCCAGATGGCTGAGTACATGAAAAAGGCAACCAAAACCTGGAGGCCAGCTAAGAATTGCAAAAAGCTTGGCATGACCAAAGGCTGTGCTGACTGTGTACCAGCCAGGACAGAAAGTGTGGGTGTTGGAGCCTGTGGCCCCAGCAGGCCTCCAGGACAAGTGGAGTGGCCCCCATACAATAGTTGAACAGAAGGGAGAAGTCACCTATCTGGTGAATCTTGGAACTCCCAGGAGCCCCCTGAGGGTGCTCCACGTCAACAGATTAAAGCCATATGTTGACAGGGCTGACATGGGCTTGCTCATGGCAACTGATGAGGACCAGGAGGAGGAGAGTGACCCTCTCCCTGACCTGCTCTCTCAGAACCCTGATGATGGGTCAGTAGATGGTGTTGCTTTGGCAAGCAGCCTCACTAACCATCAGCAAACTGAGTGCAGACAAGTTCTGCAACAGTATAGACATATGTTTAGCCTGACCCCTAGTCAGACTTCCTGGTGCACCCATGAGGTGGACACTGGAGACAGTCTGCCTGTCAAGAATAAAATCTACAGGCAACCTGACCATGTCAGGGACTGTATCAGGACTGAAGTCCAGAAAATGTTGGAGCTAGGTTTAATTGAGCCTTCAGATAGCCCTTGGGCTAGCCCAGTAGTCCTGGTACCCAAGCCTCATACCCAGGGTGGTAAGAAAGAAATGAGGTTTTGTGTAGACTACAGAGGCCTCAATGCAGTCACTGGGACTGATGCCTATCCCATACCAAGGGCAGATGAGCTGATTGATACGTTGGCCTCAGCCAAGTATCTAAGCACGTTTGACCTAACAGCTGGCTACTGGCAGATCAGATTAGCTGATGATGCAAAAGCCAAAACAGCATTTTCGACCCCTGGTGGGCACTACCACTTCGTGGTGATGCCCTTTGGATTGAAAAATGCACCTGCCACTTTTCAGAGGTTGGTGAATAAAGTTCTGACAGGGATGGAAACTTATTGCTCAGCTTATCTAGATGATATTGCTGTCTTTAGTTCCTCCTGGCAGGATCACCTGGTCCACCTCAGGAATGTTTTGGAGGCCCTGCAGAAAGCAGGCCTCACTATCAAGGCCACTAAGTGCCAGATAGGGCAGAGTCAGGTTGTATACCTGGGCCACCTTGTAGGTGGAGGCCAGGTTCAGCCTTTACAGAGCAAAATCCAAACCATAATGGAATGGGTTGCTCCAACCACCCAGACACAGGTGAGAGCCTTCTTAGGCCTGACTGGGTACTATAGGAGGTTTGTCAAGGGATATGGATCTATAGTGACCCCCTTGAATGATCTGACCTCAAAGAAAATGCCAAAAAGGTTCAGTGGACAGCTAGCTGTCAAAAGGCATTTGAAGACCTAAAGCAGGCCATGTGCACTGCCCCCATCTTACAGAGTCCAGACTACACCAAAAGTTCATTGTCCAAACAGATGCTTCTGAGCTGGGTGTGGGAGCTGTACTGTCTCAACTGAATGATGAAGGTCAAGACCAGCCAGTAGCTTTTATTAGCAGAAGGCTGACCCCTAGAGAGAAACGTTGGTCAGCTATAGAGAGGGAGGCCTTTGCTGTGGTGTGGGCCCTGAAGAAGCTGAGGCCATACTTGTTTGGCACTCACTTCATAGTTCAGACTGACCACAAGCCCCTCCTATGGCTTAAACAGATGAAAGGTGAAAACCCAAAACTTTTGAGGTGGTCCATTTCCCTACAGGGGATGGACTATACAGTGGAACATAGACCTGGGACCCAACATGCCAATGCAGATGGACTCTCAAGGTATTTCCACTTTGAACACGAAGCCTCAACTGGTCAAGGTTAGTTTAGTGTCCCTGCGTTTGGGGGGGGGGGGTTGTGTAGGAGAGTAGGATCTGCCTCTTATGTTGCCCCCACTTTTTTTCTGATGTTTACACTGGTTTCTGGCTATAGTCTGGCTGGGCCCCTGGTAATCAGGGCCCCAGCCTCTCTGTTCTCTCTAAACGACTTGGAGTGCACTCTAGGTGCACTAGTAATTGGATACTGTGGTACCTTATGAGTCCCTAGTATATGGTACCTTAGGTACCAAGGGCATAGGTACTTCACAGGCCTACCAGGGGCTGCAGCATGTATTATGCCACCCCTGGGAAGCAGACTAAATCTGACACCACAGGCCTGCTACTGCAGCCTGGGTGAGGAAGTGCTAGCACTCCTCACTGAGATATAGGTCCCCTATATCTCTCCTACACACACATATAAACCTATCAGTCACCCCTAAGGCAGGCCCTATCAATCCTGAGGGCAGGGTGCTTGGCTTCTATGTGAGGGGTGCCTCTGCCTGAGCAGGGCCCCTCTGCAGCTCTCAGAGTCCATTCTCTGGTGCTGTTTGTGGATGCGGTTAAACCATATACTTTTAAGTGCATTATATCCTCGCGGTAAAATGCTAACTTTGGAATGGCTGCATCGAAACATGTCGTGTTTGGTGTCAAACATCTTGGAATACTACCCCCCCGCCAGTCCTGGCGGCGGGGGTAGCATTCCACCCTTCTAGAGGGATAGACATGTACCTACTGTGGAAACGCGGTAGAATCCTGCAGAGCCCTGGCATCACAAAATGGATGCCACCAGTCACAGACACTGGGCTGCCCTCCTGCTGATGACCAACACTCGCAGTGGAGGAAGCCCAACAATAGATATCCTGTCCCAAGGGGTGTGACCACCTTCCAGACAGGGTTTAGTGTATTGGGGCTGGGTGGGTGCACTCTTAGAGTGCTTTGAAGTCCTGCACTGGGGGAGCAGAAGGCTCCTCTGTGCATATGCCAGTTCAAACCGGCTCAGGGGCTACCTGCCCCTGCTCTGGCGTGAAACTGGACAAAGGAAGTGGGTGTAGCCACCACTCCCCTGACCCTCCCATAGGTAGGGTCATAGAGCTAGTCCCTCCCTTTCTTTTAGTATAAGAGGGAGAACCTGTGCATTGCAAACTAGATTTCCCTGGACGACGCTCTGAAGAAGAATCCCGGACCTTCGATGTTCCACTACCTTTGGAAGACTGAAGAATCTCCCTTGGAGTCAAGGACTGACTCCCCTGCTTGGCAGGCACCAAAAACTACAAATGACGGTCGCAAACTACGCCGCTCCCGCCGGAGTCCGAAGTCCCTGCAGCCCAAGAAGTGGATTTCCTGACTTCTCAAAGGCCATCGTGAGTCCCCAGTGAAGCTGAGGCCAGTGGACCCCAAGAGTAACGAGGAACCGCGACCCCTGGGTACCGTGCACTATTGTTGAGTGCAACCCCTTCTCAACATTCCACAAACTTGTGCTTTGGACCACGTGTGGTCCCAGCCTCCAGCAGGAATCCCTCCAAAGATCAGAGGCCTACCACATCCCGAGTGACCGTGGGCCCCTGTGAGCGAATCCTCCCGAGGTGTCTTCACGATCCCTTGCCAGCCGGCTTGTGGGTCCCCAGAAGACTTTCTACAGACACCAAAGGGCTCCCCTGGTTGCATCAGGACTGCCCTGACTTACCCTTGCTGGGTGAGTCCCCCAGCCCTTGCTGGTCTGCGCCATTGCCTCTTCGCACTTTCCCCAAGACTTGCTGTTACCAAGGCTTGTTGGCTCCGATCAAGTCGCCGACACCGCAGTAAGCTGCAGACATCGTGGGACACGCCGAATCCAGCTTTTGGTCGTCGTTGAAACCCCCTGGACCTCGTGGCTGAAGAGTCAAGGCACCCGCGAACGACCTGAATCTTGCAACGACGGTGGGCATCCATCTTCCTTGCCCGGAGTCACTGCCAAGTGACTTTGAACACTGTCCCCTCTGCTTTCAGGTCTTCCATCTTCTGAATCCAGGCTTGGATTCCACCGGACACTTCTTCGGACTTCACAAGCAGCAAGTCTTCATTGTCCTCCATTGAAAACGACGCCGCGACCCGACACCAAAGGACACCTATGCACCCGGCTTCCCTGGGTGAGGTAACTCCAGCACTACGGTGCTCCTGTGGGTGTTGGCCCTAGAACTACTTACCCTGTAAGTGACTTGCTTGTAGGTTCTCCCGAAGTATCCTAAAACTCTTAATTTCCAACCGCGACTTGCCCCATTGAAGTCAACGGCGTTTCGCGCCTGTGTATCCACACTGCTCGCGTCCCCCGTGGGTCCTTTACTTACCTGCCTTGGGTGGTTTCGTGAGGCCCCAGCACTTCTGAAGGCCCTAGGCCTTGACTCTTTGTAATCAGTTGTTTCTAAGTCTCTTTTTAGTATATGGTCTGGTACGCCCCTAGGGCCCCAGCCATATTTGTGCTTAATTTATTGTGAAACGTTGATTTGTGCATATGTCCTTGACCTCTAATCTCATAAAGAGATTAGTAGAGAGTTGTTTACTAATAAATACATATATATTTGATATATATACCTGTGTGGTGTCTTTTCATTTGGTGATTCAAGAGATTGTGTGGTAAAACAAGCTGCTTTACATTCCTTCAAGACTTAGCCTGAAGGCTGCTCTCCACAGCTACCACTAGGATAGCTTTCTATAAAGGTTGTCTTAAACCTATCTACCATAAGAGTCGAATTGTTCTGGTGCAAGGTGTCCACTTTAATAGTGAACAGCATATACCAGGCCAACTTCTCACAGTGAGTAGCTTGAAGGTTACTCTCTTCTCGACGGGGAGCCAGTGGAGGTGTCGTAGGTGCTGGGTGATGTGTTCATGTCGTGGGATGCTAAGGATGAGCCTGGCAGCAGTATTCTGGATGGTCTGGAGTTTCTGGCGCAGGGAATTGTTGATTCCGGCGTAGAGGGCGTTTCCGTAGTCCAGTCTGCTAGTTATGAGTGTGAGGGTGACAGTCTTTCTGGATTCGGCGGGGATCCACTTGAAGGTCTTGCGAAGGGTGCAGAGGGTGTTGTAGCACGAGGAGGAGACGGCGTTGATCTGTCAGGTCATGATGAGGGAGGAGTCGAGTATGATGCTGAGGTTGCGGGTGTGGTCTGTGGGAGTAGGGGGGCTGCTGAGGGCGGAGGGCCACCAGGTGTTGTCCCATGCTGAGGGGGTGGGTCCAAGGACGAGGATTTCTGTCTTCGCCGAGTTGAGCTTCAGACAGATGCTTTATTTTTTTTATTTTTTTATTTTCATCACTTATAAAGCGCGCTGTCACCCTGCGGGCATCCTGGCGCTATCATATGTGTGCACAGCTGAGCTCATGGTACGTGAGGGGGGTCTCGCCAATTTAGTAGGGTTATACTTTAGGGTAGAGCCATGTCTTCAGTCTCTTCCTAAACTGGAGAAGATCTTCCAACTGTCGCAACTCAATTGGAAGATTATTCCAAAGTTGTGCAGCAGAGGTACTGAAAGCTCTACCTCCTGATTTCGCTTTTTTGAATTGTGGTACCTTTACCATCTTGGCCGAGGAGGAGCGAAGGCTCCTAGCAGGGGTGTACCATATACATTTATTCTGCATTGGCTTAGGTCCAGATCCATGCAACGCCTTGAAAACTATGCAGAGGGATTTAAATTGAATTCTTTGCAGAATAGGTAACCAGTGTAGCTCCACCAAGGCCAAGGAGGCAAATGAGCGTCTCGGCCTCTTCGAGGCTAGCTTAGCTGCTATTGTTTGAATCCTCTGGAGTCTATCAGTCAGATATTTAGGAGACTCCAGCAGCAAGGCATTACAATAGTCCAGCCTGCTCAAAATGGTACTTCGTACTACCAGTCCTCGGGCTTGAGCTGGCAGAACTGGAAGGACTTTACGAAGGGCTCTGATAATGGAGAAGCAGCTCCCCACAGTTTTATTTACTTGAGATTCAAGAGTCAATTTATTGTTAACTATGACTCCCAAATTCCGCACCTTCTCCGAGGGGGCTGGTGGCGTGGCTGTGGGCAGTGGCCAGAAGTTGATGGGAAGTGGCGGGGGAGACTTCCCTGCTGCACAGTAGAGAACCTCGGTCTTTTAGGCATTGAATTGTAGCGAGTTCTTTCTCAGCCAGTGTGCCGTGTCCTGCATGCAGGCATGGAAATCTTCCAAGGATGTTGACTGTTCCCCCTCTAAGGATAGAATCAATTGGGTATCGTCTGCATAGTTTACAATATTGATATTGTGAGCCCTTATGACAGCAATCAAAGGGCTCTTATAGATGTTAAACAATATTGAGCTAATCGCAGACCCCTGGGGGACGCCATGCAGGATATTTGTGAATTCAGATTGATAGGGGGGAGGGCCACTGCCTGTCTCCTATTCGATAGGTAGGACTGAAACCACTTCAAGGCTGTGCCCATTATCCCCACCTCCTCAAGTCTGGCCAGGAGGACCTCATGGTTGACTGTGTCGAATGCGGCAGACAGGTCAAGTAGGATCAATATCGCTGATTGCACTCTGTCTGCACGCATTCGAAGATCGTCCATCACAGTCACCAAGGCGGTCTCCGTTCCGTGTCCAGGGAGGAAACCGAATTGCACGTCCTCCAGAATATTATTGGCTTCGAAGTGTTTCGAAAGCACTCTACTGACCAGTCGTTCTACAATCTTTACTGGGTAAGGCAGCAGGGAAATAGGCCTATAATTTTGTGGGCTAGTCGGGTCAAGCGTTGCCTTTTTTAGGAGAGGTGTCACCAATGCTTGTTTCCAACAAGCCGGTACTGATCCATTGGATAAGGATTGGATCTTACGAAGTATTGGGAATAGTTCTGCTCCCAGTTCCTTCCATATTTTGTGTGGTAGAGGATCCATAGGTGATCCAGAGGAAACACCTAAGGCCACTCTATTAAAATCCTCCACCGACGGTATCTCAAAGTTTGTTAAAAGATTTGTATTCTCCACCCCTGTCTTTCTTATCATTTTTATATTAGATAAGTCTCTGTTGTTATTGTCACTGGGGTCTTCTACCCCCAGGCAAATTGTCCTTATTAAGGCCATCAATGATAATTCTAATTTTGTCATTGAAGAAGGTCGCTAAACTGTCACAGAGGTCCTGCGTGGGATGAATCTTGTTCTTAGAGCAGTCTGGGCTGATCATCTCATTCATTATTTTAAAAATACTTCTTGTGCTATTGGGTGCTTTCAAAATAGTGTTGGAGAAGTACTCAGCTTTTGCAGTATTTATTTCTTTTTTATAGTTTGTGATTGCTGACTTCCAGCCAGTTTTATCCTCATCTTTGTAGGCCCTTCTCCATTTACTCTCAGCCTGCTTACATTCCAATTTCAGATGTCTTAATTTCTCATTGAACCATGGGGCCGAGGATCTGCCCACTTTTTTGTGGTCTTTTAAAGGGGCAATCTGGTCCAGCCTATATGTTATCTGTTCACATAAGGCCTCATAGTTTTTTTCTACCTGTATGTCCTCCTCAAAACATTCAGACAGGGAAAAAACCGGGGGAACTCTGGCCTTTTTTAATAGAATTTTCCAATCCCTGCTAGTAAAGTTCCTCACCTCACTAATAACCGGGTTACTCATTTTTGGGTTGCGTACCCGGAAGTTGATCCGGTGATGGTCGGACCAGCCCACGGGCAAAATCTCCAGGTTTCCCATTACCTGTTTTTCAGTGGAAATTAAATCTAAGATATGTCCTCCCTTATGTGTTGGCTTAGTGACCCATTGTTGTAGGTTTAGGCTGCTCATCCAGAATGCGACATCTTTAATTCCTTCCTAGACGCTGAGTCTGGTGATGTCGGGTTGCCTTGTGAGGGAGAGGATGAGCTGGGTGTCATCGGCATAGGATAGTATGCTGAGCCCATGTTGTCTGACGATGGTGGCGAGGGGGGCCATGTAGATGTTGAAGAGCATGGGGTTCGGAGAGGAAAGGCGGGAGTCTGATTCTTTGGGTTCGGCCAGTGAGGAAAGAGCTGATCCAGTCGAGGGCAGTTCCCTATATGCCGGCGTCGTGGAGTCTGGCGGTGACAGTGCAGTGGGAGACGGTGTCGAAGGCTGCAGAGAGGTCAAGTAAGATGAGGGCCGCCGTGTACCCTGGTCGAGGAGAGTGCGGATGTCATCTGTGGCAGCGAGGAGGGTGGTCTCGGTGCTGTGGTTGCTTAGGAATCCGGATTGGGAAGAGTCGAGGATGGAGTTGGCTTCGATGAAGTTCGTGAGCTGGCTGTTGACGATCTTCTCAGTGACTTTAGCCACGAAGGGGAGGAGAGAGATGGGTCTGTAGTTTTTGAGGTCCGATGGGTCTGTGGAGGGCGACTTGAGGAGGGGCTTGACTTCCGCGCGTTTCCAGTCGTCAGGGAATGTACCTGATTCGAAGGTGACGTTGATGGTGCATCGTAGCTCGGGTGCTATGGCGGCAGCGTCTCTGTGGAAGATGTGCGGCAGGCAGGGGTCCGTGGGGGCTCCTGAGTGAACGCTCTTCATGGTCGTGGCGGGGTTTTCGTGATGACCGGGGTCCAGGTGGAGAAGGTTGGCTGGCTGGCGTTGCTGGGGGTGGCCGTGGTTTCTGCATCAGGTATCTGTTCGTTGAAGTTGTCATAGAGGGAATTGATCTTGAGATGAAATGAAATATCAGCATTTGTAAAGCGCACAGCTACCTCCGGAGAGGTGTCCTGGCGCTGGGGGCCGTCGGGAAGATTAAGCGAGCTATTGCCCAGAGTCACAAGGTGCTGGGCTAACCTGCCGCTGGTGCCGGGGATCGAACCGTGAGCCCCCGTGTTCCGGAGTCAGCCGCCCTGGCCGCTGCACCAGTTTGTTGCAGAGGTCCTGGGAAGGTGTGACGTCCGAGGCTTCACTTGGGGGTTTGGTGAATTCCTGAATGATGCTGAAGAGTTCCTTCGAGTTGCTGGAGTTGGCAAGGATTTTGTCCTGAATGAAGGTCTTTTTGGTGGATCTGATGCATTGGTGGTATTCTGTCATGGTGTTCTTGTGGGTGGTCCGAGCTTCTGGGGTTTTGGTGTTTCTCCATACTTTCTTGAGACGTCTGCAGGTGCGTCTGGATTCTCGGAGGTCGGTGGTGAACCAGGTGGCTTTCATGGGGCGCTGTCTGTTGGAGTTACGGAGGGGGGCTAGCTTGTCTGCACAGTTGGTGATCCATCTGTGGAGTTCGTTGGCTGCAGAGTTGACGTTGGTCGTGGTGGGAGGGGGATTGTGGTTGAGGGTGGAGTTGAGGTGCTCCTTGGTGACTTTGCTCCAATTCCTTCGTGGAGGGCGTGGTGTAGGTTTGTGAGCGGTGGTTTTTTCGTAGGAGAAGTGTACACAGTGGTGGTCCGTCCAGAGGGTCTGTGTGGTGTGGCTGAAGCGAATGTTGTTTCATCCTGCGAAGATGGGGTCGAGGGTGTGTCCTGCCTTGTGGGTGGGGGTGGTGATGAGCTGTTTCAGTCCGATGTTGGCGAGGTTGTCCAGGAGGGTGGTGGAGTTGGGGTTGCTGAGGTTGTCGAGGTGGAAGTTCAGGTCTCCGAACAGTATGTAGTCCAAGGAGGCGATTGCGTGGGGTGCGATGAGGTCCGTGATGGTTGTGGTGAACCCGGTTCGTGGTCTGGGATGTCAGTAGGCGAGGGTGCCACGTAGGGTCGTTCTGGGGCTGGTCTCGATCAGGAAATGGAGGTGTTCCGTGGGGGACGAGGAGTGGTTGGTGCTGGAAGTGGCGAGTAGGAGGGAGTTCTTGTGCACAATGGCGAGTCTTCCTCCTGGGTGGTTGGGGCGGTCCTTCCTCTGGATCTTGTATCTGTCAGGAATGGTGGTGGCGATGTCGGGGGCGGAGGTGGAGGTGGTCCAGGTTTCTGTGAGGAAGGCAACATCTGGAGAAAGGGTGTTGAGGAGGTTCCAGATCTCTACTCCATGTCTGTGCAGGGAGTACAGGTTGAGGATGATGCACCTGAGGGGTTCAGGTGCGTGGCTTCAGGAGGGTGGGTGGTGGCCGTGGGGGTGCGGAGGTTGGAGAAGGTTTGGCAGCAGTGTCGGCAGGAAAACGGGCCGTGGGTGGTGTCCGGCGTCGATGGCTGGCAGTTGTTGTTTCTTCCGGGGTTGAGTGCATGGAGAGCAGCTGCTTCGTAGCGGTGGGGAGTCAGAGAACCAGGGTCCCTGGCGCTGGTCGAGGTCGGGCGCAGACGGGCTTGCCTTTGGCACGCCTTTGGTGTGCCAGCGGCGCACCTGCTGTGCATGGCCGCACAGCAGCCGCCATTAAGTAGGGGACGGGGAGGGAGCGCAGTCGGAGGTAGGAGCGGGAACAAGCAGGGGGGGAGGGGCCGTGGGGGCAGCAGCGGCAGGAAAAACGACACCAAGGGGTAGAAGAATAAAAAAGAAAACACAACAATGCACAATAAAGAGGAATTGATTTAAAGACACAACCGGCACAATAAAGAGAGACAGACAGAAAAAGACACACCTGGCGCAATAAAGAGAAAACGGACAAAAAAAGACACAACAGGCACAATAAAGGGAGACAGACAGAAAAAGACACAACAGAAACAGAAGACAGAGACGGCTGACCGAGCGGACCAGCAGAAGAGCAAGGCTCTCCCACTGGACCACTAGGGATGAGGAGCAGGCAGGAGCCTGCGGGTGGAGGTGGGCCTAGAACACCTACCTGAGGGCAGAGGGTGCTGGAAGCCAGCAGCGTAACGATGGAGCTGCGCGAGGGGAGAGCAGAGTTCCCTGACCAGGAGGCCAGAGGTCTTGCTTCAACTAATTAGTTAAAGATTTCTCAATTGAGACCTTTTCCCTTACTTCTTTCATTTCTCTTTTTTCGAAATTTGTTCTATGTGAAGTGATGTATCGTGCAACAGCAAAGAAATTGTCTGCAACAAAATTGCATTCCACATAGACAAAATGACAGGGTTGTAGCCATTAAAATGTTTGGGAGTCTCAATTCTCTTAATGTTGTATGTATTTTTGGGTGATTTGCCTATGAAAGTGTCTCTGACTGCATACATGAAACTATTTACTCTTCCATTAGAAATGACAGGCTTAGGGAAACAAAAACAATACTTTGTGTAATATCTGTAACTGTATCTGCAACGACAGTACTTTACACATCTGTGGGACTGGAATTGCAACACTTGGTGCCTAAGGGTTCTATTCTGAGACTCATTTGGAATCTCACACGTAATGTACTTCTCAACCACACTCACAACAACCCACTGGTGACACCACAAATGGACTCCACACGAGTTTGTTAAAACGAGTATAAACTTTATGTAAAAAGATATACGATCAGACCACACGATACATAAGCCAACATGTAATGAAGGGTAATATTCGTTCCGGCTGGCTGGTAGGTTCAAATCCCAACCACTGCTTTCAAAATGCTATGCTGGTCGCAATGCTAGAATCACACGTTGCAATGGACAAACAATAGTGCGCTGCGTAACGATACAATCCTGTGCTGGGCAAAGGAGAAATAATACAATGCGTAACGATACACTCCGGTACCTGGCAATGGGAGAAATACTGCAATGCGTACTGCTACAATCATGTACTGCGCAATGAAGGAATAATGCAATGCGTCACACTCCAATCACGTACTTTGCAATGAAGAAATAAGGCAATGCGCGCCGCTACAATCATGTGCTTTGCAATGAAGGAATAATGCAATGCGTAGCTGCAATCATGTACTTTGCAATGAGGAAATAATGCAATGCGGGCCGCTACAATCCTGTACTTTGCAATGGATAAATAATGCAATGCGTAGTGCTACAATCGTGTACTTCGTTATGCAGAAATAATGTCAGGCATCATAAGACAGACCGGCAGTTCGTTAGCAGCAATATTGGCAATGTGTATTACGACAGTCAGCCTCTTCAATAACAGTTGCCCCCCACACGTATCAACGATGACATAAAGTACAGCTTCTCACTCTGGCCCCAGTACTGCCACTCCTGAACGCAGTATAGGCCCCATTCTGAGCCGAAGCAAAGGCTCACGTTGCCAGAAGGACTGAGAGGCCGAGAGAGTGTCCCTCCGAGCCCGCGCCCCGCCCAGGCAGTGATCCACGTTACCTGGGGGCGCGACCCCACTCTCCTCTCCTCCTTCAGGGAACTGGGCCTTCCGTGTAGAACTTTCTCAATGGGCCTCAGCGGCTCGGCCTGGCAGCTCAGCTCTGGTCCGGTCCGGGCCGCGACTGTTAGGAAGGTCTCAGGCGGCCGCAGGGCACACGTACCCCACACCCCTGAGATTACGTTACTCCGGGTGCACATTCACCACATCACCCTCCGGGTCTCCTCTGGCACGAAGCCACACACACAACACTGATGGGACTTCACGTCGACTCTGAGTGCACGTTCACCAGGCACTCCTTCCTGCGGTCTCAGTTGGCACCAAGACATGCACACCGCGCTGCAGAGACTCACTTTCTTCCAGTGCACACGATGATCAGCCGATCACCTCCACAGTCCCAGGTTGCACCAAAGCACGCACACTGCTTCACTGAGACTTACTCCAACTCCGGTGCCCCGATATCCAGGCGCTCTTCACCAACTCCTTCGGCCGCACCCCGACACGCTCACCGTGTCCGAGCCTCACTTCTCCTCCGGTGCACTCGATGACCAGGCGCTCTTCACCAGCGCCTCTGGTGCACCCCGACACGCACCCTGCGCGTCCGAGACTCACTTCACTTCCAATGCACACGTTGACCAGGCGCTTTTCACCAGCGCCTGCGGTGCACCACGACACGCACCATGGCCGTCCGAGTCTCACGTCACCGCCGATGCATACGCTGACCAGGCGCTCTTCACCAACGCCTGCTGTGCACCACGACACACACCCAGCGCGTCCGAGACTCACTTCACCTTCGATGCACACGTTGACCAGGCACACCTTCCGAGGGTCTCAAGCTGCCACAACACGCGCCCACCGCGTCGCTTGAAACTTCTCCGGAAACTTTTATGTTCCTGTGTTTCCAAACAGGGAGCCAGCTCACCTCGGGCCCTTGGGGTAACAAGACAGAGCACAAAGCACAGTCTTCTTCAAGCATGGGGACCCAGCGCACAAAGCACAGTCCCAACAGCCTCTTCCTTGGTTAAAACAGCAAACTGCAGACCAGCCCCAGATCACGCACCCTGCGCGTCCGAGTCTCACGTCACCTCCGATGCACACGCTGACCAGGCGCTCTTCACCAACGCCTGCTGTGCACCACGACACGCACCCAGCGCGTCCGAAACTCACTTCACCTTTGATGCACACGTTGATCAGGCGCTCTTCACCAACGCCTCCTGTGCCCCCGACACGCACCCAGCGCGTCCGAGTCTCACTCCTCCGTGTGTCCAAGATCACAGGGCACACCTTCCAAGGGTCTAAAGCTGCCACAACACGCGCCCACCGCGTTGCTTGAAACTTCTCCGGAAACATTTATGTTCCTGTGTTTCCAAACAGGGAGCCAGCTCACCTCGGGCCCTTGGGGTAACAAGACACAGCACAAAGCACAGTCTTCTTCAAGCAGGGCGACCCAGCGCACAAAGCACAGTCCCAACAGCCTCTTCCTTGGTTAAAACAGCAAACTGCAGACCAGCCCCAGATCACGAAGCAAGGGTTGGTCCTTCCCAGCAGTCTCTTCAGTTGTTCCTTCCTTAGCAGAGGTTCCTCTTGACCACGAAATGGGTCCAAGCCTTTTCAGTCTCAATCCATTTCTATTCCAACGTTCAGGGGTCTCAGCTCTCATAGTTATACCCCTAAATGTCTTTGAAGTTCGTTGTGCTCAGGGGTCCCTGACCCCTGCCTAAATCAGTTCTGGGTGTCTCCCTCCCAGTGTCACCTCTCTCCCTTTGATACTGGGGGTCTGGATCCTTAATCACTCAGCAGGAGATGGGTCAATTGTTTTATAGCCGCAACCCAGGCCTCTTCACCTCCCGGGGCTTTTCCTCGCCTACTCTCCAGATGCAGGTCAGCCTGGTGCCATCTCAACCCCTCCCTGGGTCAAGACCTCCCCCAGCTCCTCTCCCCTCTCAGATCCAGACAGTCAATCCACATTCAGCAGAGACACACAGAAATGCTTAAAGCACAAAACTCAGCCACTTTCTAAAAGAGTGACTTCTGAACACACAGTGACAAAACCACTTTCATAGAAAGATGTGTTATGACGCTGTGAGTTCAAACATACTAAACTTCACCTCTCCATTTTAAACTTATGGGAAACTAGGCTAACAAACACAATACCCAGCCTCCCCCATTCTGTCCTATGGGCAGGATGGCCTTTCACCAGTGAAAAACGAAATGGAGTGTTTTACACTGTCAGGACATAACACACACCTCAGTATATGTCCTGCCTTTTACTTACACTGCACCCTGCCCAGGGGTTACCCGGGACCTACCACAGGGGTGCCCACTGTGTACGCAAAAGGGAAAGTAAGGCCTGACATGTGGTTGCACTTGTCAGGACAACATGCTAACTTAGCAAGGCCTGAGTTCCCTTCTCCGCGCACCTTTGCATTACTAGCCCTGGCACACACAGTGCACATCACTAGGGACTTTACTAGCAAGGCAACATACCAATCATGGCCAACCAATTACCATTACACTTTACACAGGGAACACTTGTACTTTGACACTGATCAGCAGTGGCAAAGTACCCAAAGCATCTAAATCGGCAACTCTATGTCAGGAAAACGGTCTAGGGGGAAAGCAAAAAGTTTAGGGAACTTTAGCCAAAAAGGCCAAGTCCTTCAATTGTAATATTGTGAGCTCAACTGAAAGCAATTGAGTTACTCACGGCTACTAATGGCTGATATAAGCCTCCTGCTCCAACATTTCGATGTTTGTCTTTCTGCTTCTCCCTTTTTAATTTACAACAATGTGCCCTCAATGTGTGGAATATTCTAATATAATTATAGGCTTTCTGCCTCAGGCTATACCAGTTTTTAAAGGTCCCCTACCTATTTACAGGCCTGTATCTGTGGGTTGGGCCTAAAATTCAGGTTCAGGGCCTTCAACAATTGGTAAAGGCCTCTGCAGTGTGCTATAAGGCTATATTATGAGAATGTTAGAATGTTGGATGCGCCATAGAATTCAGTGAAATAGTTAAGAGCTAATGGCTAGTAGAAGCGTTCTATTCCAGCTCTGCCAAGTGCCACACATCACGGGTCGGACTAATGCAGACCTTTAGTGATAGCCACATTCTCACACTTAACTATTTTGTCATGCAATTCTGAGCTTAGCAGTTGTTCACTATGTGCTACAACTTAAATAGCTATTTACGTTAACTCGGGCTCTGAGGCAAGTGCTGTGCTGTATTGGCCTGCATGACACAGGAAATAATGTATGCAAGGTAAGTGTTCCCAAGTAAAATCCAGCAAAACTATAATGCAGTAGGATTTACTAACATATCACTGCGTGACGCAGCATGACACAGTGTAACGCAGCAATGGAAGTGCATCAGAATGCTACGTATTGCCAACGCAAGTGCACGCAATGACGCAAGGCCATCAGTATAAAAAGATCTCCAACTCAGAACTCTCTGGCAAACTCATCTATGCCATGGAGGTAGTTATTTCGCAAATGGGAGTCAGTGCAAGACAACCATAGCAACAGTGGAGGGGGAAGAAGCACATATTCAGACAACGGATCACTCTCATTGATCTCAAGGAGGAGGAGGTGATCCAGCTATAGAGACTGAAGAAGAAAAGTATGCTGGAGTGTTTGGAGAAGATTTCATCAAGTCTTCAACCAGCAACAGGAGGGATCCATGCCATCGCACTGTATGTGAAATTGGTGGCAGTACTACATATGTTGGGCTCCGGGTGTTTCCAGAAGAACACTACTATGTTGGCTGGCATATCACACAGTGCCTTTTCTGCATTTCTGCCATCTGTGTTGGATGCCATCATCAAGCTGACACCAGAGTACCTGCTGCTTCACAAAAACAGCCAACAACAACTAGCCACCAAGCAAGGGATTTATGGCACTGCACAATTTCCTCATGTGCTTGGTGCAATAGATTGCACCCATGTTAAATTGGTCCCACCTTCAGCTACTACACATATTTTCTGCCATCAGAAACATAAAAATTCTATAAATGTGCAGGCAATTGTGGACCATAATGGACTCTTTACTTATGTCTTGGCCAAGAACTCTGGAAGTACCCATGATGCCTATATATTTAAGCACAGCAGCAGAAATGAACGGTTCCAAAATGGGAAATATGGAAATAGCCTACTGACTGGTAAGTCAAATTGCACATCTTATTATTGCTATGTGGCTCACTATGGACAATATCCAAATATACCATCAATAAAGTGTTCCATTTACACATAGTAGGGGTAAAATAAAACCAAACAGATAGCCAACTGGGTACCATTGGGGAGTAATATGTACTAATCCGACATGCAACGCAGCTCAACAAACAAAGCTGCTGTGCTGTGTTACCTCAAAGGGAGAGAGGACACAATCACCATTTCAGCAAAGATATGGAGCATTCTCACTCTGTTCATGCGCTGGGGCACTGTGTGAAGTCTACTCACAACAAAGGCATATTTGCACCACAGTACAAGGGTGTATGTGTTAGGGCCTGCAAACTGTTGATTGTCAGGAAGGGATAAAATCATAATTAAAACTAAAACTTACATCCTATACTTTCTATCCACGTGTGCTGCAGATGGTAGTACATTTTGACAGAGAAAGTAAGTTGGAGTACAAAAGATGTGTCCCAATGTTATGTCTGGATCTGGGGTCCACACTATTTACGTGTATTTACATAATTTGCAGCTGCATTCAATCTGGCAACGTGTATAAAACATTGAGTTCATGCATGCAGAGAGATAAGTAGTTAACAGCTGCCCTAGTTTGAGCATATCTGGGAGCAGATAGGTGTTGAATGCACAGGAAGATGGTGCTGGTGAGGTGTGTCGTTGGGGAGGAATATAGTTAAGTGTCAGATGAGGCTTAGGCCGTCTTGCATGGATGTGAAAATGCTGACTTATTTAGGCTAGGGAAGTCCTTCAGTGAGAAATTAGGGAGGTATAGTACCCTTACAAGATGGCTGCCCTATTTAAATCATATAATGCATCTGAGTCCTTCTTTCATGTCAGTGGAATTGTTATCGTGTTGCTGTGCCACTTAGTCCTACTTTTGTGATCCAAATCTGCAAAAGCCCCACACACAACAAGGTAGCAACCTTAGATCTTATCATAATGGCCGACAGGTGAGGAGCTCCGGCCGGGAGCTCCCTGGCCAGGGATTGCCTTTTTGACTATGATCCCCTGGAGTCTTCCCCTCCGGGGACCTTTTTGCTCACCTGGGCTGCTGCTGACTGCGGTCCTCAGATTCTCCTATTTCCCGTGCCTGGACCGCCGACGACCGCGGAGACCTAGCGTCGTGGCCGATGCCCGGTGGAGCTACCCATGTAGCTGTAGGGGAGACTGGCTGTGGACCCCCTCGGCCGTCACCTACCCAGCCGGGCATGGGACACACCTTCCTTCGTCTCTCCGTTCTTGTTTCCTTCCGCCCCCTGCCTGCCGACGATTTCCGAGGATCTGCCGATGTCGGATGATATTCGGAGTGGCCGACGCCCGTTGGAGATGCCTGGGTGGCTATGGAGGTTGATGGACTGGTGATCTGCCCTCCGGCCGTCTCCTAGCCTTTCCCGGGCTCAATCCGTAGTTGCCTGACCCCCTGCTTCACCTTCAGGAATTGGCGCTTGGGATGCGAGAGTTTCGTTTCCCCAGCAATGGATGCAGCCGAGTGAGACTCGCGTTGCTGCGATCCAGTGTCCCTGAGCTTGTTCTTCTCTTCTCGAGCCGGGTGGGGAGCACCCTCTTGATCCCAGCTGCTGCCCCCCCCCTGTTTTCCGGGACTACTACCTGGGCACCCGTGTTGACTTTGTGGCTTACCTAATCGACGAATCTGCTGCCCCTACCGTCCCAAATGTGTTACATGTAAATGTCCTGAGTCTTTGATCAGCTACCTTCAGCCCTCTTCCCTCCTTGCTCCGGTAACTGCCCCCCCACCCCTGCTCCGTGGAGCCAGCTCCCTTGTAATTTCTGTGATTGGTTTTATACTTGCCCCGCCATTTTGGGTTAATTGCCATCGGTGACCATGTCCCGGGTCCTCCATCTTGGCGGCTTCAATCTGATTCATTATGCCACTGGACTACGCCCGGGGTCGCCTGACTGTCCTCTATCCTGAGATGACCCCCCCTTTGGGTCTCATACTCCCCTCTCATCTTGCTCAGTCACCGCGACACCGGATGTTATGATTGCCAAACTCCTAGCCGGTTTGTTTGTATCTCACACTGACTTTTGGTTCCCCTGAAGCTCTTTCCCCGTTTCCGGTTCTACCTGGCCCTTTCTTCTTCCCATCCCTTTTACTTTTCCCCCTCTTCCTTCTATTCCCCATATGTCGTGTTTATATGGTATTCTTTGCTATAGTACCTCTTGTTACTGTGTAACTGTTTTTTTTCCTATGTGAAACCAGGATCCTGTAATCTGATGTTCATTTTGTAACTCGCTAATTCCTCATGTAAAGCGCTCTGATACCTCCGGGTCTAGCCAGCGCTATATAAAACTCAGCAAATAAATAAAAATAAAATAAATAAAAATAAAAATTGCCAAAGCCAGCTCCATTCAACTTAAATCCATCCTCCCCTGTGACAGGTCTGACCCCCACTGCAAAACATTCCTCATCCATAAAGCTGTGAGAACACATATAGCTCAAACAAAGAAGCACAAAATCTGGAAAAGGAGCATAAGAAACATTAACCTCGTTGAATTGACATCTCTCAGTGACAACATCCTGCCTCTTCCCGGAGACATGTCGGACGCCCAGGATCTTACAAACCACTACACTAGTTCCATGAAGAATATTTTAAATTCTATTGCACAGCTACAACTAAAAAGATTGTCCACCAAAGACTCCAAACCTGGTACAGTGCCCCCTGGAACCAGATTGACCCTTTCAACTGTTTCTTTCAAGAAAGAAGTTAAAGTACTACTCATGAACAAATTTATGCCTTAGATCCAACGATCTCCACTCCTCGTACCTCTCTTGACTTGTCAATGACTCTCATGACTACTGCTTGCTACTATTGGTTTGGTTATTGTTTTTCTTATGGGTGTTGTTTTTGTACTATTGTATCCATTTGGGTTCACTGACACAATATCGACACCTATAATATTGACCTACAAAAATATTGAGACACTAATATTGCATATTACTTATCATTAAAAATACCAATATATTGATAAAAAATATCGCTGCAAAAAATAGATATAACTAATATCAAATACAAAAATATCGTAAACAAAAATATTGCAAAAAATAAATAAACATAGAATTTAACAAAAATATCGATACTCACAATATCGACAACATAAATAATGTTTAAAAAAAAAAATCCGACGGCGTGAACAAGATGGCGGCCGAGTAGGACGTGCCTGCTCGCCGCTCCGGTCCTTCACCTGGGCCCCAACTCTACAGCACCGCATAGCTGACCCAGGGGGGTGAAGTAATATCGCTGACACACCCGCGAACGATTCTGCGGCAGCCTGGCCCGGGGGCAGCTAAGGGGCGTGGTACAGGCCCGGAGGATTGCGCCTGCTGTTCCTGCGCCGTTGGGCCTGTTGGTGGAGGCTACCGTGCAGCGCTCGGCAGGGGCCAGTGCGGCTCGCGCGCTCAGATGGTGGAGTGCTGGGATGCAGCTGACCCGGGCCGCGGGGTGAAGAAATCTCTAGCGAGACGGAGCGAGGTCGAGCCCAGAGTACAGAAGAGGTGGGCCGGCCCCGTCGTAGATCTGCAGCCCCCTCCCCCCAGCGGGGGAAAGAAGCGGACCCTCGAGCCCCCGGATGTCAGCGGCCGGCCCGTGGGAGTCCGTAGCACAAAGGAGGTGAGCCGGGCCAAGCAGTAGATGGAGAGGGGGGGCGGGTCCTCCTCTCCCTCAGCGACATTGATCTGAGACCGCCAGCTGCAGAGCCCGAAGCGGCAGTGGTCTGTAGCGGGAGCCCCAAGCATAGGGCTGGAGCCCCTAGCAACGGGAGTGAGGCGGGAGGCAGGACCCACTCCCCAAAGTACAGGAGTGGGCTGAAAGGGATTGCAGCATTCTGCTTCCCCATGGACACATAACGGGAGTCTCAGAGGCTCAAAGACACTGGAGGCCGGCCGCGGGGGCTCACGACAGCGGGGCGTAGGAAGACGGAAGCAACGGTCCCCCTGTGGAAGACGGGGACAGCCCTTGTGTGCTTTTCAGGGCTGATCGTGAGGCGACGACCGGGAGATCAGAGCGAGCTGGCAGCCGACCCGCAGAGACAGCCCCCTACAAGAAAGCAGACAGGCCACAGCGAAGGGGGAAGACTGCCTGCGCGGGCCCTGGGACTTTTGCAGCCTAGCGTAGGAGAAGTGCAGAGAAGGATGGCACCGTTGCGGACTCCCCTGAGCATTCGGCAGTGGGTGGAACCCCAGATCCCCCCCTTTTTCTGGCTGACAGTGAGTGACCACTGGACCCTGCTACTTACACTCGATTTGGAGGCCCCGTCCGGCCGCTGCAGTAATCAGACCAAGGGACTGTGGGGCGGGAGAGGAGACCTCGCTGACCCCTGAGAGAGCAAGAGTAAAGCAGCCAGCGGTCCCGCGAAGGTGGAGGGACGCTTAAGAAGCTCAGCTGCTCCTGACCTCGGGCCTTGAAGCCAGGGCCCCATCCCTAAAACAGAGTACAGTCATAAGAGGAGGAGGAGTTACTCCTAGCCATGGCGTCTAATAAAGCGAAAAAGGAGCGTTCAGTGAAGGATCTCCTCCTTAAATCTAGTGCAGGAGGGGCCGAGGCAGCCCCGTCCTCGATGGACACTCAGTAGAGCATGAGCAGGGTGATGCCGAAGGCCCTGTCACACGGTCGTTTCTTGAATCCTTATTTGCCTCTTTTAAGGGGGAATTCCATGCCATGAAGAAAGAGATATCCCTGGAACTCCGGGATCTGCGAAAGGACATGGACTCAGTCAGTGAAAGAGTAGACACTGGAAATGCAGGCCTCAATAAGGGATGAAGAGATTGACCAGCTTCAACAGGAGGTCCTCCACCTTCAAGACCAGCAACTGGACCTTCAGGCTCACGCGGAGAATCTCGAGAACCGCTCCCGACGGAACAATATCAGAATTCGAGCGGTCCCTCAGGGAGTGGAAGGGCAGGACATAGAAGCCTTTGTGGAAGAACTCTTTCGATTCATCTTGGGTGCCCCCCCCCCGGAGCAACGGATCAAATTGGACCGGACCCATTGTATGGGGCCTAAGAGACCTGCGACAGCTCCCCCCCCCGACATCCTAACGCGTGTCCATGATTTTCAGCTAAAAGAGCGGATTTTTCGGGAAGCGCACAACAAGCACCCTATAGACTTTCGCTCATCCAGGCCCCTCCTGTATCAGGACTTAGCCGCCTCCACCCTGCAAAAAAGAAGGGAGTTCAGGCCGATCACAGCTTTCTTGCGCTCCAAAGACATTTCATATTCCTGGGGGCACCCCTTCCGGATAATTTTTCAGTGGGATGGCAAGCTCCATCAAATCTGCTCACAGCAGGAAGCCAAAACACTACTCAATCTGACCGAAGACGACATGGGGGCCCAAACGCGGGACGGCGCTGGAGGACGACGCACCAAAGCAGAGAAATGGCAATGAGTGGGAAGGTACCCGCTGCGCCTCCAACCGGACCCCGAGATGATGGCCAAAGAAAGAAAAGCAGTTATTGCATCACTGGAAGAGGACTCAGGTGCCGCAGAGTGATGACCGCAAAGAAAGGACACTTCTGGGGCAAGTGGGAGAGGTGGTGGCACTCCTGGGTCTTTGAATTTGTGGCTCGGGTGGGATGGGGGCGGTGTAGACGGTCCTGCTGAACATCCCACGTCTCACCATGGGGTTTGTATCCCAGAACAATCATGGACTTCATAAGTTACTGTTCAGTTTAGTATGTTCGGTTTTTGGGGTAATGGGGTTACCTCCCCCTCCTTCTCAATATGCAAGAATTTGGAGACACAGAACTAAGGGCGATCATTGGGCACATCAGGTTGGCAAGAGCATGGCTAACCCCAGGTTGGGGCTGGGGCTGGGTCAACAGTTCCTTACTGCGCACTCTGAAATCCACTACCATGACAGCGGGCATTAAAATCTTATTGCTCAATGTAAAAGGCCTTAATAGCCCAATTAAGAGACGAGCAGTCCTGTCGTTTCTAGAAAACTCCGGCGCCCATATCTGTCTCCTACAGGAGACGCATCTCCTGGCAAAGGACACTCATAGACTAAGATCTAGGGCTTTCCCCCTTCAGTTGTTTTCTCTTATTCCTCTAAGACAGCGGGGGTGGCCATCCTGGTCTCTACTAGGTTCCAGGGTAAAGTTGGCCTTAAACAGGCCGAGATTAAGGGCAGACTCTTAGCATACACCTTCACACTGGGTTCATTTTCTTTTACAATAGCCACAGTTTATGTCCCCAACGACGGACAGGAGGGGTTCCTTCGGGACGCGATTCAAGAGATGTCTGGCTCCCCTGACAGATCAATACTTTTGGGCGTCGACTTTAATCTGGCCTTTGATAACGACCTGGATAGATTCTGTCAACGCTCAGGACAGACTGGGGCCCTCACTAAGAAAGGGAGACAACTACTATCCAAGGCAGGGTTTACGCATCACCAGAGAATACACATTCTACTCGCATTCCCACAAATCGTACGCCAGGATAGATTACATGCTTACGTCTGACATACTGACACAGCAGACGCAAACGGTGGAGATTCTCCTGTGCCCCCTGTCTGATCACTCAGCTGTGTGTATATCTCTAATTGTTCCCTATTATGGCTCGTCTCGCCGCTTATGGCGCCTCAGAGAGACGATGTTGCAGCGCCCCTCTGTAACCAAGCAGATTACCAAAGCTATAACTGACTACCTGACCATCAATGACACTCCAGATACACCGATTGCAATTCTGTGGGACGCCCTGAAGGCGGTGGTCAAGGGGGTGTTCCTGGCGATCTCCGCAGCCGATAAAAAGACCAGGAGAGAGAAAAGGGAGCAGCTCTCGAACGCAGTAATAGAACTAGAACGTATCCACCAGAGAACAGGTTCACCTAGGGTTTGGAAACAACTCAAAATAGCGAGAGCCCAATTGGCGGGCCACGATACAGACAGAGCCGAGTACGCTGCTCTCCGACTCCGACACGCCTTTTATGTGGGCGGGGATAGAAGCGGGAGGCTCCTGGCCAATAGACTAAGGGCGCAGAGGCAGGCATCTAACATCTCCACGGTAATAGATCAGCTAGGACAGGAACTGACCACTGATCAGGGCATAGCGGAGACATTTAGGCAGTTCTACGCGTCATGGTCCGGGGCTAAGAAGTTACCTGAGGAGGGTCCAGCTCGATATCTACGGTGGGGGCGAACACTGCCAAGCTAGTCCCGAGTCAAGTGGAGGACCTTGAGTCCCCCATTAGGATTGAGGAAGTTATCTCTGCCATATCCAAATTGAAGCCGCATAAGTCACTGGGTCCGGACGGATTTTCCTCTACCTTTTTTAAAACCTTCTGTGCTACGCTGGCCCCATTGCTGGTGAGGGTGTACAACTCGATTGGGGCGTCCACCCCCATTCCGCCGTCGATGTTGGAGGCATTGGTGATAGTAATCCCTAAAGCAGTTAAGGACAAACGATACTGTGCATCATATCGCCCTATTTCCCTCCTCAATGTAGATCTCAAAATCTTCACTGGGATTCTGGCACAGAGACTCTCCCCTCACTTACCAGGGTTGATAGACCCTGACCAGTTGGGTTTCGTCCCTGGGCATCAGTGTTCCGACAAAACGAAACCCCTCTTGCACTTAGTGGACAAATTTGAACGCTTCAGTGACGAGCGCATGATTTTCTCTGTTGACGCAGAGAAAGCATTCAACAGGGTCCACTGGCCTTATCTCAGGGCAACCTTAACCCAGTTTGGCTTGCCGCAGCGTTTTATTGAATGGGTGCTAGGCAGCTACACTAATCCCTCCGCCTCGGTGCTCGTGAACGGCCTCATATCAAACACCTTCCCTATCCAACAAGGAACAAGGCAGGGGTGCCCACTATCGCCACTCTTGTTCGCCTTGTACATGGAGCTAATGGCTCAGCGAGTACGGGACGACCCCTTACTATCTGGGGTGCAATTTGGGGGCAATGAGCATAAAATCAGCCTCTATGCCGATGATGTGGTAGCCACCTTGGAGAAGCCTAGGGACTCTCATCCAGCCTTATTGGCGGAGCTTGAACGCTTCGCTCAAGTGTCAGGCTTCAAGGTCAACCGTGCATAAGTCACAAGCCCTCAACCTATCTCTTGGCCCTGATACCCTGTAAGTGCTTCAGCGGTTGCACCAAATTCACTGGGCGCAGGACACAATTCCCTACCTGGGTTTGCAGCTCACGGCCAGTATCCAGAAAACTAACTCGCTGAACTACACGGCGTTGCTGCGGCATGTGAGAGACTGTCTTCGTAAGTGGAGGCCGCACTCGCTGTCGTGGCTGGGCCATATAGCGGCTATAAAAATGACCATACTCCCTAAGATAATATATTTATTCCAGACGCTCCCACTAGTTCCCCCCCTCGGGTGTACTTCGTTCACTGCAGAGGGACTTAGAGCGCTTTATATGGCGGGACCAGCGGCCTAGATTGAGTAGGGAGTTAAGTTACAGGGACCCTGCCGAGGGAGGACTGGGAGTTCCCAATCTGGAAGCCTATTGGAGGGCGGTGCAGCTGAGGCCGCTGGTGGAGTGGTCTCGTCCAGAATCCGAGAAACACTGGCTGTTTATGGACAGAGCCCTAGCCAGGCAGCCCCTCTGGGGGGTCCCCTTCCTTACTAAAGCTGCAGACCCCGGAACTTATACCTTTCTAAGGTGACTCACCCCACCTTGTTAGCTTGGGACAGGGTAGCTGGCCCCCGAGGGCTTACGACCTTTGCATCCCCAAGTACACCTATAGACAACAACCCAGACTTCACACCCGGCTGGACTCGTCAGGGTTCACACACTGGACTAGGGAAGGCCAGCGCTCAATAGGACATCTCTTTGACACGACAGGCCCCCTGTCCTTCTCTGATTTTTGTAGGGAACATGACCTCCCGGAGACAGAACGCTATCGCTATTTACAAATTGGGTGACGCACCCAGAGGTACGGGAAGGTGCTGGAAGACCCCTCACACCTTTCGAGAAATGGCTACTCACGAGGCACACGGACGCTCGCCTGACATCAGACTTGTACAAACTAATCAAGCGCGACCCTGGCACCGGGAAATCTCACCGGTCAGCTGCGATGGGAGGGAGAATTGGGCATATCACTGTCCGAGAAAGAATGGTCGGATATATATTATAGAGCCCGGCACACTCCGCGTAATGTGGCAAATATTGAAACAGCCACGAAAATAGCCACCTACTGGTACCTAACTCCTCCCCCCCCGACTACACAGAGGTAGCCCATCACGCAGTCCTCAATGCTGGAGGGCATGTGGGTCCCTGGGCACTCTGACTCACCTGCTATGGGAATGTCCCCACTTGACAGGCTATTGGAAGTAGATACTGGACGACATTGACTCTCAATTCGACACCCAAACTCCCCGTTTCCCAGCTTACACTCTTCTGGGTCTTCCCAACCCAATCACTTTCCCACTCAGGGCACAGAGAGGCAGAAAAATGGCGTTAGCATTGGGGGCGGCCCTACAAAACATCCTCTCCCATTGGGGTACTACGACCATTCCGACTCGCTCGGGATGGCTCAATAGACTGTGGGGTATTCTTGGGATGGAGAAAATGTCATTGTCACTCACAAACCCTGGCGCTTCCTTCCAGGACATGTGGGAGCCCTTCCTAAGGCTGTTGACCTCGGAGTTTACGGAACTTACCTGCCCGAAATACTTGAGACTGCTATGATTGGCGGACCCACCTCAAAAGGCAGCGCCAGATGACCATGCACAACACTAAGCCTAAACCCGCCAGGGATAAGCGACCAATGAAGGGACTGAAAGCACATTATACTTGCCTCAGTCTTGTGATGGAGGGGGGAGTGGGGGAGGGGCCCGGGCGGGATTAGGGGTTTCCTTCATGTTGTTTAGTTTTTTGTCCTTCCATAGCAGCAGTCCTCTGGAGGACTTTATACAATAAGTATAGCACATGTTCACTCTTTGTATGTCGTATAATTGAATTGGAAACCAATAAAAGAAATTTAAACATAAAAAAATCCATAAATATCTAAACATAAATACATACCTTAAAATATATATAGGAACCTACTAAAACATACCACATATAAAAAAAATATCAATTAAACAAAATAAATATATATAATATTTTTTTTATTAAGATTTATATTTATAAAATATACATTAATAATAAATATACAAATAACTTTTCTATTTATTAAATAAAAACTATTTAACAAATAACATTTACTACCATGAAACGATTACTAAACATATATTAAATGCAATTAACTAATTTTTAAACATATTGAAACATTTCTATTTCTTAACATAGATACATTAAGGGGCCGATTACGATGACGGGCAGAAGGGCATCTGAGAGCCTGTCGGAGGCAGACTGTCCAACCAACTCGTTCTCATGTGCGGTTGTCCCGACCGACGCATGATGCCCAAAATCCATTGCTTACCGAACGACTCGGTTTCTCTGAATCCGACTGGATATTCCGACCGGGAAGCCTTCAGAAACGCCGAATGGAGCCGTTCTTGGCCACTTCCGACTGCTCTGACGAGGTGGCCAACCACCTTGTCAGAGCAGTTGGAAGGGGAGTATTTCAACTCCAAATCTCGTCCAAACTTGCTTCCTGCGACCGGTGCCGTGCAGCTATGAAGTCCAATGTGCATGTCATCCCTCTACTATACATCTATGATGAATACTACAACCCCAACCGACATGGTTGTCGCCGACGGTAAGTTAAACACCTACCCCTACAGATTAACGTAACTACCTAGCGAAAGTCAATACAGTTGAAAGTGTTCCGCAGCATGTTGTGTATGGCAAATGAGGGAATGTCATCATCAGGTACCTACAGTCAGACCGTCAAATACTGGGAGAAACACACATTTTACGTTGGAACAGGAATGCCCATAGATGCAGATATGCATGTATAACAAAATGAATGCATGAGTACACCACAGCACACAACGAAACATCACAGGGCAACAGAACTTCAATGTATACACAAAAGTATGTCCACAGACTCATATGCACTGGCACCAGCCCACATCAACATACATCACTTCCCCTGGAAAAATACAAATATCTGAAACACAGACAAAGGCAACAACACCTCATGTCATAGGAAGTCACATTGCAGTAAGTGACACCATTCATCCTAATTACCTTGCAATTTTCAAAACACCTTAGCAAGAAGCAAATTACCTACTCAGGATAGCCAGAAATTAAACATCATGTATAAACCACACAGGAAAGTGAAGTAAAAATATATGGTGATCTGCCAGGTAGCAATACAATACATCCACCCAATCAGATGGAAAACCTAGGCTTACCTAGTTTACTTTCTCTCACCACACTTTACCTGATGCACCAATTGTTAACATATCAATACATGACTCTAAACCACAAATTGACTACTGCAGTCCAACCTGGCCTGCCATTCCCCCTTCAGCCCAATCCCATAGTCCCACATCCTGTGTCCAGATGAGTATAGCAGTGTCTAAGCAGGTATCCACCCAAGCCAATGTCCAACATCATCTCAGCCTCACTTCAGGGCACGTAGCCAGGTCATCATAGGGTGACACAACGAGAATGGGATGATGGATGTGTCAGGAATACCAACATGGGAAGGATCCTGCACAGATCCAGAGCAGGACTCAGACAGATGATTCCCTTACATACAATCCCTAGCATGTACACAGGTCTGATAGCATGCACACCGCACTCAAATACATTGGGACACAACTATCTTGGGACCCCCTATGCTTTGCCAGGCCAGGCTCACACAACCCTGGTGGACCCATGCATTCACCCACCACTGTTCACTCAGGCCAGCCAGCAGGGCATGGGATATGATACCTACCTGTACAGTCAGGACAGGGTACAAAAATGTCCCACTTGGAGTCACAGCACCCAAAAAAGGGACAAAGTGATAACAGTCCTCACAGAGCAGGCATCAAATCTGCAGGTACACAAAGGATGGTTCATCATCCAAAACCTTGGCAAAGGAAGACACACATCTCCAAAATAAGACAATTTCTCACATACAAAAGACAGAGACAGGGAAATGCGTTTGCTGGCATATGGCACAATGAATGTCTTGTTCAACACAAGTGGGGCTGCTCCCAGGGAAGTGACCAAAAAGTGCTCAAAATTAAATTGTGAGTGTGGACATCTCACAAAAAGTGAAGGACTGGCCTCACACACCACCGGGTGTCATGCTTCATCATTGGCAGTCCTCGCCCTCTAAAAACTCAGTTTGATAGAGGGCGGGCATACACCTGACGACAGGGATGCACTTCTAAACTAAGTGGGGGCCCGTGAGGAGTGAGTGAGATATAAAAACCATTACAGTTGTCGAATTAATTTTAATGAGGTGGGCAACTGTATGGTAATAAAAAAGTGAACGGTGACGTGGGGAAATTTATTGTCCCCTCGCCTTCCGCCGTAGCACCTAACTGTGTCCGTCTCTCCTCCCCGACGAAGGCACACCTTGATGCAAGTCTGACTAAAGGGGCCTTCCCTCCATTCCTCCTCCCATGGAGCATGTACGTTAAGGCTCTTGGGCTGATTGTGAGCCCTTTGAAGTGGAGAGTGACAAAGGTCACCCCACCCAGTGGTATCTCCTTACCACGAGGTTGGTAAGGACAAAGCCCGCTTAATACAGGTTCTGATGAATGCAGCGTACCCCCTTGGGACACCGGGCAGAAACATGTTGACCCTATTCATTACGGTGAGGGGCCAATAAATTTCCCCACGTCACCGTTTTCCCAGAATCGGAACTCGGTAAGCGCTGAGTCTTTATTAAATATATGTGCACCCCATTACAAGTGTCCCCGTACTTTTACCAATGCACATGCTCCCTCCCCCTCTCTACAGACCCGTCTTGACAGCGCTTTGATCGTGCCATCTTCCACACACGTGGATCCTCACATTGTGCGCATTCACGTAATAGCCAGCTCACCACCCACGTCACACTTGGGGTAAGTTCCAGGTCTGTTCCAAGTTGCAATACTATGTCATGCCTCCAACCCCCACTTTTTGAATACTAATTACTCGTTTCTCTCACGTGTGTAGCTCCCGGCTGGGACCCATGTGAGTATCCCTTTTATCCTTTGCACGGTGCCACACCCTCCACACGAGCCGGTCCATTACCCTTCAGGTACTATACAAACGAAACCTTAGTTCCACCACACAATACCAGTTGCTTAAAATGAGCCACATACTGACATTATCCCTCATCTTCTCATAGGTGTCCCTACGATCATAGGTCCTGAAGAGACCCTACACTGCACACAGGGTCGAAACGCCGTCAACAAGTTGCATAAACGAACCATTGCCCACCAGCACTGATCACTGTATCTAGCGCTGTATACTGTACGTATATATGTAAATGGTCGTTTATATTAAGCATTGGAAACCTTGTATATATTTCACATATATGTCACTAATGTTCTAGGTTCCGTTTTTCACTGGGACACCTTTCACTCAGAACCATATGTCCAAATGCACTATTGTGTAACAGTATTTCATTTCAAGGATTATATAAATATTTTTGATTCAAAAACAAATCAGAGGTGTATTTGCCTCCTTCTCTCTCCAATATCTCTATAACCCAATATATTGCCATTGTGCTCATATACATTGAGATTACTTCATTAAGTGTCCACAGGAGCCTTTGTCCTTTGATAGTAAGTTTATTACCATGGTTCCGCGTGAGTAGGGTTCCCTTGTTCCTGTCCTACTAGTGTTCTCCTAGCGGCCATATCAACAATCTGTCATGAACAATAAGTGGCAGACAGCAAGCTGCAGCAAACACATACTACATCCTCAACTTTCATCAGGCAACTGTTTTTGCATACTTACATCCACCTAATCTCCACATGTGTACATTTCAACATTACCTCTTGGCCTGCATAATCTCTACTCGTGCTGGTCTGACCCCTATCACATCTACCTCAAAGTACATGCTCATCTCTCAACCTATCCTTACACAAGCTCCTCATAATCACCCTCTGGTGCAGCTATCTGGAAAACCATTTCTGACCTCCAAGCTCCACCCTTGTACTCTGCTTCTTCCACCCAGACTCTCACAATCTCATACTGGCACTGCCCTTCTTACATCCACATCTACATTCACAGCACCACTCTTCATCACTATGTACACAACACCTCTCCCATACATGATATGTACTCAATGTACTGTACTCATCACCCCCTCAGCAGATGTTAAATGTATCTTGCCAAATGGACATCTCTCATCACCATTTGGACCCTCACTAATGTCTTGGACTGCATTTTTATCACTATGTGCAGCATCATATACACCTCTGACATACACACTTAACACAGCAGCACATCTCTCACCCAGACACTTAAATTGCTCAATGAATATGTCCTCATTCATTCACCATTCACCCACCCTACTCTTCCTAAGGACTACTGATAGTCATTTCACAAACTACTATATTCACAGATTCAAACACAACATACATCAACTGCACAACACCTCACAACTCCCCATACAGCACCCTAACTTACACAACAGGTGCATACCCTTGACATATACTTATCCACTTTGTTACAAATAACAAGTTTAAACTTGTCTCACTGTGGCCTTGTCACATCTACATCTCAGTTCCATGCTCCATACCTCCATTGACTTCTGCACATTAACAACTACCTTCATCAATGACTCTGCCCTGTCACAGTCATCTCTCACCGTAGTGCCACAGACTACAACTCTCATTTCCTGCCAGCTTCCGAACTTGTCTAGCTTGTTCTACCTCAATCACATCTACCTATTCCTCGCATACCTTGCCCAGGCCTTAACCTGTGTTATAAGGTCCAAACTCTGATTCCTACACCCCAGCATTTAAAAAAAATTCACATGTAAGAATGAGGATACTTCACTTCTTCTATCCAAGAACTGCCTCTGACCTTAACTCCTACCTTCCACTCTCATAAAAATCCTAACTTGTTCTGCCCCCATTGCATCTGAGTCTCCACTCCATTTCCAAAATGGATACACAAGTCTCTCTCACCTCTACCCTTGTTAAGCTAGCTCAGCCCATGCAGCATCAACCCTGCTAAACACGTCTCCAGAAAGGCCTCACATTCCAAGATCCACATTCTCCCCTGTCTGTCAACTTAGTGCATGGGTGTAACACAGGCTCCTGTGGCATTTGCACAGCAGATGGGCCCACAATACCTCTGTGCACTCACAGTCCATTCGGCTTACCACATGTAGCAAAGGGCAATCCATGAGACATAACAGCACTCCAAGTTCATCTCTGTGTGATCTTGGCCAGCATCAAACATAGTTCAAAAGTACGCCATTGTCATCTATACACAAATGACAACATACACACAAATCATATGCTCAGCTAGAAATGATGTGTGGTTAAAAGAGAATAGGCCTAGCTTGTACAGACAAAACATCATATACAATTCTGACATACACACTTAACACTGCACCACATCTCTTACCCAGACACTTACATTGCTCAATGAATATGTCGTCATTCATTCGACTCTCACCATTCATTCACCCTACTCTGCTTAAGGACTACTGATAGTCATTTCACAAATTACTGTATTCACAGATTCAAACACAACATACATCAACTGCACAACACCTCACAACTCCCCATACAGCACCCTAACTTACACAACAGGTGCATACCCTTGGCATACACTTATCCACTTTGTTACAAATAACAAGTTTATACATGTCTCACTGTGGCCTTGTCACATCCACATCTCAGTTCCATGCTCAATACCTCCATTGACCTCTGCACATTAACAACTACCTTAATCAATGACACTGTTCTGTCACAGTCATCTCTCACCGTAGTGCCACAGACTACAGCTCTCATCTCCTGCATGCCTCTAACATTGTCTAGCTAGTTCTACCTCAATCACATCTATCCATTCCTAGCATACCTTGCTCAGGCCTTAACCAGTCTTATAAGGTCCCACACTCTGATTCCTACACCCCAGCATTTAAAAAAAATACACATTGTAAGAATGAGGCTACTTCATCTCTCCTATCCAAGAACTGCCTCTGACCTTAACTCCTCCCTTCCACTCTCATAAAAATCCTAACTTGTTCTGCCCCCATTACGTCTGAGCCTCCACTCCATTTCCAAAATGGATACACAAGTCTCTCTCACCTCTACCCTTGTTAAGCTAGCTCAGTCCATGCAACAACAACCTTGCTAAACACGTCTACAGTTAGGCCTCACATTCCAAGATCCACATTCTCCCTGTCTGTCAACTTAGTGCCTGGGTGTAACACAGGCTCCTGTGGCATTTACACAGCAGCCGGGACCACAATACTTCTGTGCACTCACAGTCCACTCGGCTTAGCACATGTAGCACAGGACAATCCACTAGACGTAACAGCACTCCAAGTTCATCTCTGTGTGATCTTGGCCAGCATCAAACATAGTTCAAAAGTACTCCATTGCCATCCATACACAAATGACAACATATACATAAATCATATGCTCAACTATAAATGATGTGTGGTTAAAATAGAAAATTCCTAGCTTTTACAGACAAAACAAGTGCCCGAGGAAAAGTGAGCAAAAAATCCCAAAACTCAACCTTTCTCAACTCTTCTCACTCGGCACTCACCCCTGTTGAGCAGTGGCCAAAGTGATACGATTGCATTATGGTTGTCAGACAACAGGTGTGGAGGCGTACCTAGGATTTCCCGAAGTTCATCCAGGCAGGGGCAGGTTGTAGTCACATCCATAGCACTCATAAGTGATGTGGCCACATGCCGTAATAATGACAATGCATTATGTACGCTGAGTGACGGGTGACCGCATAGTCGTGTGGCATGAAAGGAAATGCAGATTTAAAAATTATCATTGTAGGTCGTAAACTGAAGGGGTGTTTCTTCCAAATACATTGGCATCTCAGACCATTCCTAATGTCCCAGGTGAGGGGTGTTGTGTTCTGATTGTGCATCACCCTGGTGCACTATGGATGTGAACCCAAGGGAGGGGTTTGTCCACCTGTAGCTCGTAACAGTGACAGCACAGTCAATCAATCAATCAATCAATCAATCAGGGGGTTTATATAGCGCGCTACTCACCCGTGAGGGTCTCAAGGTGCTGGGGGGGCGGGGGCGGCGGCTCTGGGTCAGTCGAAGAGCCAGGTCTTGAGGTCCTTCCTGAACGTGTGCAGGGTGGGGGAGCGTCTGATGTTCACAGGGAGCTCGTTCCAGGTTTTCACTGCGATGTAGGAGAAGGCTCTCCCACCGGTTCTCTTTCTGCGGATGCGGGGAACATCTGCCAGGGCGAGGTCGGCGGAGCGGAGGTTACTCTTGGGTACGTGGAAGGATAGTCTTTCGTTGAGGTAATTGGGTCCGATATTGTTGAGGGATTTGTAGGCGTGGGTGAGGAGTTTGAAGGTGACCCTCTTTTCGACGGGGAGCCAGTGGAGGCCTTGTAGGTGTTGGGTCATGTGCTCGTGGCACGTTGTGCCGAGGACGAGTCTGGCTGCGGCGTTCTGGATGGTTTGGAGTTTGTGTAAAAGAGTTTTGTTGATTCCGGCGTAGAGGGCGTTGCCGTAGTCCAATCTGCTGGTTATGAGTGCGTGGGTGACGGTCCTTCTGCAGTCGGGGGGGATCCATTTGAAGGTCTAACGGAGGATGCGAAGGCAGTTGAAGCTGGTGGAGGTAACGGCGTTGATCTGGCGGTTCATGGAGAGGGAGGAGTCAAGGATGATGCCGAGGTTCCGAGCGTTGTCTGTAGGGGTGGGTGGGCTCCCGAGGGTGGAGGGCCACCAGGTGTTGTCCCAGGCGGTGGTGCAGGGTCCGAGGATGAGGACCTCGATTTTCTCTGAGTTTAGCTTCAGGCAGCTGTCCTTCATCCAGGCTGCCACGTTCTTCATTCCTTCCTGGAAGCGCAGAGTCTGGTGTCTTCTGGATTCCTCGTGAGTGAGAGGATGAGTTGGGTGTCATCGGCGTAGGATACGATGTTGAGCCCATGCTGTCTGACGATGGCGGCGAGGGGGGTCATGTAGATGTTGAAGAGCGTGGGGCTGAGAAATGATCCCTGGGGTACTCCGCAGCTGATTTCCGTGGGTTTGGAGAGGAAGGGAGGGCGTCGGGTCCTCTGGGTTCTGTCGGAGAGGAAGGATCGGATCCAGTCGAGGGTAGTCCCTTGTATTCCCGCGTCGTGAAGTCTGGCAGTGAGCGTGCGATGTGAGACGGTGTTGAAAGCTGCGGAGAGGTCTAGGAGGATGAGGGCTGCAGTGTGTCCCTGATCCAGTAGCATACGGATGCCGTCGGTGGCGGCGAGGAGGGCGGTCTCGGTGCTGTGGTTGCTGCGGAATCCAGACTGGGAGGAGTCCAGGATGGAGTTCTCTTCTATGAAGGTTGTCAGCTGGGTGTTTATGATTCTCTCGGTGACTTTGGCCGCAAAGGGGAGGCGAGAAATGGGCCAGTAGTTTTTCAGGTCCGTAGGGTCGGCCGTTGGTTTTTTGAGGAGGGGTTTTACCTCTGCCCGTTTCCAGTCGTCTGGGCAGATGCCTGACCTGAGGGAGGCGTTGATGGTTCGTCCTAGTTTGGGTGCGATGGCGGCGGCGGCCCTGTGGAATATGTGCGGTGGGCAGGGGTCCAATGGGGCTCCTGAGTGGGTTTTCTTCATGGTCGCGGTGATGAGTTCGACGGTAGCGGGATCCCAGGAGGTGATGGTAGGTATGTCGGCGGGGGTGGGTAGAGGGGTGGTGTTCGTCGTTGGTCCGCTGAAGTTGTCATAGAGGGCCTTGATCTTCAGATGGAAGTAGGAGCTGAGCTTGTCGCAGAGTTCCTGGGAGGGTGTGACGTCCGTGGATTCGCACTAAAGGCAGTGCTCTGTTGCTGGGCTCTGTAGTCATTAGCATTTGTGAGGCCCTGGGCAGCTGTACACTGGCAGCGTCAGCCCAGACTGGCACACAGCATCCACCCTTAACTAAATCCACACCACTCCTGTTACCAACAACTGAGGGTCAGACTGCTTGCATGAACTGAGCAAAGAAGGAGATTGTTGTGGTGCATTGTCATGCTGAAAAGCTACACCTTCGGCTGTGTCACATGAGGGGGCTAGAAGGGGCATTTGATGACCAAGCACACACAAATGTCGGTCACTCAGAATGTACTAACAGGACTTGACATAGCCTAGCATTCCCAACCGGACAATTAAATGGATACCAAAATTATACTTTGAAATGATTAGACTTTGCCTAAATGTCTGAAATATAGATGACACACAAAGACCATGCAGCACCCAGCATTGTCCCTAAACAAGTAGATGAAATATCTTGGACACAACAAGCACAATCCTCTCCTGACAGTATCGTGACAACTCCTAATCCATATGAAGCTAAGTCACATGTGTGTCACCTATCTGATATGACTATTACAGCCTTTGGCAAATACAAACTGTCTGCCATCTTAGTTACAATGTTAGGCATGTCATATCCCATCTCTGAATCATATGCCTGAAACAACAACACTTAAAGCTTGTACCCATATGTGAAATGCACTAGCAAGTTGCTCAGTTGGGTGGAAAAGGTAGACACATACTCATGATACAAATCCCTATGATGACACACAAACAAAGCCTTGTCAAACCAGGATACACAGTAGGTTTCATTGAAGCAACAACATAAAGCTTATCACAATGCAAAAAACAAGTTGAATTTACATCAAAAGCACAAGTCTGGAGTACCACGCATTGTGTCTTGGTTATAGTTAGCTAGTCACACATCCTCTCTGGCCATGTAGACACACTCAAAGTAACTTATTGAACAAATACTCATTGACAACATATTGCAAGTAACATAAGCCTCGGATAGACCATACATCCCCATACCTCTGCTCAACATACTCTGGTCTGGTGCATCATATACAAGGCTGTAGGAGCAAACGCACAGCTATGTGTGCCCCAATACATAATCCAAAGGAACATCAGATGAGCATGATGTTGCTGAAGTACATTTGCCAGAATTGTGAAATGGCCTGACTCTCACACTCTAACTGTGGCATAAGGCCACAATGAGATGCACATTATAATGCTAGGTACTGTACAACTCTACAATCATCGCATGTCATCACTAGCATTCTAATTGTGTGACAACCATTCATGCACCATACGCTGTGTACACATCCAACTAACAGCTACAACAATTGTGTCTCTGTAAGGACTGTAAAACACTGTAACTTACTGAGACACGTCCTGGACACACACCATCCACATGATGTCCCCAAACAAATTCAGGATAGAATGACTGACATCTCATTGTACAGGCCCTGCACAATACAGACCACAGACACCTTGACTAACAAGTACATCTGCCGAAAGTGGAGTCTGGAGAGGCAACAGGCTCGGGACACAGTCAGAATAATGCCTACCTTACACTCACCATGAGCACAGGAAATGTATAATATGGGTCCACATCCTTGAAGGGCATTGGCCTACAGTAGCATGCCACCTGTGAAGGTTGTTATTGCCACTAGTCTATCAGATCTATAGAAGGCCCAGACATGGGTCCACCACTATCAAGTCACATACAACAATTCTACCATTACCTTGTGTACATTGGTGTGTCCAAACTCACTACCATGTAGTCCAAGTCCATATGTATCCAGGTGTATTGATGAGACATTTGTATTCCTGCACATTACAAACATATGCATTATGCTTCTCCTAAACTGTTGCACATTGCGACACTCGCACATCTGAAAGCATGAACTATGTGGAAGTGTGATTTTAAAACAAAAGATTTATGACTTCATGTCACACTCATGGGCAAAACTAGTGTTGGCATTGACACCCAGCCAATGTAGGCACCAAAATCTTGACTACATACTGACCAAGTGCTCATACTCCATGGACCATATGCAATCCATGCCATACTAACATCATTGTATACTTACACTACTAATTACACATGATTTACAGTTAACTAAAAAAACAATTTTGGGGGTACAGAAATCAGTAAACGAAAATTTGAACATGCTTTATCCAGCATAAAATGTAAATTGTATAAATAGCAAAAGGCCAATGGCCAGTCCAAAGGTCTCTGACATATGGGCCAGAAGGGTACTGCCCATCTACTCTTGCCTGCCCATGTTCTGCAAAGGGACAACTCTCCTGGGAGGGGCATCTAGGGGACAGGCCAGGCACCAAAGGAACAAGACTAGGGAGGACTGGGTTGGGTTTTGGGAGGAATAGAATCAGGAAGGGGGTGGGCCAACTGCTGTGTTAGGGTCAGATGGAGGGGGTGGGTCAACAGCAGTGGGAGGGTCAAATATAGGGGGGATGGGTCAACTGCTGTCGGAGGGTCACATGGAGGGGGGATGGGCTGGGCCTACTGAGTTTGGGGATCTTGTAATGGGTAAGGGCCTGCAAGGGAATAGGGAGGGCAGGTGACTTCTTGGGGCGGGATTTTTTGGGTGTGGAGGTACTGGCTGGGATGTGAAGTATGGGTTTCTGGAGGGGGTTTGGACTTTGGAGACCGGGGGGATTTTCTTTTGGTGGGTAATTTGGAGCTACTGGTTTTCAGTAGGCGGGAGGTCCAGTGGAAGTGGCAGGGGCGGGAGGGTGGATTTCTTCTTCTTGGGAGGGGGGTTGGTCAGTTTGGGTAGGGAAGAGGTCAAGGGCAATGAGGTCGATTTTCTGGGCAGAGTGGGTACAAGGAGAGGCAAGGGTAGGGGTTGTGGAGGCAGAGGGTTGTGTGATCTGTGGCGTGTCTATGGATGCTGGTGCGGTATCTGGTGGTATGTCTGTGGTGGTGAGTGTGCCATCTGTCTTGTGAGTGTGCGTGCAAGTGTGTTTGTCCTTGTGTCTGTGTGTTTGTGTGCTGCATATGGCTGTTGAGGTAGATGCATGTGTATGTTTGCGTGTGCTTGGGTCAGGGAGGGTAGTTGGGACTATGGATTTGGAAGAGGCAGGACGGGGGTGGGACAGCTGGATCTATGATAATGCTGTCATCAGTGTGGAGGCCAGAGCCTGATTGGATCTCTGTGGGGCATACATGTCCAAGTGAATGCCCTCCAGGAATGATACCATTTGTGTGAGATGATTGGTAGGCACCTGGAGGACATTCAGCATTGCTGTCTACCCCACAGAGATCTTCCTCAGGATGTCAATGGCCTCCACACTCAGGGCAGCAGGGGAGACAGGGGAAGGGGGTGAGGTGCCTGGCGTGAAGGAGACGCCTCCCCTTCTACGAAAATGGCCACGGACAATGGGCTGGGGAGCAGCTGGGAGGGTGAATATGGTAGGGGTGGTAGTGGACTCTGATGGCCGCTTCTGATACTGTGAACAAGAAGTAAAATGAATCACATGGGTCGTCCAGATGTACTTGACACATATGTATCATCACAAATCTTCACAGATTAACCAACTACATCAATTGGACTTGTGCGTTTATTTTTGATACTGTTCCGTAAATACCACATATTAGTATCAAAGATAACCTATGCACCCTCACACATGATGTTGTCATCTACATTAGGTGTAGCAATATCAAAATCCACAACCACAATGTCAACTACTTCACTATGTGCCAGCTGATGTATTGTCTTTTGCTACTGACGGTATTGTGTCATGAAATACCTGTCTCATCTAATGCAAGGGAGTTTAAGACCTCACAATTGGAATAGGAGCCACACAATTGGATTGAGACAAGGTATCCGTTCTGCAATCCCTAGTCATCACCTTGGAAACCATTGGGTCTAACGTTACAGGTCATATAACTTTATTGTCATACATCAAGCTGGTGTAATCATTGCATGAGTCATATCACACAGATAACAGTGATTGTGCTCATCTGTACTGTAGCTTAAGTTATTTTCTGTCAGGTCACACATCTAACTCTTATTGTGGTAACACCAAGATAGTAGGCATAGCTAGGGTAAGAGGTACGTGGCCCACAGTCTTGTGTCATCTATGCACAGTGTTAGGAAGATGAATCAAAATGTTGTGAACATGGGAAACATTTCACCAGTTTCACATGTGAACAATGGTCAACATACTGCCAAGTCCAATGACTGCATCTTCACAATGCTTTCGGTGGATCACTATGCCACTGGTCCGTGTGGGTGCATCGTCTGTACAGACTATTAGCAATGAACATCTTGATTTTAAAATTTTACTCAACACTTTGTACCATTCTGTCCAGACTGCAGAAGTACACATTTGAAAAGGCCAAGTCTGAATGTCCCTCACTTCTTTTTGCCATCGTGCACACTTTGTACAGCTTAAATTGCTCTTGCTTACCATCTCATTTTGTTAATGTACTTCAAAATGATGCACATGTGATATCTCTGAATCTAACAGTGATGCATCGAACACATGGTTTAAAAAGGCATCAAGTATGACCAGTGAAGAGCATTTACACACATGGGAACCGTTGTGAATGTGTATCTAACATCATCCCTTACAATCCCAGCCCTGTTTCCACCAGTGACCAACTTTGTTTGCCCCAGAATGGCATGGGTCTTTACAATTACAGAGTCAGACACATGGACTCAATCTTTGGAATAGCGAGAATGGAATCTTACACTCAATCATGTGAAAGGCCAGTGTGACAGGTGACCTGAGTTAGCAAACCTATAATTAGCCCTTGGGATACATTGGAATACACTGAGCACCAGGGATGGGATCTAGCATTGGCACACTGACCAATCAATACTCACCAAGGCCTCAACATAGACATCACCTGCTACCTGAATGTATAGCATGGGCCTTTACACTTGAGTGCTCCAACAACAACATACTTCACAGATTTGGTGTGACCACATAGACAACAGTTCAACCATTAGTCAATGTGTTGACGGATGTTGAGCAATCACAATATTTCAGAAGGTTATCTCCATGCACATGTTGTTGCAATGCGTTCAGATTACATGAGCATGGCACTATTGTCACTACCGAGAACATATTATCCTCACATGTTCTAGATGAAAGTGGCATAACCAGGCATCTACTTATCCTTGTGCATGTGCATCTTTTAACACTTTACTGTGGTTTGTGTGTGTCTTAAACCTGTAAAGGGGCCAGCAGGCTAGGATACTTCAACATGCATGGTTAAAAAAGTTGTGCAAAAAGGCACATACTCATCCCCTCCTTGTTGCTGTCTGCCTCTCAACTGCCCACCCAGGTCAGGGAAGACCACCGCTAGGATGCAGAGCATGCGGGGGGTCAGGGTTCGGCGTGCGCCCCTCTTGCCTGGAGGTGACAGGCCCAGCTGGAGTCTTGCGATCTTCTTGGTTCAGCCTCCCAGGTCCTGCCACCGTTTCCTACAATGGTGACTGCATCAATTGGCGACCCCCACAGAGCTCACCTTCCGGACAATGGTCCTCCACAGCTTAGCCTTCTGATGGGAGTTGACCTGTAAGGAAGACCTGGTGAGAGACCCTTAGTTCACATCCAACATGTACAGAGATATAAACTGGTACACATAGGTCATGGTCAGATTGGCAACAATGTCTAAAGGGTAGCTAAGTGGCATTATGTGCAGTTCTCCTGTGTTCAATGATGACTCTATCCCATGAGTGATATGATGTTTACACCAGTACATACACTTCAGCAGTGTACTTGCCATACCAGTTATCTACACACTTTGAAACTTTAAAAAAAACATTGTACATGCTTGTCTTTGAGATTCCTAATGCCAGTAGTGCATGGTTATTGCACATGTCAAATAACAATGCTGTGTGATCATCACTCACCTGCTCCTCTGGTTTGCCATAGAGCTGCCTGTACAGAGGCAGGAGCGTGCCCAGCAGCATTTGGTTTTCCTCAGCTGTGAAGGCTGGGGCCTGTGCTCTGTACGTGCCATAGTAGCTCTCAGAGGATGTGGCCAGCAGCAGAGAGATGGGGAGGTGCAGGAATCATGCATTTAGTGCAGGCAAGTGAACTCTCTAGGGAACCGACAGACTTATATCTAAACCGCAGAAGCGGTCTTCAGTCCATGCGGCCAAAGCGATAGGTCCACGTCGGTCGCATTTTCCAAATCGGTCCAATGCATTCCATTGCTTACAAATGACACGCCTACCGCACGGTTAAAAAAATATCATCGGACTGTGAGTGAATTTGATACATTGGCAATGGGAGTTACCTGCGTTGGTTTCCACGCGATGCGGACACAATCCGAAACCCGCGTCTGTCACCATAACAACTAACAGCCTATGGCTATGTCCGATTCGGTTATGATGCGCCTACCGCGTCAATTAAAAAATCTATCGGCAGGGCAGACACTTTTGTAAATGTTGTGATTTTGTGAAAATCCATGGCTGGATGCAGCTTTTTTCAGGCGAAAAGGACATCTAACTGAAACGCTCACACTCCCATGATGACCTAACCTTGAGGGGCACATGACACGCTGATTGAGAGGCTAATACCAACTGGAAAATAAGCAACTCCATTTAGCCTCTTAGGCTTGGTCACCGTCAAAATGCATTTTTGGGGCAATACAAGTAAAGTCTTTACCTAGTCACTGCATTACGGGACAGTGTGACCCGGTGTGCAATCCGTGCCATGTGAAACTGGAAAGGTGGTTTGTGTTTCAATTCATGGATAATGCATTTACCAAGGAATGACTACACCATGACATTAAGCAGTACATAAGCTTAGGTTTGATATATGCTATTTACTAGTGTATCTTTGTGTCCCACACTTAAGTGGACAACCACATTATATGGGACTCCTACATACTTAATTGTTTGTGTATGTAATTGTAAGTGTAATGCAGACATGACAACATGACAGTGTCCACCCTGTGACAGTAGTGTGCATAATTTCCATTGTGAGACGCTGTGTGTATGTGATGTCCCACATATCAGGCATTACGTGATTCTATTGTTGGTACATTTGAACCATATGATTATTCTCACAAACCTAAATCTAGGCTTATTTGGTTGTGTGTTGTTGAGTATGTCATGCTTGCTTTACATGAACAGTGACAGACACTAGTGAAGTTTTCACTACTGCACTCTAATTGCTGTGTCACCATTCCTTGGAAACATGTCTAGCAAGGGTCAGAATGCTGTGATATGTATCTAAGGGCAACCTTATTTTTTTTTAAAATATCTTTATTTGCATTTTCAATTTTTGCAGAGTTACAGGATAACAGCAATTTTATTCGTAATGTGGGACAGTAAAGTGCAGTATGTATGATCTAGGGACAACCTTATTCATTGAAATGTGTATTTCCATTGACATCTAGTTTTAGGTGTGGTCATATTTTATTTTCTGTTTGTAGAAGTGCATGTTGCTTGGTACATTGTGAACTAACACCAACTGCGTTTACACTCTGCACAAACGTATTGCAGACAGCCTCCAGTGTACAAGCCCTTTCCAGACCTACAATCGTTGGAAGAACGGGATATCATCAAGAAATACTATTTCACAAGGGCAACAATTTATGAGTTGTGCCAGAAGTTATCACCTCATTTGCGGCCAGGTCGCACTTATCCAACAGCACTAACCCCCAAGGTGAAAGTGATGGCAGCATTGCATTTCTTTGCCACGTGAACATTCCAGTACGCAGTGGCTACATCGGGTGGAATGTCCCAGCCCATGTTCAGCAATGTCCTTCAGGATGTGTTGCAGGCATTGATCCGTTACCTGGACCACTACATCAAGTTTCCTAAACCAGGAGCGTTTTCTGACATCAAGGGTGATTTCTATGCCTTAGGGCGGATACCCCATGTAATTGGATCTATTGATGGCACCCATGTTGCGCTAATACCAACGCAGGCCAATGAACAAGTGTACCGCACGTGCAAACATTACCACTCCATCAATGTCCAGTTGGTGTGTTTGGCTGACATGTGCATCTCACACTTCTGTGCCCATTTCCCTGGCTCGGCACATGATGCACATATCCTGCAAAACAGCTTCATCCCACATTTGATGAGTCAACTGCAACCTGACCAGGCCTGGCTTGTTGGTAGGTGATGTTGTATGTGTATGTTGTAGTGTGTGTTGGTTGTATGTCAGATAGCGATTGTGAGAAGCTGGCCTGGTATATGATGTCCGCTAATGTAAGTGGGCACCTTGTACCAGTCCAAACAACCCTTATGGTGATTTAAGAGGTCTTAGACAACCTTAGAAAGCTCTCTAAGTGGTAGCTGTGGAGACCAGCCTTCAGGCTTAGTCCAGAAGGAGTGTAAAGCAGCTTGTTTTACCAGAATGCAATCTTATAGTATAGATTAAGTGAAAAAGAACCACACAAGGTATTTATAAAAATATGTATTTATTATAATATACTCTCTAACACGTTTATATATCTCCTACCCAGAGATAATCACAATGCACACATTACTTTACAAAGAAACAATGTAAATAGCACAGAATGCACAGGGGGCCCCAGGGGGGACCAAACCATATACTAAGAAACTGGTATAAGAACCACGACTCGGGTCAAGACAAGGTCGAGAAGACGTAAAAGTGCTGGGAACCAAAGGAACCCTCCAAGGTGAGTAGATAGGGACCCCACGGAGAGCGTGTGCAGTGTGGAAACACAACTGTGTGCACTGTACAACTCTACGTGTAAGTCGCGGTTGGATTTTTAAAGATTAAGGATGCTTCCCAGTGGACCCTGAAGAAGCCCAGTGGAAGACAGAAGGTTGGAGAGCCACCCCACCCGTGGATACCCTAGTACGCATGTTACCTACACCAGGGAAGCCGGGTGCATATGTGTGAAGTGGTGTCGGAAACCGCAGTCGAACCCAATGGAGGACTTCAGGAAAGTGCCGCTGTTAAAGAAGGAGAAAGTGTCTGGTGGAACCTGAAGGTGGATTCTAGATGAGAGGTACCTGCAAGCAGAGGAGACAGATTCTATGTCACTCAGGAGTGACCAGGAGACTTGGAAGACGAATGCCCTTTGATGTCGGGTGTTACAGGAGGGGTGACGATGAACTTGACTCTGCAGCTGTGAGGACCAGGTGATGCTGAGGAAGACCAGGAGCCATGCACGAGCTGTCCCACGAAGGATGTAGAGTGCTGAGGGGTCGGTGTCCTGCAGGAGCACCAACAAGCCTTGGCAAATGCAACCAATGCAGGAGCTGAAGAAGGAGCAACGTTGGGACCAATAAGGCCCAGGAGAGTCACCACAAGCAGGGAAGTCGGGGCAGGCCCCGAACAATCAGAGGAGCCTAAAAGAAACAAAGGTCCCCACAGGCTGCAGGGACTGTAGTTGCGAGAGGACCTCAAGCAGCTCACCAAAAGATGCAAGCCACGATGTACACGATGTGGTGTGGCTGAAGATTCTAGTCACTAGAGGTGCTCGGGGTTGGGGCTACTTGGAGCCCGAAGATCTTCTTTGAAGGAAGTCAACAAGCCTTTGCAACTGCAAGTTGACACAGTGCACAGTGGTTCGGTTTTTGCAACCCCCACGAGGGATACTGGCCTCAAACTTGGTGAGAGGGCAGGGCAGGCCTTGGGAGCTGTAGAAAACTATCACCTGTGTTGCAGAACCTTACAGAGTCTGGAGGAGCTCAGGAACAGCAGACCGGTCAACTTAGTTGCGGTGCCTGCGATTGCAGGGGTGTGACTCCTTCACTCCAGGGAGATTCCTTCACATGTCTTTGATGCTCACAGTCCTTGGAAGGTTCCTGTGTGGTGCACAGGCACAGACGATGCAGCAGACTGCAAGGGAGACAAAGTCGAGCCCAAACGAAGTTCAGCAAAGTCCAGAGTGCCCAAACGGTAGAAGTAGAAGTGGTGTCTGATCTGAATCTTGTCCCACGACGAATCTAGGGACCTACACCATGGTAAGCCCTTAAGTACCCTAAGGAAAGGGATGGGATGATTCAGAGGACCCATGGGAGGGTCTGGACAGGGGGGAGGTTACTTCCATGTCCTTTGTCCAATTTCGCGCCAGAGCAGGAGCCAACGGCTCCCAGGACTGGTTAGAACTGGACTATGCATGGGGACACCAAATGTGCCCCTCATGCAGACTGAGTGGCGCTGGCAAGCACACCCACCCTACCCCAATACACTAAATCCTGTTTGGGAGGTGGTCACACCTCCCTGTGACAGGATGCCTATTGCTCTGCTTTCTCCTCCTCGAGCTTGGCTCAGCAGCAAGAGGGCAGAATCGTGTCTCTGGTCAGCAGCAACCATTTTGTGCTGTCCGGGCCAAGAAGGCTGGTACCGGGAACACTGAGAGCCTAACGGAGGGCTCTTCCAGTGCTTGGAATCATACCTCCTACACCATTTACGGTGTTGGTGTATGATTCCAACATGTTTGATACCAAACATGATAGGATTCGTTGCAGCCAGTTTCGAGATGGTCATCGCGTAATTACACGCTGTCCCTCTATATGGTATATGGCTGCTTCACTGACACCCAGGAGAATGGATTCCGTAGGCTATAGGGGTGTCCTGCTCATGCAGGGGCACCCTCTCACTTAGGGCCAAGCACCCTGCCTTCAGGATTGCAAAGGCCTGTTATAGGGGTGACTTATAGGTTTTAAGTGCAGTGACCCTAGATATAGGAAACCTATATCTGTAGTAAGTGGTGCTAGCACCAGCTTACACAGGCTGCAATGGCAGGCCTGTAGTTTCATTTTGAATGGTTTCCCATGGGTGGCATAATGCATGCTTCAGCCCATGGGGGACCTCTGGGGTACCTATGCCCTGGGTACATGGGTACCATATGCTAGGGACTTTTAAGGGTACCCTGGTATCCAATCTGCGGTGTAACTAAGTATGAACATAACAATTCAGGGAGAAGGCAGATAGACTGGGGTCCTGATTAGCAGGATCCCAGTCAGACTTGTCAAATACAGCTTAGCACCAGGCAAAAAGTGGGGGTAACCATAGAAGCAGATCCTACTTTCCTATAGTGATCTGTTGTCGGACAACTGAAGTATTTTCTGTGTTCAATGTAGGAGACTCTGGATACCCCAACCAGCCATGGTTACTGACATCACTGCTCAACCCAGTAACCCCAGCAGAAGTGCACTTTAATGAGGCCCATGGTAGGACCAGGCGGATAGTGAAGCGGACTTTTGGCCTCCTGAAGACAAGATTCCGCTGTCTGGATAAGACAGGAGGCACCCTCCAATATCCCCCCGGAAAGGTGTGCCAGATAATCGCGGCTTGCTGCATTCTACACAACATGGCAATACGTAAGGGCATACCTCTGATAGTGGACGATGGAGGATCCAGGACTGGGCCATGATGACAGTGGTGATGATGATGGTGTGGATTGGAGACAACAGCTTATCCACAACTTTTTCACATGATTGTAAGTATGCAATGAGAGGAGGTGACTAACCCCAATTGTTTGTTGTTGTGTTGCTGGTGGACAATATGTATGTATGCTTGTGAGTGTATGATAATATCCTGAGGTTTTTTCTAAGATGGGTCATTGAAATGGGCAGCTTAACATATACAGTGTTACCTTGTAGCCTAGCTAGTGTTCAAACTGACATTTTTGTGCTTTAGATGACATACTTTGCAGAATGTGCTACCTTATTCCTGATTACCTGACTCTGTTCTATGTTTTTTCATACCATGGTACTTTGCATGTCATCTACAGAGTGGACTTGCAAGTTGCGACCTGACAAGACATATGATGCTGTGACAGACACCGACATGGAAATGTTGAGGGACTCCCTGGCATGCACTTCCTTCAGACCCAATAGTCTGCTGATTTTGTTTTTAGTGCCTTTCAGTACTGTGTGATGTGACTTTACTTTGTGGTCAGGCACCAGGTTGTATCTGGAGAATAAACATGTGTTCCACTTTGATATGTGCCTTGTCTGATATCACACATCCAAAGAGATTTCTAATCAAAGATTGACCATAATGAACTAGTTTGCCAACAATGATCGTTGATTGTGCTGGCAAATAGTGATAGTTTTGTAGACAATTGACTTCCAGTGCATATGTACCGTGTACTACGGGTTGTGTGATAACCTGGTTGTGTATATCTATCATGCTGTGCCACAGTACATTTACTCACAAGCCCTTAGTTTACTACTTGGAAGTAATTTGTTACCGATGTTGTTGACACTTTCTTCATTGTGATTCTGCGGGTGATTACAATATGTACATTTGGATTCCAAAGTCACAACATGAGCAAGTATTTCTGTGTAAAGTGTTTTATTTTGTACATAAAGTGATAAAAGATAGCCACACAATGGTGGTGTGCTCACAAGAAAAAACAGACCGTGCAGATAGGAGTTGTTAGTGTTTGTAGATTAAATTCACCAAAGTAAAGCCACAGTTATTTGAGTCCAAAGACCAACTTTGACCCTCCATCCAATGTGGGAGAGTTATTGATGACAGTCAACAAAGTGAATGCTTGGCACACAATGGAAGATATCAAGGGCACATTGCCACTTCCTGTGGGTAGTGCATTGCCATCTGACTCTCACGGATTTTTCCTCGGATGCCCCTTCCCACATTTGGGAGGAGAACCCACAGCTGCAGGCTCCTGGGGTGCTGGGAACTCTCCGCCAGACTCCACATCCCTCCCTGTGGCTTGTGCAGATGTTGTGGGCACACAGGGAGGTGTGGTCAGGTGAGTAGCAATCTGGCGGAGGCTGGTACCAATATCTTGCAGCACCCCAGTCATGTCATCAGTTTTTTGGTTGAAATTGTCCAGCCGTTGGTTTTGGCTTGCCTGCAGCTGCTCAATGTTCCAGAGGATTCCTATTGTGTGGCTCATTTCTCCCTGGTAACCCTCGTAGGCATTGATCACCCGGGAGAGGTTTGGGTGATCATCATCAGCAGCACCAGCTGCTTGATGGCGTGGATCCACAAGGCCCCTCCCACCACCCCATCTCACCCGAGCAGGGACACTTGGTGGCACAGTCAGTCAGTCAGTCAGTCAAACCACTTTTTTCGGTTAATAAAAACCATAAAAGTACAGAACATATATCACAGTACACAATGCCATAAAATATTTAAAATCCGAATACTCAATACATATGGGCGACTTAAAAAAAGACATAATACTATAAGATCAAATTTCATTAAATCACATACAAAAACCAGGCTACCAATAGTACATAATTTTAACAGTATAAAAACAATGATCATCAATAACATAAAATTCACTCATTAGGGGTTTAGTATACTATAGCGTTTTTTCCTGAGTCGAACAGCTGCAACTAAAAAACTTGCGATGTTAAATATCTCCCATGGGTCATTCAGCAACTGCAAATAAAGTAGAGTAGGTTTGACCTGTCTAAAACCTTTTCCCCTTAAAATTGGAACTAAAAACCTCCTTCGAATGACACTATAATATTCACAGAACATTATAAAATGCATGGTATCTTGAGTCGAAAAATTGTCACAGGTACAAGGACCTAAATCACATACCCTACTCCAGCCTTGCGAATTACCTAAAAAGGTATGAATTAAATTAAATCGAAACCTAGTTAAAAGCTGGCGATGATAGTGCTTCCTGACAATTTTCAAATATGGTTCAATCAAGATTGTGGTTTTTAGCAAGAAATAGGCTTTTACTGTGGATTTCATTAGCTCTGTTTCCTCCCGCTCAGCCGCCATTAGATTCAAAAATTGTGTTCTGACCCATGTCACATCTTCTTTTCTTATTTGATCAGGAAAAATAAATAAGTCTGGGCGCCCTAATTTACTTAAAATATTCTTTACATAATATAGCCATGGGATGCTATTAGCATTCTCCAGGGCCACACAATCCCTAATAATCTGATGATTAAGAGTTAATTCGGGGTTAAGCCAGGTCTTTAACCAACCGATCACCGGGGCCAACCTCGACAAGTCTGTCACATATCTTGCCCCAACCGCTTGATGTATTATATACGTTGAGGTAGACTGTGGAACAGACAAGAGGGAGCGTAAAAATTTGTTTTCAACTATCTGTATCCCCTCTCCTGTCTTGTAACCCCATAGATCCGAACCATACAAGGCAATATCCATGCATTTGGACCTATAAATGTTGAGCATGGCTTCAATTGGTCTGGCCCCCAACCGTTGTGCAAAGCCATGAAGAGCAGCAGTTGATCTTGCCATCAATTTTTTTTTGACTATCTGTTGGGGGACCCATGTTCCCTTCTCATCAAATAAAACCGCCAAATAGGTAAAAGAGGACACCCTGGTCAGCTCAACACCTTCACAATAAAAAGATTTAAATTTTTAATTTTTTTGCCCCATAGACATTGTTTGAGATTTCGCTATATTGACTACTAGATCCAGTGATTTCATATAGGCCCCAAATGAGTCCAGTAGCCTCTGGAGCCCTATGGCTGTACGGGCTAATAAGACGGCATCATCCGCGTATAGGAGCAAAGGAACCCCCATGTCCCCTATTCGCGGGATGTCCTGACTAGCCGTTTCAAGAGACTTAGCTAGATTATTAATATATAAGGTGAAAAGTAATGGCGCTAAAATGCAACCCTGTCGAACACCTCTACTAGATTTAAAGTGCCTTGTGCATTTACCTTCTTGATTTACCCATACACTTGCAGAAAGGTCCCTGTGCAAATCTGCCATGAGGTAAACCAGACTTGGATCAATGCCCATATGTAACAGGATCAACCACAACTTCGACCTATTGACCAAGTCAAAGGCCGAAGTGAGGTCCATAAAGGCCAAATGCAGTGACCCCAATTTGGCTTTTGTATATTTACCTGCTAGTAGATGTAAATTAAGGCACTGATCCAAGGTGCTCCTTCCTCTTCTAAAGCCGTATTGAAAATTAGTTAAAACCTCTTTCTCATTCAGCCAATCCATTAGCTTGGTTAAAATAACTCTCCCTAAAACTTTTACTGCGGAGTCAATTAATGATATTGGCCTATAACACCGTGGGTCCCCTCTCTGTCCTTTTTTAAAAACTGGGATGATCGTAGAGAGTGACCAAGATGATGGGAAACCCTGGTGACTAGTTACATTAAAAACATTTGTCAGAAGTTTGGCCCAGAAGGCAGGATATTGTTTATATAAATCGGCCGGTACTCCATCAGGGCCAGGAGCCTTATTACTGGTCATTTGCATTATAGCCCGTTGTACTTCACCTTCATTAAAAACAATTCTTTGAGAATCCCTACAGCACTCACAGCTACCAGAAAGAACCGGTGTCGGAGTGGCCTCATATATAGTTTCGAAATGAGAGAGCCACTGGGCTTCAGTGATGTTACTGTCTAAAGGGGTATTCTCTGTGCCTAAAAAAATGGTTTGTTGACAATAGCCCAGAATCTGGAACTATTTTTTAAAACCTCCACCGATAAAAGCTCCTCCCATGCCTCCTCCTTTATTTCCTTTTTACGCATAGCCAGTGCCAGCTTATACTGCTTCCTTAGCATAGCTATTTGATCTTTGTCTCGTGAGGCTGTTTTCAAGGCTGCAATTAATTTGCGATGCGCCACAGAGCAATTACTATCAAACCTCCTTTCACCAATATTTTTCCTATAACTAGTTACTATGGTGAGATCTGATGCTGCCTGCGCACATATTCCTTCAAAAGCTATGAGTACCTCCACCCCATGACTAAAGTTATCAAGGCAGGTTTCCAGCTTATCCTCAACCTTCGCACAAAGTTCTTTAAAAAAAGGTCCGGGATTACCTTTGCCCATTTTAGCCTAGCTCCCTGGTCAGTTACTTTCACACAGTTGTCCCTACCTAGCTTTTCCAAATTCCCCTTTAGGCCGCATCCTCTATTCAAAACAAGAATAACAGGGTTATGATCACTGTAGGAAGACCACCTAGCATTATAAAAAACTACATGAGATAACAAAATAGGGGAGATAAATATGAAATCTATAATAGTGTCCTTCCCTCGTCCTTTAAACACTGAGCCTCCTTCCTCATTATTGTTGTAAACTCCAGAGTGCTCTGTGTTGCTGTGCTGTTGGCGGTGTCTCGGGCTGTTGTGTCCGTCAGGGTGTACGGGTCAGCTGGGTGTTGTTAGCTGAGGCGGGAGTGGTTGCAGTGGATCCTGATGAAGCTGCAGGTGCTGTGTGCCAACCCAAACCTGATGGGCCAGGTTGGTCCTCCTCGTCCGAGAATGTGTGAGAGTCTTCCAGGCCGGAGAGGTCCTGGTCGGTCGGAGTCTTGGACTCGCTGTCCTGATTATGTCTGGGGATGTTCCCAGCTCGCCCTGTGGGTACAGAAATGACACAGTCATTAATGTGAATGTCCACTGCACCTCAAATGATACCCATTACATAGATGACTGGACCTAAAAATAAGTTAATGGAGAAAGATTGGCCTCCTTCATCCATGATGCTGGCATATGTTTTTGGAGAACAATGCAATTTTGAAATGATGTTGATTGGTGATCAGCTCCACCTATGTGCATAAATGGGCATGTTGTGTTTAGTTCTCATAACATGTCCAAAGACATTGACTGGTACCTGACACTCTGTGGATAACACTGGTGGGTTGGTGTTTTCCACATCTGTAGGATAACAGTGACATGCGTACTCTTTGGTTCCCAATGTTGGTGTTTGTTAGGTCTGTGTCCTGGGCTTAGTCACATAGGTGTGGCTGCCTACACACTCATAGTCTGTTACTTTCCTTGGAATTTTTCGGTCATGGGTGTGATTGAGGTGCTTATTGTTCTCATCTCATGACACACAAGTGAATGCCTGTAAAGAGCCAAATGTGTGACTGCTTAGCTTTGTGCCTACACAGATCATGTATTTTGTAATTTGACTCCATAGTTAGATGAGATCACAAATTCTGCTTTCTGCTATTTTTTGGCTAACTAATTTCATGAGCTGGGGTTTGAGTGATAATGGTCTATTTGTGAAACTTACACTCCTCCTTTAACCCAGCCCAACCAGGCCACCAGGAAGAGTGTTGTCCAGACAATGATGGGAAGTGTACTTGGAAGATGGTTGTCACTGGTGGCTCTTGTTTGGAGCACAAAGGCAAATTTGGTAGTTGTGATATGGCCAGACAGCAGTCCCCAGTGTCAGACATCTTGCTAGTACACCTCTACTCACTGTCAGGTAGCCATAGGCTCAGATGAAGTGGTTGTGCTGTGTGCGTGGAGGAGTGTTTGCTGTTACTCCAAATCCCATCAGGCCCGGTCCTACATGCACCTTTCTACCCAGCCCAACCAACCTACCTGGAACTCTGCTTTCCTAACAGTGAGTGGAAATGTAGTAGCAAGATGGCTGACACTGGGGACTGGTGTTTGTAGCACAAGGCCATGATGGGAGTTGTGGTCAAGTCAGACACCAGTCCCCAGTGTCAGCCATCTTGCCAGTAATTCCCAACCACTGTCAGCAAAGCAGAGTACCAGGGGTGCTGTTTGGTTTGTGTGGGAAGGTGTGTGAAAGACAGGGCTTGATGGGAGATGTAGTCATTGCAAACACTCATCCTCCCACCCAGCCTAACCAGCACCGCTGTAACTCTGCTTTACTGACAGTGAGGGGAAATCAACTTGCAAGATGGCTGACACTGGGGACTGGTGTTTGTAGCACAAGGCCTTGATGGGAGTTGGGGACAGGTGAAACACCATGCAACAGTTTCAGCCATCTTGCCACTACATTTTCACTTGCTAGTACACATCCCCTCACTGTCAGGTAAGCATAGTTCCAGGTGGGCTTGTTGGGATAAGTAGTGTTTGCATTGACTACATCTCCCATCAGGCCCTGTCCTACACACACCTTCCCACCCAGTCCAAACAGCCCACCAGGAATATGCTTACCTGGCAGTGAGTGGAAATGTACTATCAAGATGTCTGACACTGGTGCCTGTTGTCTGACTTGACCACAACTCCCATCCAGGCCTTGTGGTACAAACACCTGTCCACAGTGTCAGCCATCTTGATAGTGTTATAATCAGACACTCACCTGCACTCCTTTTGCTCTGCTTGACGACGACTAGTCCCCAATCTCTCTGGGACCTGACAGAAAGGTGAATGTAAATATTACTCCACCTATCTGGAAGACCCCAGGAGAAGTTGGGATGGGATGAAAAAGAGAGAAAGAAAAAGACAGCCTGGTGTCCTGGTACTTGCAACTTCGGGGAATATCTTTCTGGAGATGCTACCTTGGACAGGACTGGGTCTTCTATAGTGGATGTTATATTCTAGCAGGATTATGCTTGATAATCATCTAAAAAGAAAAGACAAGTATTTATACCTACTCCAAAACTATTATCAGATTATTATATCACATTGACAACTCTAGACATGTTTTTACCTAAAACATTGCACAATACTTATATGTGAGACTTCTATTTCCAACCTCTTGTTTCCCTATGGTCGGGTGTGTTGAATTTGTCTCTCAATATTTTCTCTAGTTAGCCTATAACATTCTTCTTAAAAGTAACTGTCGCTTTAAAACAAAAAATTAATGAAGGAAATAATAATAACAATGTTCAAGACTTTTATAAGTTCGTTCCTCTTGAGTCCATGAGTTCTTGCTCGTAACTGAGGAATTCTGCGTAAGTCTTTTCCAAAATGTAATTCTCCTTTTCTTTAGACTGGGATTTTAATAACAACTGTTTCTGAAGCTTGAAATGAAAGAGCGCGTCTAATTTTGCAAGCGCTATGCTTATTTATGCCAAAAGTGACTCACCGGTATTTTTCCAATAAGATTCTATTGCGTTTTTAAAGTTGTCCGTATTAGCCTTACTGTGATTGTAATGCTTTTCTCTCTTGTTTTGCTTTCAGGAAGTGCCCGGGACCAAAGATTCGATGCGCCGGATACAGAAGGAGAAGGACGCAGGAAAGGAAGTCAGGCGCTGTCTTGAAGAAGGGACACCGGAAGATAGGACGTCAGGGAGCCGCAGCCGAGAAGGAAACTTCAGACGCGAGGATTCCAGAAGATGTCCAGGTAAGTGCTGAATCCAAACGAAAGTAAGCAAAGCTCAAACGCACAGCCGGCTTAAATACTTTTGAGACACTCGTGTAGTCAGCAGCATCTCGTGTTTCACGTGTTGACAGTTCGCACGTGAATGCTGCCAACGGTGAGCCACTAATTAGCATGCTCGTGTCCTGATTAGCATACCCGTGTCCTGATGTTTCATGCACCTTTGCACGCAATGCTAAGTACGTTTTGCTGAGTCATGTCACCCAGGCCTTATTGTATGAAATGTTGGAAAATAAAAATTTCAAGTGTAGAACATAAGCAGCGCTATGAAACATAAGCAAAGCAAGTACCAAGAAACAGTGTTTTCATTACATGCTAGGGGAGACACAGATTATGTCATGTGGAGCACAAAGGCAAATTTGGTAGTTGTGATATGGCCAGACAGCAGTCCCCAGTGTCAGACATCTTGCTAGTACACCTCTACTCACTGTCAGGTAGCCATAGGCCCAGATGAAGTGGTTGTGCTGTGTGCGTGGAGGAGTGTTTGCTGTTACTCCAAATCCCATCAGGCCCGGTCCTACATGCACCTTTCTACCCAGCCCAACCAACCTACCCGGAACTCTGCTTTCCTAACAGTGAGTGGAAATGTAGTAGCAAGATGGCTGACACTGGGGACTGGTGTTTGTAGCACAAGGCCATGATGGGAGTTGTGGTCAAGTCAGACACCAGTCCCCAGTGTCAGCCATCTTGCCAGTAATTCCCAACCACTGTCAGCAAAGCAGAGTACCAGGGGTGCTGTTTGGGTTGTGTGGGAAGGTGTGTGAAAGACAGGGCTTGATGGGAGATGTAGTCATTGCAAACACTCATCCTCCCACCCAGCCTAACCAGCACCGCTGTAACTCTGCTTTACTGACAGTGAGGGGAAATCTACTTGCTAGATGGCTGACACTGGGGACTGGTGTTTGTAGCACAAGGCCTTGATGGGAGTTGGGGACAGGTGAAACACCATGCAACAGTTTCAGCCATCTTGCCACTACATTTTCACTTGCTAGTACACATCCCCTCACTGTCAGGTAAGCATAGTTCCAGGTGGGCTTGTTGGGATAAGTAGTGTTTGCATTGACTACATCTCCCATCAGGCCCTGTCCTACACACACCTTCCCACCAAGTCCAAACAGCCCACCAGGAATATGCTTACCTGGCAGTGAGTGGAAATGTACTATCAAGATGTCTGACACTGGTGCCTGTTGTCTGACTTGACCACAACTCCCATCCAGGCCTTGTGCTACAAACACCTGTCCACAGTGTCAGCCATCTTGATAGTGTTATAATCAGACACTCACCTGCACTCCTTTTGCTCTGCTTGACGACGACTAGTCCCCAATCTCTCTGGGACCTGACAGAAAGGTGAATGTAAATATTACTCCACCTATCTGGAAGACCCCAGGGGGAAATGGGGATGGGATGAAAAAGGGAGAAAGAAAAAAGACAGCCTGGTGTCCTGGTACTTGCAACTTCGGGGAATATCTTTCTGGAGATGCTACCTTGGACAGGACTGGGTCTTCTATAGTGGATGTTATATTCTAGCAGGATTATGCTTGATAATCATCTAAAAAGAAAAGACAAGTATTTATACCTACTCCAAAACTATTATCAGATTATTATATCACATTGACAACTCTAGACATGTTTTTACCTAAAACATTGCACAATACTTATATGTGAGACTTCTATTTCCAACCTCTTGTTTCACTATGGTCGGGTTTGTTGAATTTGTCTCTCAATATTTTCTCTTGTTAGCCTATAACATTCTCCTTAAAAGTAACTGTCGCTTTAAAACAAAAAATTAATGAAGGAAATAATAATAACAATGTTCAAGACTTTTATAAGTTCGTTCCTCTTGAGTCTATGAGTTCTTGCTCGTAACTGAGGAATTCTGCGTAAGTCTTTTCCAAAATGTAATTCTCCTTTTCTTTAGACTGGGATTTTAATAACAACTGTTTCTGAAGCTTGAAATGAAAGAGCGCGTCTAATTTTGCAAGCGCTATGCTTATTTATGCCAAAAGTGACTCACCGGTATTTTTCCAATAAGATTCTATTGCGTTTTTAAAGTTGTCCGTATTAGCCTTACTGTGATTGTAATGCTTTTCTCTCTTGTTTTGCTTTCAGGAAGTGCCCGGGACCAAAGATTCGATGCGCCGGATACAGAAGGAGAAGGACGCAGGAAAGGAAGTCAGGCGCTGTCTTGAAGAAGGGACACCGGAAGATATGACGTCAGGGAGCCGCAGCCGAGAAGGAAACTTCAGACGCGAGGATTCCAGAAGATGTCCAGGTAAGTGCTGAATCCAAACGAAAGTAAGCAAAGCTCAAACGCACAGCCGGCTTAAATACTTTTGAGACACTCGTGTAGTCAGCAGCATCTCGTGTTTCACGTGTTGACAGTTCGCACGTGAATGCTGCCAACGGTGAGCCACTAATTAGCATGCTCGTGTCCTGATTAGCATACCCGTGTCCTGATGTTTCATGCACCTTTGCACGCAATGCTAAGTACGTTTTGCTGAGTCATGTCACCCAGGCCTTATTGTATGAAATGTTGGAAAAAAAAATTTCAAGTGTAGAACATAAGCAGCGCTATGAAACATAAGCAAAGCAAGTACCAAGAAACAGTGTTTTCATTACATGCTAGGGGAGACACAGATTATGTCATGTGGAGCACAAAGGCAAATTTGGTAGTTGTGATATGGCCAGACAGCAGTCCCCAGTGTCAGACATCTTGCTAGTACACCTCTACTCACTGTCAGGTAGCCATAGGCCCAGATGAAGTGGTTGTGCTGTGTGCGTGGAGGAGTGTTTGCTGTTACTCCAAATCCCATCAGGCCCGGTCCTACATGCACCTTTCTACCCAGCCCAACCAACCTACTTGGAACTCTGCTTTCCTAACAGTGAGTGGAAATGTAGTAGCAAGATGGCTGACACTGGGGACTGGTGTTTGTAGCACAAGGCCATGATGGGAGTTGTGGTCAAGTCAGACACCAGTCCCCAGTGTCAGCCATCTTGCCAGTAATTCCCAACCACTGTCAGCAAAGCAGAGTACCAGGGGTGCTGTATGGGTTGTGTGGGAAGGTGTGTGAAAGACAGGGCTTGATGGGAGATGTAGTCATTGCAAACACTCATCCTCCCACCCAGCCTAACCAGCACCGCTGTAACTCTGCTTTACTGACAGTGAGGGGAAATCTACTTGCAAGATGGCTGACACTGGGGACTGGTGTTTGTAGCACAAGGCCTTGATGGGAGTTGGGGACAGGTGAAACACCATGCAACAGTTTCAGCCATCTTGCCACTACATTTTCACTTGCTAGTACACATCCCCTCACTGTCAGGTAAGCATAGTTCCAGGTGGGCTTGTTGGGATAAGTAGTGTTTGCATTGACTACATCTCCCATCAGGCCCTGTCCTACACACACCTTCCCACCAAGTCCAAACAGCCCACCAGGAATATGCTTACCTGGCAGTGAGTGGAAATGTACTATCAAGATGTCTGACACTGGTGCCTGTTGTCTGACTTGACCACAACTCCCATCCAGGCCTTGTGCTACAAACACCTGTCCACAGTGTCAGCCATCTTGATAGTGTTATAATCAGACACTCACCTGCACTCCTTTTGCTCTGCTTGACGACGACTAGTCCCCAATCTCTCTGGGACCTGACAGAAAGGTGAATGTAAATATTACTCCACCTATCTGGAAGACCCCAGGGGGAAATGGGGATGGGATGAAAAAGAGAGAAAGAAAAAAGACAGCCTGGTGTCCTGGTACTTGCAACTTCGGGGAATATCTTTCTGGAGATGCTACCTTGGACAGGACTGGGTCTTCTATAGTGGATGTTATATTCTAGCAGGATTATGCTTGATAATCATCTAAAAAGAAAAGACAAGTATTTATACCTACTCCAAAACTATTATCAGATTATTATATCACATTGACAACTCTAGACATGTTTTTACCTAAAACATTGCACAATACTTATATGTGAGACTTCTATTTCCAACCTCTTGTTTCACTATGGTCGGGTTTGTTGAATTTGTCTCTCAATATTTTCTCTTGTTAGCCTATAACATTCTCCTTAAAAGTAACTGTCGCTTTAAAACAAAAAATTAATGAAGGAAATAATAATAACAATGTTCAAGACTTTTATAAGTTCGTTCCTCTTGAGTCTATGAGTTCTTGCTCGTAACTGAGGAATTCTGCGTAAGTCTTTTGAAAAATGTAATTCTCCTTTTCTTTAGACTGGGATTTTAATAACAACTGTTTCTGAAGCTTGAAATGAAAGAGCGCGTCTAATTTTGCAAGCGCTATGCTTATTTATGCCAAAAGTGACTCACCGGTATTTTTCCAATAAGATTCTATTGCGTTTTTAAAGTTGTCCGTATTAGCCTTACTGTGATTGTAATGCTTTTCTCTCTTGTTTTGCTTTCAGGAAGTGCCCGGGACCAAAGATTCGATGCGCCGGATACAGAAGGAGAAGGACGCAGGAAAGGAAGTCAGGCGCTGTCTTGAAGAAGGGACACCGGAAAGTAGGACGTCAGGGAGCCGCAGCCGAGAAGGAAACTTCAGACGCGAGGATTCCAGAAGAAGTCCAGGTAAGTGCTGAATCCAAACGAAAGTAAGCAAAGCTCAAACGCACAGCCGGCTTAAATACTTTTGAGACACTCGTGTAGTCAGCAGCATCTCGTGTTTCACGTGTTGACAGTTCGCACGTGAATGCTGCCAACGGTGAGCCACTAATTAGCATGCTCGTGTCCTGATTAGCATACCTGTGTCCTGATGTTTCATGCACCTTTGCACGCAATGCTAAGTACGTTTTGCTGAGTCATGTCACCAAGGCCTTATTGTATGAAATGTTGGAAAATAAAAATTTCAAGTGTACAACATAAGCAGCGCTATGAAACATAAGCAAAGTAAGTACCAAGAAACAGTGTTTTCATTACATGCTAGGGGAGACACAGATTACATAACAATTTAAGAAGGGCAGGCACGAGCAATAAGGTTTGTATCAATAACAGTTCTCCCCCCCAAAGGCCGCTGTACAGGGCGAGGTTTGTTAGGATGAAGAGAATGAAAACGCTGTACCAACCTAGGTGCATTTACATGGGAGGCAGGTTCCCAGGATCTTTCTGAAGAATCGTAACCCTTCCAATCTATAAGGTAATAAACTTGCCATGCATTCTTTTGGCATCAAGAATTCATTGCACTTCATATTCTAGGTGATCATTCACAATGACTGGAGGTGGAGGGTTATCTTTACGAGTTAAGGGGTGATATGGTTTTAACAGGGACACATGAAAAACTGGATGTATGGAATATTCATCCGGGAATTGTAACTGCATGGACACCGAATTCAGGATTTGTTTGATGGGGAAAAGACCAATATATCTTGGTTGTAATTTCTGGACCGTCTAAATGAATATTCCTGGAGGACAACCAAACTAAGTCACCAATTGTATAGGTTGGTTCAGGTGTTCGATGCTTGTCGGATTGTACCTTAGCGCTGGATTTATGCTTTGCTAAACTATCTCGTGCTTTTCTTTGCATATTTTATAGCTGATTCAATCGTTCTGATACGGATGGCACAGGATCATTCCTAACTGGTGGTTGACTAGGAATGGTACGTGGATGAAAACCAGTAAGGAAATAAAACAATAACAATAACAATAGAGCAGAATGAATACTATTATTATATGTAAACTCAGCTAATGGAAGCGCTTGATCCGATTGTGACGTCAGAGTTGATGTTAAACAACGTAGACTCTGCTCTAAGTATTGGTTGACTTTCTCGGTTTGTCTATCGGTTTGAGGGTAAAATGCTGAAGATAATGCTACTTCTATACCTAACTGGGAACATAAGGTTGTCCAAAACTTGGAAATAAATTGGAGGCCTCGGTCAGAAATAATTTTGCTTGGTAGTCCATGTAATTTTGTTCTGCTTGTAAAGGATTGTAAATGTCCGGTATTTGTATCTTTTTGCATAAGGACTCCTCCCAAGGCAGTTTGTGAAGCATCCACCTCAACAAAAAATGGCATGGTGGAATACCCAGCATCAGTGAGCTCCGTTTGCTTGGTCTTTTGAGTGTGCTTTTTAAAAACGTTTTAAGATTGCTTTTATTATTGCCTCACATCGCTGCTATATATGTTTTGAATGGAAAATTACCTCCTACCTGCTGGAGCTCCCCTGACTCTCCGGTCCACCATTGGATTACTTCCATTTTGTGTGGAGAGAGCCAGGGGGAGGTCTCCACATACTTTTTACACCGACTCATTTGCGGGCTGGCCGCCATCTTTGGGGGTTAGCGCTCCAGTCTTCTTTACTCCCAGCCAATAAATGACTGGGAAGGACCGGGCGCGTAGCGGACGCGCGCAGTGGGTGTGCCGCTGGCACGCCAAAGGCAAGCCTGTCTGCGCGCATCCACGCCTGGATGGCGCCAGGACCCTTGCTCCTTTGGCCATTTATTCAAGGAGAGAACGTATGGACGTACGCCATAATGGAAAAAGCAGTCACTGCCACCCTCATGATTGGTGTTTCAGCACCGACAGGTACAGGTGTTGAATGTGTAATTTCACCCCCAAGATAGTCGGTTGGCTGCGGCCTGCCGCCTCTACAACATCCACCAGAGAGGCAACAAATAGGCAAAGGGCCGCGAAGGTATACTCTTGTATGCTGCTCAATTCACGGTCTCTAATTAAGAATAAATATGAATTTGCAGACCTTATGTCCCACCACGACCCAGATATTACCTTTCTCACTGAGATCTGGGCGGACAGTTCTTCTGACCCTGACATTAAGATTGCCATCCCTAACGGCTTTAATATTGAAAGGCTAGACAGAACAGGCAAGAGATGTGGGGGTTAGCGATTGTCTATCGCAACTCAATTGAGGCAGCTTTACACCAATATTTCATCTCGATTGTGAAGCACTTAGCTTTAGTATTAAAATGAACAAATCATATACATTTCAGGGAATACTAATCTATCGCCCACCCGGCCCGAGAGCCAGCTTTATTAATAAAATTCAGTCCTTTATTGAATCTTGCACAAACTACTCGAGCTTTACGATTGTGGGGGATTTCAATTTTCATCTTGAGTTGTCTTCCAATGTGGATACAGATCACCTAGTGGATAGTCTTAAGTGTTTTAACCTACACCAACTAATTGAATCACCCACTCTTTTGGCTAATCATTTGTTGGATGGAGTCTTTACAAACAATCTAGATCTGGAAATGGATAAAATCCTGCCACTTCCCTGGTCAAATCACAAGGCAATCTTTTTTTCACTCACAACCCCTTGTAATAGAGCATCACTGAATAGTACAGTTAGAACTATCAAATACAGGTCATGGAAAAACCTTAATGTGGTGGTTTTGCAGCACACTCTTTCTAAATCAGTTCCTGCTCCCGACAATAATGTTAATAATGCAGCAATTAGCTACAATCACCCGTTAGACGCGGCATGTCATAAAGTAGTGCCGGAAAAAATATTGAAGAGCTACAGGAAAAATCCGTCAGCTCCATGGTTCTCGCAGGAACTAAAAGCGGCACAACTGAAGTGCAGACTTCAGGACCCACAAATGGAGAAAAGATTACTTTCCAGAGGAAAAAATCAAGTATAAAAACCTACTTTCTACGTATAAAGAGTTAATCAAAGCAGAAAAAAATAAATATTTCTCTAAGAAAATCAGACTAGCTGCAAACTCTACCAGGGAACTTTTTAAAACTGTCAAAGATCTGTCCAAATGGAACAATAACAACTTCTTTGTTCCTGATGAATCCTTTTGTAATCAGTTGGCTTTTTTTCCAATTCAAAGTCAATTCTATTTTTCAAGCATTCACTTTGACTACATCAAGTATTGGCGTAATTTCAAATTAGGAAGAGGTCCCGAACTCCAATCAGCTTCTGGGCCTTGTGAAACACCCATTTTTGAGAGGTTCTCACTTATTACACAGGAAAAAACAGTCAGTCCCATAAGCTCTATTAAATCCGGGGCCTCTCGGACCCCTGTCCCCCACTGGTCGTCATTCTTGTGGCCAGTATGGTGGCCGGTCCGCTCATGGATCTATTAAATGAGATACTTAGCCCAACTATTTGGAAAAAGGCTTCCATTCTCCCTTTGGTGAAAAAACCTTCCCTGGATCCTAAGCAGATGGATAGCTACAGACCCATCTCCCGTCTTCCGTTTCCTGCCAAGATTTTAGAGAAGGCAATGAATGAAGAAATTCTAACCTTTCTGGACACCAGTCAGTTGCTTGACTCTTCTCAATACGGTTTTAGAGCAAACCATTGTACTGAATCAGCACTGATGGCTGCATCTGAGGAAATAAAAGGAATAGTGGATAAGGGCGGCAGAGCTGCATTATTCCTATTAGATCTCTCTGCCGCCTTTGATACGGTTCACCACGTACTTCTTATTAAACGACTTCATTCACTCGGTTTTAGAAACACTGCATTAACACTGCTGAGCTCGTTTCTTAACGGTAGACAACAGTGGGTAGAGATGGGAGATGCAAGGTCTAGACCTTTCTCCCTTCCCTGTGGGGTACCTCAGGGCTCTGCGCTTAGCCCCACCCTATTTAATGAGTATGTCAACCCTTTGGTCAATATTATTAATAGTTTTGGCATGGCCGTATTCTCCTATGCGGATGACACACAGATAGTGGTATCTATTTCGTCACAGGTGGAAAAAGATGCAAACAATTTCTGCAGATGCATGGCCCAGGTTGCAGGCTGGATGCAGAGAAATTGTCTCAAGCTAAACTTAGACAAAACAGAGGTTCTGCTTTTTGGGAAGGAGACCTCCTTCTGGGATGCTTCCTGGTGGCCCTCGGAGCTGGGAGCTCTTCCGAAGCCAGTGCAGAAGGCAAGAAACTTGGGAGTCATTTTCAACACCAAATTATGTTTCTTTGCCCAAATTAATGCTGTGACTTCAGCAGGTTTCTTTATGCTGAGGGTTCTCAAGAAAATTCTCCCGTTCATTCCGTTTAAGTTACAGAAATCGGTAATGATGGCTCTCATTTTCTCAAAGATGGACTATTGCAATGCCCTCTATTTAGGTACCTCCAAACACTTGATAAAAAAAATTACAGTCCCTGCAGAATGCTGTAGCAAGAACGCTACTGAAGGTCCCCAAGTTCAAACCAATCTCTCATTTAATGCTCGGCCTTTATTGGTTGCCGGTGGAGAAGAGGATTTCCGTCAAAGCTCTGTTTTTAATACACAAGGCCCTATACAGAGCCTGCCCGTCTTTTTTTCAGGATCGGTTCTCCTTGTAGACCCCCAGCAGGAACCTCAGATCGAGCTCCGCACGAATGGTTACGGTCCAAAGAATCAACAGAGCAAAATGGGGCGGAAGAACGCTCATGTACTGTGGTGGGAGGCTATAGAACTCCCTGCCTCTGGCACTACACTCACAATCCATCTTGCTGCAATTCAGAAAACAGTTGAAGACCTGGTTATTCTCTTAATAGGTCACTGTGCAATGCCATAGGTATCCTATTAGGCTGATCACCGTCCTGGTTTTGATTTGTTTAGCACTAAGACACCTTCGGGTATTGTCCGCTTTATAAAACTACTTCATTCATTCATTCATATATAGGGTAGGGCCTGGTGGGAGTTGTAGTCAGTACAACCACTCCTCCTCCTACCCAGCCCAACAAGCCCACCTAGAACTGTGTTTCCCTGACAGTCAGTGGGAATGTACTGGTAAGATGGCTGACACTGGGGACTGCTGTTCAAAGCACAAGGCAATGATGGTAGTTGTGGTCAACTCAGACAACAGGCACCAGTGTCAGTCATCTTGCAAGTACATTCCCACTCACTGTCATGAAAGCAAAGTTCCAGGTAGGCTGGTTGAGATGGGTGGGAAGGTGTATGTCGGAACGGGCCTGATGGGAGATGAAGTCAGGTCAAACATTCCTCCTTCCACCCAGCACAAACAGGTCATCTGGGCCTATGGGTACCTGACAGTGAATGGAAGTGTACTAGCAAGATGGCTGACACTGTTGCATGGTGTTTGGAGCACAAGGCCCTGATGGGAGTTGGCTTCAAGTTCAACACCATGCACCAGTGTCAGCCATCTTGCTGGTCCACTTCCACTCACTGTGAGGGAGGCATCAGGCCCTGTCCTACATACACCTTCCCACACATCACAAATAGCCCACTATGAACTATGCTTTCCTCACAGTGTTTCAAAATGTACTAGCAGTATGTCTGACACTGGTGCCTGTTGTCTGAGTTGACCACAACTACCATCATGGCCTCGTGCTTTGAACAGCAGTCCCCAATGTCAGCCATCTTACCAGTACATTTTCACTAACTCTCAGGAAAGCAGACTTCCAGGTGGGCGTGTTGTGCTGTGTAGGAGGAGGAATGTTTGCTTTCACTACAACTCCCAACAGGCCTGGGCCCACACACACCTTCCCATGCAGCTCAACCAGCCCACCGGGAAGAGTGATGTCCTGACAATGAGGGAAAGTGAACTGGCAGGATGTCTGAGTTGACCACAATTCCAGTCATGGCCTTGTGTTTTGAACAGCAGTCCCCAGTGTCAGTCATCTTGCCAGTACATTTCCACTAACTCTCAGGAAAGCAGACTTTCAGGTGGGCTTGTTGTGCTGTGTGGGAGGAGGAGTATTTGCTGTCACTACAACTCCCATCAGGCGTGGGCCCACACACACCTTTCCATCCAGCCCAACCAGCCTACCTGGGAGTCTGCTTTCCTGACAGTGAGTGGAAATGTACTGGCAAGATGTCTGACACTGGGGACTGGTGTTTGGAGCACAAAGCCTTGCTGTGAGTTTGGAAGAAGTGTGTACATGGCAATAGTTTTCAGACTTTTCATTTTTCATTGCAGGTATGTGGTTATCTGTATTGCATACACATCACATGCTCTTTGACTATTGATTTAAAAAAATCTAAAAATGGTAATTTAGTTAACTGGGTCGATTACATAGATGTCTGCAGAGGTGAAATTGCTAACTGTAGTGGAATGTGGAGTAGCTACTTACCAGACTCCGTTCCTTCTGTGAGTCCATACACGCTCCCTGGCGGAAGGATGGCACGCACCTTCTCCTCCCAGGAATTAAAGTGCACAGGTGGTACAGCGGGCCACCACCAGTCCGTTGTGCATTCTTATGTTCTTCAGCACACAGTTTTTTGACCCTCCTTCTCACTTCCTACCACCTTCTCTTGTTATTATCCAGTGAGCCCAGGACAGGTGCTTCAGCATTCACCTTGTTGACTATCCTGTCCCACGTCGTATTTTTCTGGGTGAGGGGGGTCTGTTGGACTAGGGTCCAAAATAAATGTGGCTCTACTTTGATGATTTCAAGGTCTATCAACTCATTATCTTTAAAACGTGGCTGCTTCCTCTGGGGCATGGTGAGGGTGAGGCTGGGTGTGAATGTAAAATAGAGGGTGTGTTTGAAAAAAGGTATTTTAAAAAAGTGATATGTGCAAGTTATGGGGTGGATGAAGTGTGTGAGTGTGTGCAAGCAAGGCTGAGAGCAGGGAATTGCAAGGGACTCCTCTCTTGGGCTAGCAACGGTATTGTGTGAGCAAAGGATCATGTTCATTTTTTTGGTCTTTATATAGGTGGATTGGTGGGCGTGCCTAATATTTGAATATTTTTTTTTTGTGGTTGCACAATGTCGCTCGTCTCCGAATATTTATACCACAACCACGAGGCACCCCAACTAATCCATTCACTAAAGGAATCGGCGCTCCAGACTGAGAGCATGTTCACTCGCTATTATTGTAATGCAAATAATTCGGATTTGTCTGTTACCTATGTACTCCCTATCTATACAGTCTCCTTTTTGGTAATGCAATTTGTCTGTCTGGAGCTAAACAAATGTTCCTTCTAAGTGGCCCGCTTCACCACTGAATCTTAGCAAGGAAAATCCTCAATACTAGACATTTTATCCATACAAAGGGCTTGGCAAAGGGTTGCAAACCGTCTAATGAACCTGCTGGCGGGGGTTAATTGGATACTTTTATTTGCCTTATTTCACGACTTGAAAGGCCTAAAAATAAAGTTGAAAATCTGTACAGCGATTTAGTCAGGGATCCTGGACTTTACTGCTCATGTCACCTGCTTACAGGTATTTCGCAAAGTGATTTATTGCTGTGCCTACAGTACTTCTGAAATACTAACACTCGGCACCTCTGGTTGTACTGGGATCTGATGTACAGTCTGGGCTTGATACAGTCATCACGACATAGGAATCTGCAAGGAAGGATCGGTTTGATCATGGCTGTGTCTCATTTAATATTCTATGTTGGCCTTTATGCTTTAAGGCATCCGGGTTTCCCTCTAAGCTCCAAGATAGAAAATATACATACTTTTTCTGGGAGTTAACATGCACCCTTTGAAAAACCCCATCACTTCATGTGACATGTCTAGCCCATTCACGCCTTGTTTCGTTTTTTTCAACACAAAATCATTGAATTTTCTTAGCGGATAACGTAGCATGCTGTTTTGTAATCAGTAGTCAGCATTTATGAGGTATACCCATGTATATTAGACATGCTTAAAAGCTTCCTTAAAAAATTAAAAAAACAGAAACCTGCTTACCATTGAACCGACGTACATTCATAAAAAGTCAAAACAGACTACATGTGGCACACTATTTATAATATCTTTTATGTTTGATGATCCCATGTTGTTTCTTTAAAAACTTTTGATCTGGGCTTTATCAGTTTCACTTTTACCTGTTGTAACAAACACTTGCTCGAATAACTCGGATATGTGTAGTTGGTTCTGCCCCCCTTGGGGGGGCCAGATTGGATAATTAAAAAAAAAAAAGTATGTGGCGCCCACTGGGCCACCAGGGATGGTTTTTTTTTTGTAAATGCCCTTTGTGTGTCGGGGAGCGGCCCCTTGGGCAAGGGTCGCTCCCCTTGGGGGAGCAATTAGTTTAGTTGGGTCTGCCCCCCTTGGGGGGGACAGATCTGATTAAAAAAGAAAAAAGAAGTAGGTGTGTGCCCACTAGGCCACCAGGGATGTTTTTTTTTGTGTAAATGCCCTTTTGTGTCGGGGAGCGGCCCCTTGGGCAAGGGTTGCTCCCCTTGGGGGAGCAATTTGTTTAGGTGGGTCTGCCCCCTGTGTCCACTAGGCCACCAGGGATTTTTTTTAAATTAAATTATGTTTTTGGGGAGCGGCCCCTTAGGCAAGGGTCGCTCCCCTTTGGGGATCATTTATTTTGGCCGTTTCTGCCCCCCCTTGGGGGCAGATCGGCCTTGTGAGTCTAGGCCCATCGCCCCCAAGGGGGGCAGAAGCCATTAGACACCAGGGATTGTTTCAGTGTTGTTGGGAGCGGCCCCTTGGGCAAGGGTCGCTCCCCTTTATGGGGTATTTATTGTGGTCGTTTCTGCCCCTTTGGGGGCAGATCGGCCATATGTTTTCAGGACCATCTGTCCCCTAGGGGGGGCAGAAGCCAGTAGACACAGGGGCTTTTTAAATGTTGGTGTTGGGGAGTGACCCCTTGGGCAAGGGTCGCTCCCCCTTTATGAGGGTGAATGTTTTGGCTGTTTCTGCTCCCTGTGGGGGCAGATCGGCCTTATGCTTTTAGGCCCACCTACCACCTTTGCTTGGCTGGTGAATAGTATGTGGACTAGTGCATTATTTGCATATGTGATTGTAATGTTTTATTTCTCCTTTTTATTCTAGTGTAAAGCTTTTGATTCCTGTTTGCGGTTTCGGCAGTGGTTGTTCTGCAGTTTTGCGTAGTTGCATTTTTTTGGTAAGAAAAACATTTTTGTTGTATTTGCTCCAAATGAGTATTATTGTCATGCATGAATGAATTTTTTGTAAGTGGTGTCATAATGGCAGCATATTTAGTTAGTGTTTTGAGCATGAAATTCTTTGTGATGTGTTTTGCATTGTCTTATGTGTAATTTTCTTTTCTTTTTCTTTTTAGTGGGATATTGTTGATCCTTACTGTGTCTGTGCAGAGTAGGTGGTGGTGAGTCTAGCTGCTTCTGGCAAGTGAGTGGTATCGTTTTGGAGTATATAGGTCTTTCTGATAAAGACGCATTTTGTTTATTACTTATTTTACAAAGTGTTTGTTGTTGTTGACTTGTTTGACAAGTTACCTTTATTAGTAAGGATTATGGCTAGCCGTAGAATGACTGCTCAGCAGGTGGTTGGTATGCTTCTTGAATCTTCCTCTGAACAGGATTATGAGACTGACAGTGCGTCTGAGGGAGAGGAGGGAGGGGAAGATTCAGGCAGTGAGTTTTCTCTCCACATGGAATCATCGGATGATGAAGATACTCTCAGTGCGGATGAAGCTACTCTCAGTGCGGATGAAGTGCCTGTTTTAGAGGGGGACACTGATGTGCTGATGGTGCAGCAAGAGACATCGGTATTGCAGCCTGAGGCTGCAAGGCTTCCAACTGGAAGTGCTGGACTCTGGGTTGATCCAAACATGGTGCAGCCGGTGTTGCCTGCCTTTAGTGTGGATGCAGGGTGTAGAGTGGATTGCGAATTTTTTTTTGCCTATACAGTTTTTTCAGTTGTTTATGGATGATGTATTTTTGGCTGAGATTGTTGAGCAGACTAATTTGTATGCTGAACAGTTTTTGAAGGACAACAGTGCCACACTTAAGCCCCACTCTAGAGCTACCCGGTGGACTCCCACAAATCTGGATGAGATGAAGAAGTTTTTGGGTTTGACTTTTTTGATGGGCTTGATAAGGAAGCCGTCCATGGCTTCATATTGGTCTACCAGTCCCTTGATGGCAACGGCCATATTTCCTGCGATTATGACCCGTGATCGGTATTTACTTTTGCTTTGGATGCTGCATTTTGTTGATAATACTTTGGCGTTGCCACGAGATCACCCTGACTGTGACCGTCTTTTTAAGATTCGGCCTGTTCTTGATCACTTTGTAGATCGATTTTCAGAGATCTATACTCCAGGGAAAGAAATATCTATTGATGAGTCTTTGGTCCTGTTCAAGGGCCGTTTGGTTTTTAGGCAGTACATCCCTAGCAAGAGGGCACGTTATGGAATTAAGCTGTATATGTTGTCTGAGAGTAGGACAGGATATGTTTTTAATTTCCGTGTGTACACTGGTAGGGATTCCACTATTGACCCCCCTGGCTGTCCGTCCACTTTTGGAGTTTCAGAGAAAATTGTGTGGGATCTTGCTGGAGGACTGTTTAACAGAGGCCACCATTTGTACCTTGATAACTTCTACACTGCTGTGCAATTGTTTAAGGAATTGTTCAAAGTGGACACTTTTGCTTGTGGCACAATCGGCTCTAACCGTAAAGGTTATCCAAAAGAGCTTGTTTCCCAAAAACTTCAGAGGGGACAGTGCAGTTCCTTGCGTAGTGATGAACTACTAGCTGTGAAATTTGTGGACAGGAGGGATGTGTACATGCTGACTACCATCCATGATGAGAGTACTTCACCTGTGGCTGTTTGGGGTCAGTTTGCTGAAGTACGCAAACCTGTGTACATTTTAGACTACAATAAGCACATGGGTGGTGTTGATAGAGTAGATCAGAGGTTGGAACCTTACACTGCTATTCGTAAGGCTTACATTTGGTATAAAAAGTTGGCCATCCATCACTTCAATTTAGCAACTTTCAATGCTTTTGTTGTGTACAAGGAGTGTTCTCCTGAGTCAAAGTTGACTTTTGTTCAGTTTCAGCAGTCTGTGATAGGCAGCCTTGTTGTTGTGGAACAGGCAAGTGTTCCTAGAGTTGGAGTGGTGGAGGATGTGGCTAGATTGAAAGATCGCCACTTTCCTGATTTAATTCCTCCTACGCCCCAAAAAAACAATCCCTGTAAGAGATGTAGAGTCTGCTTGCGAAGAGGTGTGCGGAAGGAGAGTCGTATGCACTGTGCCGATTGTCCTTCTAATCCTGGGCTGTGTGTGCCCTCATGTTTCAGATTGTATCACACTAAAAAGAGTTTTTTGGAGCAACCGTGAGTCTAATAGTGTATTGCCTGGTCTGTATGGTTTTATATAGTTGTTCAGTTTCACGTTTGGCAATAGAATGATGTCTTTAGGTACTGCTGTTGTTTTTGTAGTTATAGTTTTGTATCTATTTGCAATTGGTTTGTGTTTTCTTTCTTGTTTAAAAAAAATTTATGACGGTGTGCGTGGACTGGCGGTTGGCTGGCGGTGTGCGTGGACTGGCGCTTGGCTGGCGGTGTGCGTGGACTGGCGCTTGGCTGGCGGTGAGTGGGCTGGCGCTTGGCTGGCAGTGTGCATGGATTGGCGCTTGGCTGGCGGTGTGCGTGGACTGGCGCTTGGCTGGCGGTGTGCTTGGACTGGCGCTTGGCTGGTGGTGAGTGGACTGGCGCTTGGCTGGCAGTGTGCGTGGATGGATGCTTGGCTGGCGGTGTGCGTGGACTGGCGGTTGGCTGGCGGTGTGCGTGGACTGGCGCTTGGTTGGCGGTGAGTGGACTGGCGCTTGGCTGGCAGTGTGCGTGGATGGACGCTTGGCTGGCGGTGTGCGTGGACTGGCGCTTGACTGGCGGTGTGTGTGGACTGGCGCTTGGCTGGCAGTGTGCGTGGACTGGTGCTTGGCTGTCGGTGAGTGGGCTGGCTCTTGGCTGGCAGTGTGCGTGGATTGGCGCTTGGCTGGCGGTGTGCGTGGACTGGTGCTTGGCTGGCGGTGTGCGTGGACTGGCGCTTGGCTGGCGGTGTGCGTGGACTGGTGCTTGGCTGGCGGTGTGCGTGGACGGGCGCTTGGCTGGCGGTGTGTGAGTAGTGACTTGCTGCTGGTCACTACACACACTGCTAGCTAAACGCCACTCCATGCAATCCGTGAGCTGGTGTGGTTGCTGTGTCAGGAATGTGGGCGTGTGAAAGTGATGGGCCCTTGAATGGCATTGTCTGCTGGTGTGAGTGTTGTAATGTGCTGGGCCCGCGACTGGCAGTGTGAATGGTTTTGTATGTGTCACACGTATTAAAGGTGTATGAATGCCTTGTCATGGCTTTACAGCTCACAAGCTGTGAGTCAATGGTTCAGTTTCTCGTCCTTTCAATTATTAACAGTGCATTTCATTTTTGTGAAATCTCTGGTTAATACAACTGTACATACTGAACCATCACTCGCCCTCGTGCCAAATCCAACCAGTATGTCTGTGTGCTTGAAGAATAGGTGGTTGTGCAGAAATATTTGTCTTTTCTGTCTTTCTCAAGCAGGGAGTACCTTGTCCCTTTTTGTGAATGTTGTAATGTGTTGGTTTCATGCCTGGTGATGTGAATGGTCTTGTGTGTATTAGGTATGAAAGGTGTGTGAATGGCCTGTAAAGCGGTTACGGCCTTGACGTGGCTTTACAGCTCACGAGCTGCGAGTCACTGGTTCAGTTTTTTGTCCTTTCAATTATTGACAGTGCATTACATTTTTGTGAAATCTCTTGTTAATAAAATTGTATATACTGAACCATCACTCGCCCTCGTGCCAAATCCAACCAGTATGTGTGTGTGCTTGAGGAATAGATGGCTGTGCAGTAATCTTTGTCTTTTTAGTCTCTCTGCCAAGGTGTACATTCCATCTAAGAATAACCTACCAACTGTAGATATTGTCGTAAACTAAACACCCATGGGAGTACATGGTGATGTCTCTCTTGTGGATCCCAACAAGTTATCTTACCCACAATGTCCTGCAAACCTCAAAATGTCTGTCACATTTTCCTTGCAATATTGTGCCAAAATTTTCACGCGGCAGAAAGAACCAACAAATTTCCTACCCCTTCGCCTTTCACCAAGTATCCCAATAGAAATGGTACCTCACTCGCGTGGCTGGGTCAAGGACCCGTGACAGGCAAGGGCCCAAAACCTTCTGAGGCGACATCAAAATTGCCTATCACAAAACAACCTGGTTTTGCAAGGTGGAGTCACCTGGGTTTTTGGACCCGTGCTTGGCGGCCAGCTAAGGAAACCTACCAAACCCACACATTTCTGAAAACTAGACACCCGGGGGATTCCAGGGAGGTATGGCTTGCGTGGATCCCTCAACGTTTCCTTACCCAGAATCCCCTGCAAACCTCAAATTTAGCTGAAACAATCACTTTTTTCACACATTTTTGTGTGGGAAAGTTGTGGCATCACCGGGCTGACACAAATTTCCTACCACCCAGCGTTCCCCAGGGTCTCCCGATAAAAATGGTGCCTCACTCGTGTGGGAGGCCCAAGTACCCGTGATAGGCAAGGGCCCAAAACGTATTGAGGCGACATCAAAATTGCCTATCTCAAAACTACCTGGTTTTGCAAGGGGGGTCCCATGACTTTTTGGCCCGGGGCTCGGCGGCCACCTAGGGAAACTTACCAAACCCACACATTTCTGAAAACTAGACACCCGCGGGATTCCAGGGAGGTATGGCTTGAGTGGATCCCCCAACGTTTCCTTACCCAGAATCCCCTGCAAACCTCAAATTTAGCTGAAACAATCACTTTTTCACACATTTTTGTGTGGGAAAGTTGTGGCATCACCGGGCGGACACAAATTTCCTACCACCCAGCGTTCCCCAGGGTCTCCCGATTAAAATGGTGCCTCACTCGTGTGGGAGGCCCAAGTACCCGCGACAGGCAAAGGCCCAAAACGTATTGAGGCGACATCAAAATTGCCTATCTCAAACCGACCTGGTTTTGCAAGGGGGGTCCCATGACTTTTTGGCCCGGGGCTCGGCGGCCACCTTGGGAAACCTACCAAACCCACACATTTCTGAAAACTAGACACCCGGGGGATTCCAGGGAGGTATGGCTTGCGTGGATCCCCCAACGTTTCCTTACCCAGAATCCCCTGCAAACCTCAAATTTAGCTGAAAAAATCACTTTTATCACACATTTTTGTGTGGGAAAGTTGTGGTATCACCGGGCTGACAACAAATTTCCTTGGGGGATCCATGCAAGCCATACCTCCCTGGAATCCCCCGGGTGTCTAGTTTTTGGCCGAGCACCGGGCCAAAAACCCAGGTGACCCCCTTGCAAAACCAGGTCATTTTGAGATAGGCAATTTTGATGTCGCCTCAATACGTTTTGGGCCCTTGCCTGTCGCGGGTACTTGGGCCTCCCACACGAGTGAGGCACCATTTTTATCAGGAGACTCGGGGGAACGCTGGATGGTAGGAAATTTGTTTCAGTCCGGTGATGCCACAACTTTGCCAGACAAAAATGTGTGAAAAAAGTGATTTTTTAGCTAAATTTGAGGTTTGCAGGGGATTCTGGGTAAGAAAACGTTGGGGGATCCACGCAAGCCATACCTCCCTGGAATCCCCCGGGTGTCTAGTTTTCAGAAATGTGTGGGTTTGGTAGGTTTCCCTAGGTGGCCGCCGAGCACGGGGCCAAAAACCCAGGTGACCCCCTTGCAAAACCAGGTTGTTTTGTGATAGGCAATTTTGATGTCGCCTCAATACGTTTTGGGCCCTTGCCTGTCGCGGGTACTTGCGCCTCCCACACGAGTGAGGCACCGTTTTTATCGGGAGACCCGGGGGAACGCTGGGTGATAGGAAATTTGTTTCAGCCCGGTGATGCCACAACTTTGCCACACAAAAATGTGTGAAAAAAGTGATTTTTTAGCTAAATTTGAGGTTTGCAGGGGATTCTGGGTAAGGAAACATTGGGGGATCCATGCAAGCCATACCTCCCTGGAATCCCCCAGTTGTCAAGTTTTCAGAAATGTGTGGGTTTGGTAGGTTTCCCTAGGTGGCCGCCGAGCACCGGGCCAAAAACCCAGGTGACCCCCTTGCAAAACCAGGTCATTTTGAGATAGGCAATTTTGATGTCGCCTCAATATGTTTTGGGCCCTTGCCTGTCGTGGGTACTTGGGCCTCCCACACGAGTGAGGCACCATTTTTATCAGGAGACCCTGGGGACTGCTGGGTGGTAGGAAATTTGTTTCAGCCCGGTGATGCCACTACTTTCCCACACAAAAATGTGTGGAAAAAGTGATTTTTTCAGCTAAATTTGGGGTTTGCAGGGGATTCTGGGTAAGAAAACGTTGGGGGATCCATGCAAGCCATACCTCCCTGGAATCCCCCAGGTGTCTAGTTTTCAGAAATGTGTGGGTTTGATAGGTTTCCCTAGGTGGCCGCCGAGCACGGGGCCAAAATCCCAGGTGACCCCACTTGCAAAACCAGGTTGTTTTGTGATAGGCAATTTTGATGTTGCCTCAATACGTTTTGGGCCCTTGCCTGTCGCGGGTACTTGGGCCTCCCACACGAGTGAGGCACTGTTTTTATCGGGTGACCCGGGGGAACGCTGGGTGGTAGGAAATTTGTTTCAGCCCGGTGATGCCACAACTTTCCCACACAAAAATGTGTGAAAAAAGTGATTTTTTAGCTAAATTTGAGGTTTGCAGGGGATTCTGGGTAAGGAAACATTGGGGGATCCACGCAAGCCATACCTCCCTGGAATCCCCCGGGTGTCTAGTTTTCAGAAATGTGTGGGTTTGGTAGGTTTCCCTAGGTGGCCGCCGAGCACCGGGCCAAAAACCCAGGTGACCCCCCTTGCAAAACCAGGTCATTTTGAGATAGGCAATTTTGATGTCGCCTCAATACGTTTTGGGCCCTTGCCTGTCGCGGGTACTTGGGCCTCCCACACGAGTGAGGCACCATTTTTATCGGGAGACACGGGGAACGCTGGGTGGTAGGAAATTTGTTTCAGCCCGGTGATGCCACAACTTTCCCACACACAAATGTGTGAAAACAATTATTTTTTCAGCTAAATTTGAGGTTTGCAGGGGATTCTGGGTAAGAAAATGTTGTGGGATCCACACAAGCCATACCTCCCTGGAATTCCACGGGTGTCTAGTTTTCAAAAATGTATAGGTTTGCTAGGTTTCCCTGGGTGCCGGCAGAGCTACGGTTCAAAAACTACAGGTAGGCACTTTTCAAAAAAAGGGTCATTTTTCACTGTGAGAATGTGGTGTGTCCACCTTGCGTTTTGGGCCGTTTTCTGTCACGGGCACTAGGCCTACCCACACAAGTGAGGTACCATTTTTCTCGAAAGACTTTGGGGAACGCGGGGTGGGTGGAATTTTGTGGATCCACGCAGATTCCAGAACTTTCCACCACAGAAATGTGAGGAAAATGTGTTTTTTTTGACAATTTTTTAGGTTTGCAAGGGACTCTGGGTAACAAAACCTGGTGAGAGCCAGTCAAGTCACCCCATCCTGGATTCCCCTGGGTGTCTAGTTTTCAAAAATGTATAGGTTTGCTAGGTTTCCCTAGGTGCCGGCAGAGCTAGGGTTCAAAAACTACAGCTAGGCACTTTGCAAAAAAAGGGTCATTTTTCACTGTGAAATTGTGGTGTGTCCACGTTGCGTTTTGCGCCGTTTCCTGTTGCGGGCACCTGGCCTACCCACACAAGTGAGGTACCATTTTTCTCTGAAGACTTTGGGGAACGCGGGGTGAGTGGAAATTTGTGGATCCACGCAGATTCTAGAACTTTCCACCACAGAAATGAGAGGAAAATGTGGTTTTTTTGACACTTTTTTAGGTTTGCAAGGGAGTCTGGGTAACAGAACCTGGTGAGAGCCAGTCAAGTCTGCATCCTGGATTTCCCTGGGTGTCTAGTTTTCAAAAATGTATAGGTTTGCTAGGTTTCCCTAGGTGCCGGCAGAGTTAGGGTTCAAAAACTACAGCTAGGCACTTTGCAAAAAAAGGGTCATTTTTCACTGTGAAATTGTGGTGTGTCAACGTTGCGTTTTGTGCCGTTTCCTGTCATGGGAACTAGGCCTACCCACACAAGTGAGGTACCATTTTTCTCTGAAGACTTTCGGGAACGCGGGGTGGGTGGAAATATGTGGTTTCACGCAGATCCCAGAACTTTCCACCACAGAAATGTGAGGAAAATGTGGTTTTTTTGACAATTTTTTAGGTTTGCAAGGGATTCTGGGTAACAGAACCTGGTGAGAGCCAGTTAAGTCACCCCATCCTGGATTCTCCTGGGTGTATAGTTTTCAAAAATGTATAGGTTTGCTAGGTTTCCCTAGGTGCCGGCAGAGGTAGGGTTCAAAAACTACAGCTAGGCACTTTGCAAAAAAAGGGTCATTTTTCACTGTGAAATTGTGGTGTGTCCACGTTGCATTTTGCGCCGTTTCCTGTCGCGGGCACTAGGCCTACCCACACAAGTGAGGTACCATTTTTCTCGGAAGACTTTGGGGAACGCGGGATGGGTGGAATTTTGTGGATCCACGCAGATTCCAGAACTTTCCACCACAGAAATGTGAGGAAAATGTGGTTTTTTGACAATTTTGTAGGTTTGCAAGGGATTCTGGGTAACAGAACCTGCTGAGAGCCAGTCAAGTCACCCCATCCTGGATTCCCCTGGGTGTCTAGTTTTCATAAATGTATAGTTTTGCTAGGTTTCCCTAGGTGTCGGCAGAGCAAGGGTTCAAAAACTACAGCTAGGCACTTTGCAAAAAAAGGGTCATTTTTCACTGTGAAATTGTGGTGTGTCCACGTTGCGTTTTGCGCCGTTTCCTGTCGCGGGCACTAGGCCTACCCACACAAGTGAGGTACCATTTTTCTCGGAAGACTTTGGGGAACACGTGGTGGGTGGAAATTTGTGGATCCACGCGGATTCCAGAACTTTCCATCACAGAAATGTGAGGAAAATGTGTTTTTTTTGACAATTTTTTAGGTTTGCAAGGGATTCTGGGTAACAGAACCTGGTGCGAGCCAGTCAAGTCACCCCATCCTGGATTTCCCTGGGTGTCTAGTTTTCAAAAATGTATAGGTTTGCTAGGTTTCCCTAGGTGCCGGCAGAGCTAGGGTTCAAAAACTACAGATAGGCACTTTGCAAAAAAAGGGTTATTTTTCACTGTGAAATTGTGGTGTGTCCACGTTGCGTTTTGCGCCGTTTCCTGTCGCAGGCAGTAGGCCTACCCACACAAGTGAGGTGCCATTTTTCTCGGAAGACTTTGGGGAACGCGGGGTGGGTGGAAATTTGTGGCTCCACGCAGATTCCAGAACTTTCCACCACAGAAATGTGAGGAAAATGTGTTTTTTTTGACAATTTTTTAGGTTTGTAAGGAATTCTGGGTAACAGAACCTGGTGAGAGCCAGTCAAGTCACCCCATCCTGGATTCCCCTGGGTGTCTAGTTTTCAAAAATGTATAGGTTTGCTAGGTTTCCCTAGGTGCCGGCAGAGCTAGGGTTCAAAACCTACAGCTAGGCACTTTGCAAAAAAAGGGTCATTTTTCACTGTGAAATTGTGGTGTGTCCACGTTGCATTTTGCGCCGTTTCCTGTCGCGGGGGCTAGTCCTACCCACACAAGTGAGGTACCATTTTTCTCTGAAGACTATGGGGAATGCGGGGTGGGTGGAATTGTGTGGATCCACGCAGATTCCAGAACTTTCCACCACAGAAATGTGAGGAAAATGTGTTTTTTTTGACAATTTTTTAGGTTTGTAAGGGATTCTGGGTAACAGAACCTGGTGAGAGCCAGTCAAGTCACCCCATCCTGGATTCCCCTGGGTGTCTAGTTTTCAAAAATGTATAGGTTTGCTAGGTTTCCTTAGGTGCCGGCAGAGTTAGGGTTCAAAAACTACAGCTAGGCACTTTGCAAAAAAAGGGTCATTTTTCACTGTGAAATTGTGGTGTGTCCACGTTGCGTTTTGCGCCGTTTCCTGTCGCGGGCACTAGGCCCACCCACACAAGTGAGGTACCATTTTTCTTGGAAGACTTTGGGGAACGCGTGGTGGGTGGAATTTTGTGGATCCACGCAGATTCCAGAACTTTCCACCACAGAAATGTGAGGAAAATGTGGTTTTTTTGACAATTGTTTAGGTTTGCAAGGGATTCTGGGTAAGAAAACCTGGTGAGAGCCAGTCAAGTCACCCCATCCTGGATTCCCCTGGGTGTCTAGTTTTCAAAAATGTATAGGTTTGCTAGGTTTCCCTAGGTGCCGGCAGAGCTAGGGTTCAAAAACTACAGCTAGGCACTTTGCAAAATAAGGGTCATTTTTCATTGTGAAAATGTGGTGTGTTCACGTTGCTTTTTGAGCTGTTTCCTGTCATGGGCACTAGGCCTACCCACACAAGTGAGGTACCATTTTTATCAGGAGACTTAGGGTAATTCAGATTTGTAGAGCAACTGTTATTACCTATTGACTTTCGATGCATTTCTGCCTTCCAAATGAAAGACAATGTGTAAAAAGAAGTCATTTTGAAAAATGACCGATAATTCTCATGCTAGTATGAGTATTCCCAATTTCGGAAATGTGCAAATATCTACTGTTTCTAAACTCTATATTTTGTTCCCATTTCAGAAATACATAGGTGTCTTTGATACCGATTTGTTCATGTATACATTTTCCCAGAATAATTGCTATATACCCGGTACATAATAAAAAACCATTGCAAGTCGCTGCTCAGTTTCTGGCTCTGGGTTCGTCGGGTTCTTGGTGAACCTACAAGTCCTATATATCCCCACAACCAGTAAGGTCCAGTGGATGTAACGGTATATTGCTTTTAAAGAGCTGTCATAATTAGAAGAAGTTACAGGTGAAAACGTTGACACAAATGGCTGTTTTTTCAATTTTTCCAAAATTTAACTGTTAGTTTCTATAAAGAAACCTTGAAGGATCTACACAAATGATCCCTTGCTGAATTCAGAATTTTGTCTACTTTTCTAAAATGTATAGCTTTCCAGGATCCATTATTGCTTTCATACCCATTTCTACCATTAACTGGAAGGAGGTTGAAAGCACAAAAAATAGCAAAAAATAGGCTATGTCCCAGAAAAATGCCAAAACTGTGTAAAAAATGTTGGTTTTCTGACAAAAGTCTGTAATTCCCTAAAAGCTGGGAAAATGGTGATTTCAGCCCCACCAACCCTTTTTTGATACCATTTGCAGGGAAAAAAGCAGACGCTTTCATTTGCAGCACTTTTTCCCCATTTTTCCCCCAAAAAACAAAATTTAGCTGTATTTTGGCTAATTTCTGGGCCCCCTCCAGGGGAATCCACAAACCCTGGATACCTTTAGAATCCCCATGATGTTGGAAGAAGAGGATGCAAATTTGGCATGGATACCTTATGTGGTCAAAAAGTTACAGGGGCCTAAGCGCAAACTACCCCAAATAGCCGAAAAAAGGCTTAGCACAGGGGGGGAAAAGGCCTAGCAGCGAAGGGGTTAAAGGTTTATTTCCAAATGTCGTCATACAGAAATCAATTATTATAGTCAAATCAATTAATCAATAAATCAGAGTGCAAAGCTCATTTGACGTAAAGAATCAATCAAGGAAAATAGTAAAGTGCAGGTCAGCAAATTTCAAAGTATAGAATGGAAGAACGTGCCAGTCACCCTAAACCTAGTGCACAGATCAATCTCCGCTTGATGGAGGTGTGACCTAAGAACTTACAAGTGGTAATTCAATACCCACTAGGCCGGTGTTACAATAACCCCCCGAAGCAGCAGGCAATGTCCCCCTGAAGTACAAACACAGCGCTAACAGGCATGAACGAGCCACGCTCATATCCTGCAGATGACTGTCTGCACGGCGCGGCCCCGGATTTATGGGGGGCACCCGGGCTCCTCCCCGTCAGCACACTCAAAATCATTCTCTTGGAGGCCACTCACATCTGACATTTTACATTTTAATGATTTAAATAAAAATAAGCAAATGCAAAGGGCCTGGTTGCTGGGAGTGTAATCCAATAAGGCAGGGACCCATCTGGGCTGAGCCCTGTGTTTTACAACCGCTGGAGGAAGATTAGTCTGCGGCATAAATCTCAGTTTTCAACTGCCTCTGCGAAGGAATTGGAAAAATACTTTATGGTTGGAAATACAATCGCTGTTAATTACCTGTTGCCTATTGATCCTTGCTTCAGTTTGCTCTTTGAATCTTCGCTCTTGCTCGTTGATGTCTGCGTAGGATATTTTGAGTACCGTGTATTTGCTCTTAAAGGAACCGTGCTATAATAATCACATTACTAACAATTATGAAGGAACCTGGAAAGAAAATTCTATTTTTTATATTTATATGGAGGACGAAGGGATTTTTTCACTGAGTTATTGCAAGGGTTTATTCTTTCACTTGTGACTCCATAGTCCATACCACATTTTGAGCCTAGCCTCTTCGGGTACATTGCACTGAGTGAATCTAGGTGAAAATCGTGCATAGCCAGGGATTATACTCAAAATCTGGTACGGATTTGTCCATTAATGATAGACACTCATGGAACTTGGATAAATGGGGCTAATTCTCCAGAAGCTATGTCTCTAAAAAAAAATATTGGAGTGGTCAAAGTCGGTACATGAAAATCGATTCACATGACGCTGGTGTTCATGAAAACAGAAAATTAATTTTAGGAAATAGTGTCATCAGATTGATGTACAGCACTGCACAGTCAATGAATGTATTTATTGTATAGTTAAAACCATTACAAGTGTATCAGTGTGTTCAAAAGTTAATATGGGCAAATGATAACATCAGCATATGCAAAGATTGGCCTCTATAGCTCATAAAAATTGGCAATTTCTTAAATTATAAATAATTCAATCGTATTGCTTTATTAATCTTCTTGCTTCCTCAAATTTGCTTGAAAATGCACCATTTATCCACTAATTTTTCAAGATTGGGCTTCTTTAAAAGTGGGAGGATCATAGCATGTTTCCAAAACCAGTTTCACAGTTCCAAAGTCGTCAGCTCTGGATGTTGTGTTACATTCGCTTTCCCAAACAATCAGCATTAGTTGTATCCAAACGCGGCAACTTGAAAAACATTCAAATGCTTAACAAATGATTGATTCAATCTCAGCCCTACGGGCCTTTTCAAAACCATACAGTATTTATATTTTTGGTATCAGCATGTCTCTGTCTTTTTTTACAGGGGTGGTACAGGGAGAGCATGCTGAGACCCAGTTCCCCAGTTTCAAATTTGGCAGCTCTGAATGCTTCATTCTTTCTCCCACATAATTGTTATTTATGGTATCCCAACACGTTCACCCAATGGGAATTTAGCAAATATTGCCATAGTGATGATACGGAATTTATATCTTTGATATCGGCATGTATCTGCCTTTTTCTGGGGGAGGGGGGGGGTTGACACGAGGAGAACACACCAAGACTTGAACCAGAGTCCCCAGTTCCAAAGTCGGCAGCTCTGGATTTTAGATTCAATCCTCTTTCACAAACAATCGCCGTTAGTTGTATCCAAACGCGGCAACTTTAAAAAAAATTAAATGTTTAACAAATGACTGATTCAATCTCAGCCCTATGGGCCTTTTCAAAACCATACAGTACTTACATTTTTGATATCAGCATGTCTCTGCCTTTTTTGGGATTTGAGCCGGGAGAGCACGCTGAAACTTGACCCTGGTTCCCCAGAGTCAGCAGCTCCGGATGTTATGTTACATTTTCTTTTCAAACAGTCGTCATTGTTTGCATCCAAGCGTGACATCTTAAAAAAAAATCAAAGGTTTAACAACTGACTGACTCTGTCCCAGCCCTACCATCCCTTTCAAAACCATACAGTATTTAGAGTTTTGATATCAGCATATTTCTGCCTTTTTTGGGGAGTTGGCAAAGGGAGAGCATGCAGAGACTTGAACCTGGTTGTCCATTTCTAAAGTTGAGAGCTCTGGATGTTATGCTGCATTCTTTCTCGCAAACAATCATCATTTTTGGCACCCCAATGTGTTCACTCAATGGGAATTTAGCAAGTATTGCCGTATTGATAACACAGCATTTAATTTTTTTTATATCAGCATGTTTCTGCCTTTTTTGGGGGGATGTTGGCACGGGGAGAGCACACCAAGACTTGAACCCGGTTCCCCAGTTCCAAAGTCGGCAGCTCTGGATGTTATGTTACATCCTCTTTCCCAAACAATCAGCATTAGTTGTATCCAAATGCGGAAACTTTAAAAACATTCAAATGTTTAAAAAATAACTGATTCAATCTCAGCCCTACAGGCCCTTTCGAAACCATACAGTATTTATATTTTTGATATCAGCATGTCTCTGCCTTTTTTGCCGTTTGTACGGGGAGAGCATGCTAAAACTTGATCCTGGTTCCCCAAAATCAGCAGCTCTGGATGTTATGTTACATTTTCTTTACAAACAATTGTCATTATTTGAAACCAAGTGCTAAGTCTAATGTTTAACAAATGACTGATTCTATCCCAGCCCTAGCATCCAATTCAAAACAATACTATATTTATTGTTTTGTTATTGGCATGTCTCTGCCTTTTTTGGGGGGTTGGCAGCACGCCGAGGCTTCAACCCGGAGCTCCATTTCTAAAATCATCAGCTCTGTTATGCTACATTCTTTCTCCCAAACAATCATCATTTTTGGCACCTATTAGAAATCAGGACCTGTTTGCAGTGTCCCCCCATTTTTTGCCCCATTTGAGACCCCTGGATGCTGGTTTTCTAACTCTGAGAGTGTCATGGGCTCTGTCATATGTTCCATGCAGGTCCATTGCTGTTTTCCCTATGTTAGCATGAGCGCACTGCAGTCCTTACTTTGCACACGTTACTACACACACATATTTTGCTTTGTGCCACTCTGTACTTTCACACAGAACTTACTGTTATTTTGTGTTCTATATTTTCCTGGGATTTAGTCTGAACACCGTAGACAAGGTCAAACAACAATGCCCCTTGTTATTCTGTTTTGGTCAGGCTATAGCACATAGACGAAACAAACACATGCAGCTATTGTTTGGGAACACATACTCTTTGGTCATATAGGTATGCGCAGACAGACAAAGACACAGACGAGATTGCGACTACACCTGAGATGTAGAACCTTCATCTGTGCATGCTAAGGTACGGGGTCTGCTGCAAACACCGAGAGGTCTTTGAATATATAATCACTTTGCTTCTGTAGAAGGGGAACGGGGTTAGCTTACTCTGTCTTGCACAATGTCAGCTCCCTTTATGATTTATGGATTAATTACTATGCTGACCGTATTTGTGTTAGGCATCTTCTTACTTATTGTGGCACGTATACTGCATAATAGAGCATGATAGTTAAAATAAATATTTTAAACTTTTCTCGTTTCTCTGTCAGATCTTATTGTGGACAAGTACAAGTGTGAGAGCAAATGGGTGAGTTCTGTCACCGTGATTCCTGAGAGGGTCGGGACTGTTGTGTTCTGGGGTGTCTAATCACTTGTTCCTCTGTTAGTGAGTAGGGGGGCAAGTGAGATACTATAGCTAGTCGGTGCCGGGCTCATGGGTGCTAAGGTGCTAGGATAACTCAGTCCCTGCCTACTAAGGTTCTATGGTCCCAAGTTAGTTCTGTGATTTCGCAGAATCTTAAACAGCTCTACTAGACAGGCCCAGGGCCAGTGTTATGCTGAAAACACTAAGAGCCTAATTAAGAGTCTGGTGGTCCGTGGACCGCCAGACTCGTGGTGGCGCGGTGGTGGCAGTCTTGCGTCCGCCACATGACGACCCTAGTGGTAGTGCCGGCCTGAAACTGCCGACTCTGCCAGGGAACCGCCGTTCCCTGGTGGTTGCGCGACGGGCAAGAGGCATCGATATGCTTGGCGGGACCGTCACGGTCCCGCCAAGCATATTACGACTTTCATCTCCGCCACTGATTTCATAGAGGTCTTTTCTCCATGAAAACAGTGGCAGAGATGAAATAAAGGGGCCCTGCAGGGCCCCCTTGTGCCTTACACCTTGTGGATGCACACAGGTGGGCGCAAAATGTGCCCCCCTGTGAACTTTTTTGGGGGTTCCCATTGTGGTGCCTATTTCATAGGCACTGCCATGGGAACGACAAAGGATTCGCCCACAAATTTTAAAAAAAAGTAATTATTTAGCAGGCGGTTCTCGCGCAGGTTTGGCGGTGCGGCGTCGGGCGGTCCCGCTTCCGCACAGTCAAACTCATAATCGGCCCCTTAGAATACAGTGAAAACACCTACACACTCTAGGGTACACTATGGGTCTGGGTACCCCGATGATTGGCATGATCTACCCCATAAGTCCCTAGTACATAAGAGGAAAAGGGGATTAAAACTATCTTTAAGTCCCTAGTATATTATAGGGCATGGCAGTTTAGAGGCCAGCAGCCCTTTCTGAACTTGCATGTGTGCACTTCTGAGAGCCTGAGCTGATTGTAAAAGCAGCCCTGTGTTGCAGAACTGCTTTTAAATGTAAATTGTGCCCAAACTCAACTTTGGTGTTAGGGGCACTTAAAAATTAATAACCTATGATATTTTGGCATATTAGGTACCCCCAGGGTCTCCTCTAGGAGTCCCAGGGGTGAGGGATCAGGTACTTATAAGGAGGTTTTATATGCTCTGGGGATTGAGAAATTGCACATTTCACTTCCCCCATTGTAGTAAAGTGCTTCCCAAAAACGACTTTTGTGGTAGGAGCACTGTGGAGTGAAGGTCTTCATTATTTTTGTATATTCAGGACCCCTAAAGTCTCCCCTAGGAGTTCCAGGTGTGGGGGTTCAGGTAGCTATAAGCAGTGTCCTTATAAAAGCAGTGTTATAGGCCCAGGAGTTGGAGAAATTGGACATTTCAGTTTCCCATTGTAGATCCCCAGCCACATAGGTTAACATTGCAATAGTTTATGAATTCATAAGTACGGCAAGGGACGATCGAAAAATATCGATCAAGGACTTAGGAGAATGGTATTGATAAACCCAACAATATGCTGTTGTTGAATTTTTCTTAAAATGTACACAAAATAAGTTATAAGACTTTCTTGTCTGTAAGCCAAAATTCAGCCTTCCAGTAGTCTGCCCTGGTCAGAGTTAAGTGGATTAGGCAGACTGCTTTGATGTAGTGATAAGTGGCACCCACGGAGAAAGGCTATCTCTTGTAAGAGGACCCTGCTCCACAGGAATGCCAGAGCAGGGGGGAGGGGTTGTAAAGCATCAGCTTCAAAGGCAGAAGGGAAAGGCAAAGACAGCCAGGTCCATCTACCTCTCTTCAGTCTGAACCCAGCCAGATGGAAGGCTTAAGGAAGGAATTTGCAGATGTCAGGGGGAGGGAGACTATGGAAATGAGCCATCCTGGAGGTTGATTTAGCTAGATCTTGCTTCTATGCTGTGACTTCTGCCATATTGAATTTTGTAAGAATAGCGCTTTCTGGGAAACCATTGTGCCACACTTTGGAAGAAATGGTCATGCTCTTGGGTGTTGCCCTGCATCTCATTGGAGAGGAGTGCCCTCCTGCTTGACCCCAGAGAACACTGAATAAGTATATGAGAGGGACAGAGCCTCTCAGATCTGCTGCTTGAAACAAGAGAAGAAGAAGGGGCCATGCTGGAAGTTTGACTTGCACCAACCAGGCCCTGCACTCTGACTGACTGCGCCTGCTGCACAATCTGGAACTACAGCCCTATGGACCTAACTTACTTCAAGAAGATTAAAGAGTGAACTCCCTGCAAGCTACAGGTTAACAGAGCTCACCTGAACCATCACCACCAAGAATCCCCAGCCTGGAGTGCGTCCAGTGGATTTGTAAGGGTTTGTCCAAGTGGATTGTGGGAACTGATGTCCCAAACTTTCAAGGACCATCTTAGAGATTCCAGACACTTGTATTGTGTTTTGGACACTTTGAGACCCTAAAAGGAACTTCAGGAAGATGTTCCAGATGTTTGGAGACGTTTGGAGCAACTTTGGAAAAAAAGCTGCATAAGTGGACTGACCCGACCTGGTCAGCCAAGCTGGCGATCCTCAACCGCGAGCTGGCCTGCCCTCCAGGTTCGTCCCACTGAAAAGCTCTGGAGTTCCGACTTCCAAAGTTTGACGAGAGCTCGGAGACAGTCAAGCCGGCGAACCGTCACCGAACCTTGCCTGGTGAAGAGCATCGAGGGACCAGGTGGAATAAGCTCTGTAAAAGTTTCTAAGTCTGAAGGTCACAGACTTGACCGGCTCCATCCATGAGAGTCAAGCCGCCCACCTTCAACCGCGAGCCGGGCTGGATCTCTGGTTCGTCACACTGAAAAGCTCCGGAGGTCTGTCTTCCATAGTTTGACTGGGAGCTCGTCGAAAGTCAAGCCGGCGAACCCTCAATGAATCCGGACTGGTGGAGAGCATCTAGGGACCCCAGCAGAAAAAGCTCCAGGAAAGTTTCCAAGTCAGAAGGTAAAAACTTTGACCGAGGCCTGCCGCGAGGGGTAGCCGCACAGGGCTCCATCGTGGTGAGCCTGAAACTTTGACTTTGTCCTGGTCTAGCGTGACCAGATCTCCCTATAGGCACTATAGGTTTCTATGTGCTCTATGGTACTAAATCTTTGAAAATTCATAGCTCCGGTTCCCTACATTGGATTTTTTTTATTTTGGTGTCATTTTAAAGATACAAATATTTCCTATTTTTATAAATTGGTGTTGGTTTTTATTGTGTGTTGTGTCTTAATTATTTACTGAATTTGTGTTTTTAAATGCTTTATATACCTGTCTCTGAAGTTAAGCCTGCCTGCTTAGCCAAGCTACCAAGGGTTGAGCATGGGAATCATTCTCTGAGATCTATTCTAAGCCCTAGACTGTGTTGGTGGCCTTATTGCTAGTGGTAGATATATATTTACCACTACTAATAACCCACTTTCCAACATTTGGTGTTCAGCCGTGTAGATGAGGACTTGTGTTAAAAAAACACCTTTCAGTAAAGTGAATTAAGATTTTAAAAATCCTCTAAATTGTCTTAGAACAAAACTTTTGAGTTTGATTTTTGTCATTTGGACTAAACTGTTTTTAATCCATTGTTTTGATTTTTCCAAAAATGTTCTTAGTCTGTTTTGCTAGTTGTTGTGACCCAAAACTAGGGAACCATGGAACTAGACCTAGCTAAACTGCCTAAACTCAAGATGGCTGAGCTTGGGGTGCAGTGTAGGCTTAGGGGACTTCCTGCATCCAAGATGATTAGGAAGACAGCAGATGAGGGCATGCTTAGTCAAGAGATTTGGTCTAACTCTACAGCAGTACAGGGTAAAATTCAGAGACAACCAGAAAGTGGGTGCAAAGTCTTGGGTAGACTTTTTGAACATCTCAGTGAAGGCACTAGAATGCTGGATTGTTGATAACAAAGTTAACACATATGAGGGATTGTATAATTTGTTTTTGAAAGAACACATTTTGGCTCAATGTGATGATGAGAAGTTATGCCAGTATCTAGTTGACTGAAAACAGTCTGATCACAGAGAGCTTGGAGAAGCAGCTGATGAGTGGGTTAGGACCCAGGTTCTCACACAGCCCCAGGGGTATCGACTGCTGAAAGAGGGTGTTATGCCCACCAAGACTTAAGGAGAACGGTGGTAAGCATACCACAGGTACTCCCTTAGTACCCCAGAATCCTACCAAGGAGAAGAGTAGCTCCCCTCACCTCTGAGAATCAGAGGAGAGGCAAGGGGACCTAGAGCTAAAAAAGCACTTGGATAACAGGGTGTGTTTTGTCTGCCAGCAATCTGGGCACTTTAGGGGTGATCCCGCCTGTGCCAAGAAGGTGGTAAGCACTTGCCTGGCCAGTGTAGCCATGAAGGAGATTTCCTCAGATGAGGAGATCCTCCTAGCATGTTGTTGGGAGACAGGGGCAAACGGTAAACTGGTGATCCCTGAGGGTGGGAGTAGGCACTTTCACCCAATTCAGGTAAATGGGATCCTTGCAAATGGCCTGCAAGACACCTGTGCCAGTCACATGGTAGTGAGTGATAGGTTGGTGTCCCCAGACAAATATGTGCCAGGAGAGGCAAGGACAGTAAGGGTAGCCCCAGGGGAGGTCAATACCAAACCTGTGGCCTTAGTTTCCCTGGAGAGGGAGGGTACTCTTAGCTGGCATAAGGTGGTAGTCAGTGCAGATCTCCCCTTTGATTGTCTCCTTGGCAATGGCCTCCCAGAGGTTGGTCTGGTCCCAAGTAGGCCGTCGCCCAGGGGGCCCTCCTACCCAAAGGTCCTGGGGATCCAGTCCCTGCAGTTAGCCAACTGTGGTTCCAAAAGAAAGGGAAAAAGAAAAGGAAGGGTAAGCCACTCTTGAGGAGAGTTCCAGTGGGCACTGGTGAGGCTGTACCTGACCCCAAGGAAGTCCTGAGCAGTCAGGTAGATGTGAGGAAGGAGGGTTTCTCCCCCGTCCTGACAGAAGGGAGAGTGGAAGGAGGGTGTCAGCCACAAACAGCAAGAGAGTTGCCAGGAACCCACGGTTGGCCCTAAGTCAGCTCACCCACCTGTTGATGGAGAGGTTAGGATGTGGTTGTGGATACTGATAGCTGTCAGCAGTCTCTGCTGGGTGCTGGGCTTCATGGCAGCACTGTCCTTGGCATGGGAGGTAAACCCAATGGCCCAGAGTAAGTTAGGCCCACTGACCCTGTTGGTCATGGTGGGGTTGCTCAAGTGTTGGGTAGCGTCTGTGGATAAGCTGGGGGTTACCCTAGCACTGTTGGGGATAGAGGAGGGGTACCCCTCACTACCCCACCAAAGAGAGAGGAAGAAAATGGAACAGCTGAGTTGAAGGTTAGGTTTAAAATGGGTCTTGTTACTGTAGAGTTGGGTCAGCCTCCTTGGGGAACTAACCTTAGTAGGAGTATATAAGGCCAAGTAGGCCCTGCAATGGCCCTGACTGATTTCTGCACTTTCTTCCTTGCCTGACAGACCAGGGAAGACTCTCCCTGGGATGAGCTGAGTCTCCTGGGCTGTTGACTGGGGGGTTGTGTTGGAAATCAGGACCTGTTTGCAGTGTCCCCTCACTTTTTGCACCATTTGAGACCCCTGGATGCTGGTTTTCTAACTCTGAAAGTGCCCTGGGCTCTGCTAGGTAGGCCCAGGTCCAGTGCTATGATGAAAACACTTAAAATACAGTAAAAACACTTACACACACTAGAGTACACTATGGGTTAGGGTATTCCGGTGATTGACAAGACCTACCCTAAATGTCCCTAGCACATAATAGGGCAGGGGGATTAAAATTACCTTTAAGTCCCTAGTATATAATAGGGCATGGATGTTTAGAGGCCAGGAGCCCTTTCTGCACTTGCATGTGTGCACTGCTGAGAGCTTGAAGTCATTTTAAAAGCAGACCTGTGTTGCAGAACTGCTTTCAAATGTAAATTGTGCCCAAACTCGACTCTGGTGTTAGGGGCACTTAAAAAGTAGTAACCTACTATATTTTGGCATATTAGATACCCCTAGGGTCTCCCCTAGGTGTCCCAGAGGTGGGGGGTCCTTTATAAAAGAGGTTTTATATGCCCTTGGGATAGAGAAATTGCACATTTCTCTTCTCCCATTGTAGTAAAGTGCTTCCAAAAATTGACTTTTGTGCTAGTGGAGTGATGTGTCTATATTATTTCTGAATATTCAGGACCCTTAATGTCTCCCGTAGGTGTCCCAGGGGTTGGGGGTCAGGTATCTATAAGCAGGGTGCTTATAAAAGCAGTTTTATAGGCCCTGGTGTTGGAGAAATTGGACATTTCATTTTCCCCATCGTAGATCCCCAGCCACATAGTTTAACATTGCAATAGTTTATGAATTCATAATTACCACAAGGGACGACCGTAAAATATCATTCAAGGACTTAGGAGAATGATATTGATAAATCCAACAATATGCTGTTGTTGAATTTATCTTAAAATGTACAGAAAAAACGTTTTAAGACTTTCTTGTCCAAAAGCCAAAATTCATCCTTCCAGTGGTCTGCCTTGATTGGTCCGAGTTAAGTGGATTAGACTGGGTGCTTTGATGACGTGATAAGTGGCACCCAGGGAGAAAGGTTCTCTTGTAAGAGGACCCTGCGCACAGGAACGCCAGAGCAGGGGGGAGGAGTTGTAAAACATCAGCTTCAAAGGCAGAAGGGAACAGGGAGGGGCAACCAGGTCCATCTACCTCCCTTCCACTCTGAACCCAGCCAGATGGCAGGCTTAGGGAAGGAATTTGCAGATGTCAGGGGGAGGGAGACTATGGAAATGAGCCATACTGGAGGTTGGTTTAGCTAGCTCTTGCTTCTCTGCTGAGACTTCAGCAATATTGAATTTTGGAAAATATTGCTTTCTGGGAGACCATTGTGCCACACTTTGGAGGAAATGGTCATGCTCTAGGGTTTTTGCCCTGCACCTCATTGGACAGGGGTGCCTCCCTGTTTGACCTCAGAGAACACTGAATAAGTATCTGAGAGGGGCAGAGACTCTCAGAGTTGCTGCTTGAAACAAGAGAAGAAGAAGGGTCTATGCTGGAAGTTTGATTTGCACCAACCAGGCCCTGCACTCTGACTGACTGCGCCTGCTGCACAGTCTGAAACTACAGCTCTGTGGACCTAACTTGGTTCAAGAGGATTAAAGAGTGGACTCCCTGCAAGCTACAGGTTAACAGAGCTCACCTGGACCATCACCACCAAGAGTCCTCAGCCTGGAGTGTGTCCAGTGGATTTGTAAGGGTTTTGTCCAAGTGGATTGTGGGAACTGGAGTCCCAAACTTTCAAGGACCATCTTGGAGATTCCAGAACCTTGGATTGTCTTTTGGACACTTTGGGACCCCAAAAAGGAACTTGAGGAAGAAGTTCCAGAAGTTTGGAGCAACTTTGGAAAAAATGCTTTATAAGTGGACCGACTCGACCTGGCTAACCAAGCCGGCGACCCTCAACCACAAGCCAGCCTGCCCTCCATGTTTGTCCCGCTGAAAAGGTCTGGAGGTCGGAGATCCAGATTTTGACTGGGAGCTTGTCGAAAGTCAAGCCGGCGAACCCTCTGTAGTACTAGAGCACTCCCATGTATTGGGACCACGTGATGACCTTTGACTACCATTATTTTAATTGACTTTTGGTGTTTTACTTTATCCTAGCCTGAATGTACGACATCATGTTTCCTGCATGCATGTTTCCTTGAAGATTTCTTTTGTGTCTCATTGTAGTTTTAGAGTGATGCTAGAAGATTAGAGTAGAATAGCCTTGCCATGAACAAAATGTGTGGGATGTGCATTTAAAAGCATGAGAGAGAGAGAGAGAGAGAGAGAGAGAGAGAGAGAGAGAGAGAGAGAGGTGTGGAATGTACTTCTTGGTCTCGAAGTGCAGTGTTATAAGCAGTGGTGCACAAATGTGCATTATGTTGTACATTGGGAGGTGAAGTGTGTGATGCTATAGGCAGTGGTACACAAATGTGAATTGTGTTGTACATTGGGAAGTATTATGAAGTTCTTACTATTGGCTTTGACATGCCCTCATGCCATCTTGAATTCTGACTCTGTCTAGCTTGAGCTTCACGCACACAGGCAGGCCCCCAGATTTCTCATGTTGTTTAGGCTATTCACGTTCAAGGTTGTTTTGCTTTTGGAGATTGTTGACTGTACTGCTGGAGACTTTCATAAGCTTCGTTAAGATAAAGACTGGAATACGTGAGAGCGCAAAAGGAACGTGAGAACTCTTTTGCCTTTGGAATGCTTGCATGGAAAGTGGCCAACTACAATAAGTTTCCTTGGCGCAGAGGAGGGCCTCTCGGTACCTTCTAGTGTGTTTTGAGATTATACAGCTGGGGTTTGCTGACTTAGAATCTGTGATTTGTTTGGAGTCCGAATGGGGACGGACGTGTCTACTTCGGCAGAACCCAGTTTTCTGAGGCTCTAAACCCCGCCTATGAATCCCCCAGTCTGAAGTGGGCTAAGATGCAGTGTTTGCAGCTGGTGAGGTGTTTTATTCTTGAGTATTGACTTTGTGATGTGTGAGTGAGTCTGTGTGCACATCCCAGTCTCCAGTTGTTATAATCATCTGAGGTGTTTTCATTGTGATGTGTGACTGAGTCTGTGTGCACATCAGAGTCTTCAGTGGTTGTAATCAACTGATGTATTTAGTGTATATATGTTTCTGATTTCTTGGAATGGACGTCCATCATATTATTATCCACACATTTAACAGTTGCATTTGCCTACTTATAAGTGTGATATTATTGCTTGCAAATATATATACATATATATATCTCTATATGCATTTGAATGTTGTTCATTTGACATCTGGGAAAGCCAGTTGGTAGAGAGTGTTGCATGAATAAAACCCCATGCCTTATTCTGAGAACAGTCTTTTGATGTGTTTAATTTTATGAGAGTGAAATCCCTTTCCTGGTGGTGTTTTGTTTTTATTGCTTCGTCGTGTTTGAGCCTCCGTGTGGGAGGGTGGTATTTTCTATTATTTTGGAGGGCAAAGCAATACACCCTCACCGAACCCAGCCTGGTGAAGAGCATCGAGGGACCCCCGCGGAAAAAACTCTGTAAAAGTTCTAAGTCCAAAGGTAAAAGACTTGACCGGCTCCAACCACAAGAGTCAAGCCGCCCACCTTCAACTGCGAGCTGGCCTGGATGCCTGGTTCGTCCCGCTGAAAAACTCCAGAGGTCTGACTACCATAGTTTGACCAGGAGCTCGTCCAAAGTCAAGCCGGCGAACCGTCACCGAAACCGCACTGGTGGGGAGCATTGAGGGACCCCGGCAGAAAAAGCTCCAGGAAAGTTTCCAAGTCAGAAGGTAAACACTTTGACTGAGACTAACCGTGAGGGGAAGTCATGCAGGGCTACGTCGCGGTCAACCTGAAACATTGACCTTGTCCCGGTCTAGCGTGACCAGATGTCCCAATAGGAGCTGTAGATTTCCATGTGCTATATAGTGCTAAATCTTTGAAAAATCATATCTCTGGTTCCCTGCATTGGATTGTTTTTGTTTTGGTGTCATTTTAAAGATAAACATGTTTCCTATTCTTATAAATTGGTGTTGAATTTTTATTGTGTGTTGTGCCTTAATTATGTACTGAAATGGTGTTTTTAAATGCGTTACATATCTGTCTCTTAAGTTAAGCCTGCCTGCTCACAGCCAAGCTACCAAGGGTTGAGCATGGGAATAATTTTCTGAGACCTATTCTGAGCCCTAGACTGTGCTAATGGTCTTATTGCCAGTGGTAGATATATATTTACCACTACTAATAGCCCACTTTCCAACAGCACCCCAATGCGTTCACACAAAGGAAATTTAGCAAGTATTGCCATAGTGATAATACAGTATTTAGATTTTTAATGTCAGCATGTTTCTGCCTTTTTTGGGGGAGGGTTGACATGGGGAGAGCAGGCCGACACCTGAACCTAGTTTCCTAGTTTCAAAGTCTGCAGCTCTGGATGTTATGTTACATCCTTTTTCCCAAACAATCACCATTGGTTGTATCCAAACGTGGCAACTTTAAAAACATGCAAGTGTTTAAGAAATGACTGAATCAGTCTCAACCCTACTGGCCCTTTCATACCATATGGTATTTATATTTTTGATATCGGCATGTCTCTGCAGTTTTTGGGGTTGGCATGGGGAGAGCACACTGAAACTTGACCCTGGTTCCCCAGTTCCAAAGTCAGCAGCTCTGGATGTTATATTATATCCTCTTTCCAAAACAATTGGCCCTGTTTGCATCCAAACGCGGCTACTTTAAATACATTAAAATGTTTAACAAATGACTGACTCAATCCCAGCCCAACCAGCCCTTTAAAAATCAAACGGTATTTATATTTTTGAGAATGGCATGTCTCTGCATTTGTTGGCACTTGGAGAGTACATGGAGGATGTGCTCATGTCAGATGTGCGCATTTGTAACCTTTAAAAAGCGTACAGCTTATGGCCACTTTTATTTTTAATTAAATTCGGATTTGTAATTACTTTTGTTAAATAAGTCGACATGTAAATGCTTTGACATTTTCCTTTTCCTCGTTTTTCACAGCAATACGATAAAACTTGTTGCGTGTAGGTGGTTAGATTAGTGCTTACCTGTAAACCCAACGTTTCTGGAAAACGGTTATGGTGTCAGCAGATGGTTTTCTATTACAAAGGGGTTATATTGGTCAATGGGGAGTTTGTCATTACGGTTGGCCGCATACACCCCTTCCTCATCTGCACAGAGAAACTAATAAAACAACTACAGATGGTGCTTTTCAGATTGATGTCGTGGAAGACAGGCTTAGGCATTTCGCACACACACTCTCTCTTTACCACCAGGGAATTTTGGATTCTTGCTAAGTATTAATGTGCACGGCAAGACTTCAGCCCGGTTCCCCAGTTCCAAAGTCTGCAGCTCTGGATGTTATGTTACATCCTCTTTCACAAACAGTCAGCATTTTTTGCATACAAACCCAGCAACTTTAAAAAGATTCAAATATTTAACAAATGACTGATTCAATCCCAGCCCTTCCAGCCCTTTCGCAACCATGCAGTATTTACTTTTTTGAAATTGCCATGTCTCTGCCTTCTTTTGGGGGCCAGCCCCTACACTTGTAAGGATGGGTCATGGCTGATTTTGTAAACCATGTTTTGAAACAAAATGTTGCTTTCTCATGTCCAACATAAAGCTTCATTCTTAAGCTTCATTTTCATACTGTGTTAGTGTAGGGAATGTTTTCCCAAGGTCTCACTTATTGGGGCCACAATGTGATTGTCATGAGACCTTAACCTTGAATAGTAGCGATATCTGTACTAATTATTAAGGTGTCTCAGGATCACCAGGGATGGGAACTTTATTATGTTGATCTGTGGGACTGTGCTGAATAATGAAACTGTAGAAACTGTATGATTTATTGTTTAATTTGAATGGTTTAATGCATGAGATCCTAATATAGTCGTATCCATGTATAGTGTCCTTATAAAAAGCACCCTTTTTAGGTCGAGCCTAGGCAGCGCATGGGCTGTCTCTTCGAGCCATACTGCATCTACTCTGTGGGCTTACAGCACGCCCATTGCTTTTCATCGGTATCTTCGTGGGTCCTTCAGAAAATGTTTGCTTCTCTGTGACTAATGTGTGTATTTGGTCCCTCCTTTTGGTGTTTTGCTCCCTCCCGTCGAGCAGTGACCTATTACTTGTATTCTTTCGCTTTTGGTAATATGTGTTTGTGTACTTGCACTTCTTTTTTAGTTGTTTTCATTGCAGCTTGGGAATGTTCCCTTTTGTTCCTTTTTCGCTGGGATTCCGTGTGCCCGTCGGGCTAGTTGTTAATCTTGGATTACTTTTGGTTTTCAAAACCAACACTCGCCGTGAACTTTTTCCCCTTGTTTCTACATTTTGCTTTTTTTTTCGCAAGCACGCCATCTAAACTCCCGACCTCCACCCACTTTCGGCTGCGTTTCTTCTTCAAGATCACTCTGGATGTTATACTACATTCTTTCTCCCAAACAATCATCATTTTTGGCATCCCAAAACGGGTATTTAGAAAGTATTGCCATAGTGATAATATGGTATTTACATTTTTAATATCAGCATGTTTCTGACTTTTTTAGGGAAGGGGGTTGTGACGGGGAGAGCACGCCAAGACTTGAACCCGGTTCCACAGTTCCAAAGTCGGCAGCTTTAGATGTTGTGTTACATTGCTTTCCCAAACAATCAGCATTAGTTGTATCCGAATGCAGCAACTTTAAAAACATTCAAATGTTTAACTAAAGACTGATTTAATCCCAGCCCTACCGGCCTATTCGAAACCATACAGTATTTACTTTTATGAAATCGGCATGTCTCTGCCTTTTTTGGGAGGGTTAATTTGGTACGGGGAGAGCACGCCAAAACTTGAACCCGGTTCCCCAGTTACAAAATTGTCAGCCCTGGATGCTACATTTTTTGGGGAGTCATCCATTACAACGCACGCATTACAACGCAATGCCTTTACAACGCATCCATTACAACGCAGACACTATTACATCGCATGCCGTTACAACTCACATACCTTTACAACGCATGCCATTACAACGCATTGGTAAGTATAGTATGGTAAGTATATAGATAGGTTGTGGTAGTCTTTTTTAATTAATACTCAGGTATTATAATTAATTATAGTTTATATTTATTAAAAGGGAGATTTATATTAAATAAATACTAGATAATATTATAAACTGTTGTGGTAGTTTAATTTAATACTCAGGTATGCCAGCTGACATACCGGGGGCCAGAGGGAGCTCTGAACTCCATTTCCCAGCACCCTTAGCGGCAGGAAAAGCCGCCGACGTACAAACCGCTGCGCCAGGAGGCGCAGAAAAGGCTCACGAAACTCCCGCAGCGCGCGCGCCAGCTGACATACCGGGGGCCAGAGGAGCTCTGAACTCCATTTCCCAGCACCCTTAGCAGCAGGAAAGGCCGCCGACGTGCAAACCGCCGCGCCAGGAGGCGCAGAAAAGGCTCACGAAACTCCCGCAGCGCGGGGCGCCAGCTGACATACCGGGGGCCAGAGGGAACTCTGAACTCAATTTCCCAGCACCCTTAGCGGCAGGAAAGGCCGCCGACGTACAAACCGCCGCGCCAGGAGGCACAGAAAAGGCTCACGAAACTCCCGCTGCGCTGGACGCCAGCTGACATACCGGGGGCCAGAGGGAGCTCTGAACTCCATTTCCCAGCACCCTTAGCGGCAGGAAAGGCCGCCGACGTACAAACCGCCGCGCCAGGAGGCACAGAAAAGGCTCACGAAACTCGTGCAGCGTGGGACGCCAACTGACATACCGGGGGCTAGAGGGAGCTCTGAACTCCATTTCCCAGCACCCTTAGGGGCAGGAAAGGCCGCTGACGTACAAACCACCGCGCCAGGAGGTGCAGAAAAGGCTCACAAAACTTTCGCAGCGCGGGACGCCAGCTGACATACCGGGGGCCAGAGGGAGCTCTGAACTCCATTTCCCAGTACCCTTAGCGGCAGGAAAGGCCGCCGACGTACAAACCGCCGCGCCACGAGGCGCAGTAAAGGCTCACGAAGCTCCCGCAGCGTGGGACGCCAGCTGACATACCGGGGGCCAGAGGGAGCAGCTCTGAACTCCATTTCCCAGCACCCTTAGTGGCAGGAAAGGCCGCCGACGTACAAACCGCTGCGCCAGAAGGCGCAGAAAAGGCTCACGAAACTCCCACAGCGCGGGACGCCAGCTGACATACCGGAGGCCAGAGGGAGCTCTGAACTCCATTTCCCAGGACCCTTAGCGGCAGGAAAGGCCGCCAACGTACAAACCGCCGCTCCAGGAGGCGCAGAAAAGGCTCACAAAACTCCCGCAGCACTGGAAGTGCGCGGGCGTGTCCGGGTCAAGGGCGGGCCTGTCTGCGCCCGTCAGCGCCAGACAGAGGCAGGGCAGGGCCACCCCTCTTGGACCCTCACTGACGGGGTCCTAAAGGAAAAATTATAGGAAAATCTTTTTATCGATACTGTGGGGACTATCTCATAATTCACTGGGCTTCGCTTTAAAGCTCACCATCTTTGTGCGACCACCAAAATGGGTAAAGAGAACCATCTGACAAATCTATGGGCCCAGGGAGCGTAAGAAAAATCCCAAGACATGCTGCTGAGAACTATACTTTATCTGAGATAGATGAACTAGTAGAGGAGGTAGAGGTTCTCTTGGCTCCCCATCCAAAATCATCTGGCTCAAAGAACAAGAGCAAGGAAAAATCCTCACTGGTGAAATGTCCTTCAAATCCCAAAACTATAGTTTCCTATTTTGGGCCCTCCGTAGCCCCAACTTCAGTTACTACCTCCCCTAGCCAAAGCCCACGCACCGAGCACCAGCAACAATGCTCACACAGTACGATAGATCCCATTAAAAATGGTTCTGATCGTTATGTCATCAATGTTGATTGTGCGAATAAATACCTGCCCCTGGACAATCAGGTGATCGGAGCAATGGACCCTCCGCACTCATTGAGAGTATCGCCCTCCCCGGAGGCAGTTGCATCCTCGACGAATCGGGGCCTGGCTGAACAATTGAATGCCCTTAAGCAGGAGGTCCTATCGCTAAAAATGGGAATGGAAAAGATGGCAAATTGTCATGGGTACTCAAGTTCTGGCTCAGACAACTCATGTACGGAAAAGCGCCCTTCTACCCACAGGGTTCCATTGGGTTGTTCGCTCCCAGCGCTGTCGCAGGAGATATTATACCAAGGCCTTAAGGGTATCCCTGCTTGATCATGGCTGGGAGGATATGGAGGGTTCAGTGTAAATTCAGGAGTGTACTGCTGTTGTTCATAGTACCTGAATATGTTTGTGTGTCTTAAAGCAAGAGTATGCTTGTCATTGACATGTATGTACGAGCTGAAGGTACAGTTGGACACATTCTGAATTAACAAACACCGCAATCAGGCATTAGGGTAAAGCGGCACTGTTCTTTGCCACAATGACTTAGCACTAACTCATTAAGAACTTCATCTCCCATCGGGCCATGCTTCGCGCTTACGTTCTTGTCGGCGTTGGTCTCTGGAGGGTATATAATCACTCCCACCGATCACGCCCTTTGCTAGGCAATCCGCCTATCATCAAGAGATATTTTCCGCTCCTGCCTTCCGGATCCAGCCCCTGCCGGAAGACTTCCCCGACTGGACTCCTGTCGTCGAGGGACGCCCATCGGACCTCCGATCCTGCCGTCGAGGGACGCCTATCCGAACTCCGCTCCCTTCATCTGTTCTGCTCCAGCTCCGGGGAAGCGGTCATGTACAACAGGGAGGATTCCCCAGTCAGCTAAGTCAGCGCAGCCGAGGCCTCACGTGCGCGTGACTAATTGCATTCTTAAATTGACACTTAACCAAGTGTGCTGGGCATTACGGGCTGATGTGATATTCAAATAGTTATTCAAGGGGTATTAATCTTTAGTCGCTTCTGTGCCAGCACGTGTTAAGGAACTATTAACATTGTTGAAACCGCATGTTATGCAGCTTCTTTACGAACTCTTAACCCTTTCCAAACCACAGGTAATGCAACCTTGAGAAGGCAGTACAACCTACTAACACCTTTACAAACCTGCATGTGACGCAGCTCTAGGAAAGCAGGAAGGAACTTTCAATAGAGAGGCTTTAATCTCTATGGACTTAAGTTTCACTGCGTTTCCTGTTCGTCCACGTTTGTCTAACAAAAACACCCAGCTTTAGCTTTTATGTAAGTGGTTTATTCGCATCAGCTGAAGTACGCAAGTTTGAGTGTAACCTAATCCACACCTAACTCCCTGTATGTTTGTTGAGTGGGCGGTTGAGGAGGCTAAGCGTGCTGATACTCTCTTGTTCTTCTCTTACACAGCCTTTAGACGCTCCCTGGGTCTTCCAGTCCCTGCATTCACCAGCTCCAGGAAGAATAACCGGTGAGGGAGGTCCGCTACCCGTGCAAGCTGTCTTTTATCATTTTGTCCCAACCCCCATTCCCCTTGACGTACTTCTCGGGGAGCAATTTACTGTTCTCCGTGGAGAACGGCATTGGGAGTGGTCGGACTGTCATCTTCATTGCTCCTGCTGTGCCTAGATACATCAGGTTAGTGCACGTGTGTGTTTGGCTTCTGACAGATTGCCTAGCCCACGTACTTACCTAGCCCGAGCGATGGATGCTAATCGGATCCTCACGACGGTTCTAGAAACCATTACCAGTCTCCAGGTAGAGGTACAAGCATCCCGGGCAGAAAGCCAAGAGTTGCGTAAAGAGTTAGGGTCGGTTCGTAGAGAGGTAGCTGGGTTGGCTAGGAAAGGAAAAACTGAGGGTGGAAAAATACACTTAAAACCTTGGACCTTGCCCCCACCCGGTACCACGTCAGGGACTTCCACCACTAATCATAGTTCAATTCCCTCACTCATGAGTAGTGGGGGAAATGCCGCAGGGGAAAGTACTTTTTTCTCCAGATAATCATGTTCAAAAAGGTGTAACACACACACAGACACAACCTATCCAGGTAATTCATGCTCCACAAATTCCTCTTGCAGCCCCAGAACGGTTTTATGGTGACCCTAAGAAACTTAGTGTTTTTCTACATCAATGTAGACTCCATTTCCTCTGCAAGGCAACCGCCTTTCCTGATGATCAAACCAAAACAGCTTTAGTACTTTCTTACTTGGGCGGTAACGCTGCTAGCTGGTCAATTCCATTGATTGAACGTAATGACCCGTTATTGTATGATTTCCCTGGGTTCTGCACGGAAATGAGGAAACTGTCCGACCGAAAAACACATCTCCTTTCACTAGACCGAGAGTTGATTACCCTAAGATAGGGTTCGCAAGATTTGTTAACTTATTTAACCACCTTCAACTGTTTGGTGGTGGAAACAGAATGGCCAGTGGAAAAGAGGGCTTCTTTGTTCTACCAAGGTCTCCGTAGCGAACTCAAAGACGTCCTGGCCCAAGTGGTGAATCTTCCTACCTCCTGTGACGATCTCATAGACCTCACGGTCCAGCTGGACCATCGGCTTCAAGAAAGGAAGGGAGACCGCCATCGGGGAGAAGCCAAATTCTTGGTGGTACGTCCCAGAAACACACATGACGATGGACCCAAACCTTTTAATGGAACTGAACCCATGCAGGTGAATGGTATACGGGGGCTGCTGTCCTCAGAAGAAAGGGAAAAAAGAAGAAAACTCAAACTATGCATGTATTGTGGGAAAAGCAGCCACTTTGTCAAAGAGTGTAAAGCCCGGAACAAAACCTCTGGGTTTAAGAGCCCAACCCTTAACAAAACTCAAGCAGTGGTCCAACAAACCGAGGAGGAAGAGGTAACAACGGAAAACTGAAGTTCCCGAGGAAGGCTGAGGTCTCTTGTTCGGGACAAGAAACACCGAAGATCTCGTATTTAGCAAACACTCTGCAAAGCTCCGTCAAACACCTAAACATGCAGGTGACCTTGTGGATCCCCGAGGGTAATCAGGTAGAAGCATCGGCCCTACTAGATTCTGGGGCAACGGGCAATTTCATCGATCGCAATTATGCGCAGAGGTTACACGTTCCATGTATAAGGAAAAAGACGCCGGAACCTGTAAAGGCTGTGGACGGAACAGCACTCACTTCCGGACCAGTAAGATATCACACGGTCCCATTGGTCATGCAATTCGGACAACATTTTGAGCATATACATTTCGATCTCATCGATGCTCCCCAATTTAAATTGATCTTGGGTATGCCTTGGCTCACGTTGCACGATCCCCTGGTCCATTGGGCTGCTCGGTCCGTAACTATGAATTCTCAGTTTTGCCAAAACCACTGTACCAAGGATCAGGTATTGACACTACCTACTATAGAGAATCCTGCAAAATTACTCACCTTCGGCAGCGTCGCACTGCAGGCTTGCAGTGTGGTGACCCTACCAGACATATATCATGACTTTCAAAAGGTGTTCGATGAGCAACGAGCTAGCCATCTCCCACCGCATCGAGAGTACGACTGTCACATCGATCTGGTTCCTGGAGCTGCCATTCCATGTAGTCGCATCTATGCCTTGACGGAGCCAGAGACAAAACACCTACCTACTTACCTAGACGAACATCTCGCCTCCGGATTCATACGACCATCACAATCCCCAGTCTCATCGCCTCTTTTTTTCGTACCTAAGAAGGGGGGTGAGCTTTGTACCTGCATTGACTTTAGAGCAATCAACCGAGTGACCATAAAGAACAGGTACCCGCTTCCATTGATACCAGTACTTCTTGACCAACTAAGAGGGGCCACAGTATTCACCAAACTGGACCGTCGTGGGGCGTATCACCTAGTCCGTGTTCGGCAAGGTGATGAATGGAAGACGGCCTTCCGGACCAAGTTCGGCCTGTTCGAATATCAGGTGATGCCTTTCGGCCTGTGCAACGCCCCGGCAGCGTTTCAGTACTTCATGGACGATGTCTTACGGGGGTATCTGGACATCTTCTGTATAGTATATATAGATGACATCTTGATATACTCCGAAACCATTCAGGCACACGTAAAACATGTAAAGGCGGTACTGGAACGATTACAACAAAATCACCTGTTTGCTAAACTGGAGAAGTGCTTATTCCATACAACAGTCGTGGAATTTCTGGGCTATGTCATCAGCCCCCAGGGTATTCAAATGGATGAGAAGAAAGTGGCAGCAATTACACTATGGAACTCCCCGACCAGCGTCAAGGCCTTACAAAGCTTCCTCGGCTTTGCCAATTTTTATTGGCGCTTTATTAAAGGCTTTTCTGACATCATTCACCCCATCACTCGTCTTTTGCGAAAAGGCGTAGCTTTTACATCTTCTCCAGAGGCAGACATTGAAAAAACATTTCACACAAGCCCCCATTTTAAGACATCCGGACATTACACTCCCGTTTATACTGGAAGCCGATGCATCACATTATGCCATGGGAGGAGTGCTATCCCAGAGGCACCCAGACACCGGTCAACTTCACCCAGTAGCATTTTATTCTCGGAAATTCACTCCCTGTGAGCTAAATTATGGAATTACGGACAAGGAATTGTTAGCCATCAAACGAGCATTTGAAGAATGGCGCCACTACCTAATGGGGGCTCGTCATGTGATAGAAATGTATTCTGACCATCGAAATCTGCTATTCTTGACAACCGCCAGGGCCCTCACCGCTCGCCAGTTACGATGGTCCCTATTTTTTTCTGACTATGACTTTGTCATTAAATATCGCCCTGGACCACAGAACGGGAAAGCCGACGCCCTATCCAGAGCACCTGTCTCTCTCAATGATCAATCACAAGTGACACAGAAAAGCAGGAACCGCCACTGATCCTCTCGGAATCCTCCATAAACAAGGAACAACTCCTACTCGTCATCAAAGGAGAAGATTTTTTAATCAACCTACAGAACCAATTACGTACAGTTGATGCTAACTCATGGATATCAGAAGACCCCATACGGAGAACTCAAGAGAAAGGGCTCCTATACCACCAGAAGGCCTTGTTTATCCCAAGCAAACAGTTACAAGAACAAATACTGAGTTGGGTACATGATTCGTCCCTTGGGGGGCATACAGGGGTACATAAAACCATAGCAGCAATTCAACGATGTTTTTGGTGGTCCACAATACCACACGATGCGCGACAGTACATCAACACATGTGCCATTTGTGCGCAGGGAAAGGCCACGCACAGACCACCTGCCGGCTTGTTGCGCCCTATTCCCATACCACCGGCCCGTGGCATACGGTTTCTATGGACTTCGTAGTAGAAATGCCTCCCAGTGATGGAAATACCATCATCCTGGTGCTTATTGACCACCTAACCAAGATGGGTCACTTCATCGCCCTCTCCAAACTTCCCACGGCTATGGAACTGGCCATTGTATTCCAAAAACACATTTTGAAACTGCATGGAATCCCAGCCGTCTTAATCACGGACCGTGGGTCGCAATTCACGTCTCGTTTCTGGTCACACCTCTGTAAAACCATGCAAATCGACGCCCGGTTATCAACCAGCTATCACCCTCAAACGGATGGAAAAACAGAAAGACTGAACCAAACCATGGAGCAGTACCTCCGATGCTTGGCATTACAACATGGGGACGATTGGAACAAGCTATTGTGGATAGCCGAATTCGCCTACAATAATGCTGAACACTCATCATTAGGATGTTCTCCCTTCTTTTGCATGAATGGTTTTCATCCCAACATCCTACCCTTCGAATGGCCAGCCACCTCTCAACACCCTTCCATTCAGGAACACCACGAGCACCTTCGTAACGTTCTCCACACAGCTAAACAACAGTTGAGGAAAGCCCAAGATTCCAATAAACATTATGCAGACAAAAAACGCTCAACGGAACCATCGTACCAAGTGGGAGACCAGGTCTGGTTGACCACAAGACACTTAGCATTAAAAGGCAATCGTAAGTTGCAACCTAAATACGTTGGCCCATATGCTATCACACACATCATAAATCCCGTAGCCGTAAGGTTAGACCTGCCCCCCACTATGAAGGTCCACCCAGTGTTTCATGTGTCCCTTTTATGCCCATGTTCCCCAGAGATACGTTTAACGCAAGCACCACCGCCAGTGAAAATTGCGGGGGAGGTGGAATACGAAGTCAAACAAATCCTTGACTCCAAAATCATACATGGGCAGGTACACTACCTCATTGATTGGAAAGGGTTTGGGCCGGAGGAGGGGTCCTGGGAACCTGCTTGTAACCTACGATCCCCTACACTGCTGCGTAGGTTCCATGCCAGCTATCCTGCAAACCAGGTCATCCGCCAAGACGGCGGTCCTTGCGGAGGGGTACTGTCATGGGTACTCAAGTTCTGGCTCAGACAACTCATGTACAGAAAAGCACCCTTCTACCCACAGGGTTCCATTGGGTTGTTCGCTCCCAGTGCTGGCGCAGGAGATATTACACCAAGGCCTTAAGGGTATCCCTGCTTTATCATGGCTGGGAGGATATGGAGGGTTCAGTGTAAATTCAGGAGTGTACTGCTGTTGTTCATAGTACCTGAATGTGTATGTGTGTCTTAAAGCACTAGTATGCTTGTCATTGACCTGTATGTATGAGCTGAAGGTACAGTTGGACACATTCTGAATGAACAAACACCGCAATCAGGCATTAGGGTAAAGTGGTACTGTTCTTTGCCACAATGACTTAGCACTAACTGATTAAGAACTTCATCTCCCATCAGGCCATGCTTCGCGCTTACGTTCTTGTCGGCGTTGGTCTTTGGAGGGTATATAACCACTCCCACCGATCACGCCCTTTGCTAGGCAATCCGCCTATCATCAAGAGATATTTTCCGCTCCTGCCGTCCAGATCCAGCCCGTGCCGGAAGACTTCCCCGACCGGACTCCTGTCGTCGAGGGACGCCCATCGGACCTCCGATCCTGCCGTCGAGGGACGCCCATCCGATCTCCGCTCCCTTCATCTTTTCTGCTCCAGCTCCGGGGAAGCGGTCATGTACAACGGGGAGGATTCCCCAGTCAGCTAAGTCAGCGCAGCCGAGGCCTCGCACCCGCGTGACTAATTGCATTCTTAAATTGACACTTAACCAAGTGTGCTGGGCATTACGGGCTGATGTGATATTCAAATAGTTATTCAAGGGCTATTAATCTTTAGTCGCTTCTGTGCCAGCACGTGTTAAGGAACTATTAACATTGTTGAAACCGCATGTTACGCAGCTTGTTTACGAACTCTTAACCCTTTGCAAACTACAGGTAATGCAACCTTGAGAAGGCAGTACAACCTACTAACACCTTTACAAACCTGCATGTGACACAGTTCTAGGAAAGCAGGAAGGAACTTTCAATAGAGAGGCTTTAATCTCTATGGACTTAAGTTTCACTGCGTTTCCTGTTCATCCACGTTTGTCTAACAAAAACACCCAGCTTGTAGCTTTTATGTAAGTGGTTTATTTGCATCAGCTGAAGTACGCAAGTTTGAGTGTAACCTAATCCACACCTAACTCCCTGTATGTTTGTTGAGTGGGCGGTTGAGGAGGCTAAGCGTGCTGATACTCTCTTATTCTTCTCTTACACAGTCTTTAGATGCTCCTTGGGTCTTCCAGTCCCTGCATTCACCAGCTCCAGGAAGAATAACCGGTGAGGGAGGTCCGCTACCCGCGCAAGCTGTCTTTTATTATTTTGTCCCAACCCCCATTCCCCTTGACGTACTTCTCGGGGAGCAATTTACTGTTCTCTGTGGAGAACGGCATTGGGAGTGGTCGGACTGTCATCTTCATCGCTCCTGCTGGGCCTAGATACATCAGGTTAGTGCACGTGTATGTTTGGCTTCTGACACAAATATACTATCTGAAAAACTGGAGACACTGACTGAATCTGTATCTGTAGTACGGGGTGCGTTAAGGCCATGTTGGTATAGCGACCCACAGAACACTGCACCTAAAGAGCCCCTTAAGAGGCTCAGTAACGGGTCGTCTAATCCCCCCGCTGGCCATTTTACAAACTCATTCTCTTGCCCACAAAGCCAAAATAGGAAAAATACAATGAATAAGGACAATACACGCAAGCCGGGTCTGGTGGCTCAGTGGACTAAAGCAGCCACTGCGGGGGCCTGTGTTCGACCTCATGGTCACAGGTTCAAATCCCGGAGGGTCCACTCAGCCTTTCATCCATCTGAGGTCGATAAAATGAGTACCATTGAGTTGGGTAACAATAAACATCTGTTATCCAGCGCCAGGACACCTACGGGTAATCGTGCGCTTTACAAATACACCTGTTATGTTATGTTCACGCAAGAGAACCAACACACGCTAATACTGCCACGGCACCCAAAGCACCTTGGGTCTATAAGCCTTATACTCAACCCACAAAGAATCCCCACATAGGTGATATTAATAAAGGACCCCCCAGTATTCAAGGCTTTGACCTCTTTATGATTAATGTCCCAAAGCTCCAGAGCCCATCCACAGAAACTGATGAGGGTTTAGTCAATAAAGTAACCCATTGGATTCGTTTCAAAAGGGGCTGTCGATCGATCATAAGGGAGGACATAATAAGAGCAAAGATGTTCATAGCTGGAACATCTGAAAGGGACTACATAGGGGTCTCCTTTAGGGATCAAGCCCTAGCAAAAGATCTAATTGCGCTAGAACTTCACTTTAGACCAGACACAGATTTGCAAATATCATTAAAAATGAATCCCCGTGTAACACATTGGTCCCACCTCCCCTTAGCCACCAAAATCGATCCTCTAGTGCATTGAAGCCTATCCCTAGGGAAACTGCTAGTGCTAGTATTTCCAACACGTCAGACATTGACTGACTCACTATTCACTGCCCAGCTCCGTGTAGGCCGTTCCAACTACCTTGTATGTCACTGACCAGAAGACCTCTATCCTGTAATAAGGAAGGTAGAGTTGGGTTGTCGAGGCACAGGGGCCAAGAAAAAAACATTGTCATAGGGGGCACTCAGCACTCCAGGAAGACCCCAACAAGATGACAGCGCAGTCCTTACGGCCAACGGACGTTGAACACCTGAAACTTCTATCATGGAATGTTGCGGGCATTAAGTCAAAACTCTCTGAACCCGAGTGGGGCGCATTTATCGACTCTCATGATATCATTTTGCTACAAGAAACCTGGGCCACTAAGCTGATCCATCACCCAGGCTTTGTTGCAGTCCCATCCTTGGCAGGGCGTCCATCAGGTGGTCTCTTAATGTGGATAAGAATGGACCTATCCCTAGTGGTTAAAATTCTACCATCCACATCAAAAGATCTTCTTGCCCTCGAAATTAATATTAACACCAGGCTTGGTCCCACTCGTATAATTTTAGTAAATGTATATATTAGATCACTACCCTCAACCATACAAATCTCCAATAGTAACCGATCTTGATCATCTATTGGGTCAGTTTGCCTGTAAATCCTTAAAAATTGTAGCAGGAGATTTTAATACTTGTCTCCCCATATCTGCATGGTGTATACTTGACGACACATTGCCTCCCCATGAATTAAAAAAAATAACAAAATTGGCAAAGGTTTGTTCCCAAATTGTTGACCTCATCACTGATTTTGGCCTTAGAATAGCTAATGGTAACACTAAGGGGCCGATTCCGATCTCGGTCGGAGGCGCACCCAATACCATTCGGTCGGGAAAAAAGCCATGCGAAAGCCTGTTTCCCGACCGAACCGTGCGCTGAGTCCGGCCGAGCGAGTACGATGCGAGGTCGCCGACCGACTCGTCCGGGCGTCCCGACAGCTCCGACCGACTCGCTCGGACTCGAACCGCTCCGACCGACTCGGTCGGACCCGGTCGCACCGCGCAATGGAGACGTTTCCCGGCCGGGTAAGTACGATGCGCGCCGCGGGCAGATCCGACCGAGCCGCGCACTCCGGCTCGTACGAGCTGTCGGAGCCGTACTTTGGGGGTCCGTGTCGGACCCCCTGTACGGCGTACCCGTGCGGGCGCACACAGGGGGACCCAAGGGTCCCCCCTACCTGTGCGTGTACGCCGCGAAGCGCTTCGCGGCGTACTCGCTGTAGGGGCGCCCTTGTCCGCCTCGCACCCATTGAGGCAATGGGAGCCCGCGTACGCGTTGTGCGACCGGCTCCCATTGAGTTCAATGGGAGTCCGACCGACTCGTGTCCGATAACATACGGCCGCATCGTACTCGTTCGGTCGGACTGCACGGGTCCGATTCGGTCGGAAATCTCTCCGGGTCCGGCTCGGTCGGAGAGATTTCCGGCCCGAATCGGAATCGACCCTAAATCTGATAGCCCTCCTCACTTCACCTTCAATAGAGGTATTAGCGAAAGCAGAATTGATTATAGCCTAGTGGATAACGATCTCTGGCTAGAATTGCAGGATATGCAAGTCATTCCCAGATCAGATAGCGACCATCAGGCACTAAGTGCATCCTTCTTAACAGAAACACACAGGTTTGGCAGTGTACCCCGTAAAGACCTAGCACCTGACCCACTATCCCTAATTAGTATAATAGGATTTCTCCAGTGATAGTGTGTGCACACCGTTAACACACCCACTGCCGCGGTGCAATCCAAAACAGGATTATAACAAACAAACTAAAGCGCAAAGGTGCACCACTTCGTAACAAGAAACAACAGACACATTACAAATCATCAGATCCGTGTCCATAATATTTTCCATATATTTTCTTCTTTTATTTTCAAAATATTCTTGATACGTAAAAAAACCACAGCCGACGCGTTTCGTCCAATAATGGACTTTTTCAGGGCATTGAAGCCAAAAGGGCGGACACTCCTGGAGATAAATCAACATCCAAGTTCCACCCCCTGGGTGTATATTGGTTCCTATCCTCCGTATGTCAACAAAATCAGGATAACTATTCCTTAATCAAGAAAAAAGCAGGATTTATTTATAGGAATAGTACCCTCCACACAACTCCTTCCGGCGTGCGCCTCACTGTAATATAGTGGGCCAACAGTTGAAGCGGGCAATCTCCCAAAACAGCCTTGATAGGGCCAAAGAAATATATACGGCGACCTCGAACGATCTCCTCCGAGGACGTAGACGGTGCGTCTACGTCCTCGGAGGAGATCGTTCGAGGTCGCCGATATATTTCTTTGGCCATATCAAGGCTGTTTTGGGAGATTGCCCTTCACTGTTGGCCACTATATTACAGTGAGCGCACGAGAAGAGTTGTGTGGAGAGTACTATTCCTATAAATAAATCCTGCTTTCTTGATTAAGGAATAGTTATCCTGATTTTGTTGACATCGAGGATAGGACTATACTCCAGGGAGTGGAACTGGATGTTGATTTATCTCAGAGTGTCCGCCCTGGCTTCAATGCCCTGAAGAGTCCATTATTGGACAAGCAGCGTCGACTGTGGTTTTTACGTATCAAAATATTTCGAAAAATAAAAGAAGAAAATATATGGAAAATATTATGGACACGGATCTGATGATTTGTAATGTGTCTGTTGTTTCTTGCATCCTTCTTAACATCTAGATTCAGAGACCCCGAACTAGAGATGGTTGTATCAACCCCGATAATTACAACCTCAAACAATTTGAGAAATGTTAAGTGGGAAGAATTGGCACTAGATGAATACAAACTCTCCCTAATTTACGATTTGTTTGTGTCTAAACTCTCCCTGATTGACACAACTAATATTCTTAACATCAATTTTGTCCCTATACACTGCGATCTCATGGACACATTGAGACCGTGTTTCACAAAAACACAGAGAAGACGAGCATTTAGAAAGGCAATACCGTCCTGGTATGATAAGGACTGTCAAACTGGAAAGACTCTTTTGATTAGTGCAATCAAAAGGGGTTCAAGGCCTGAAATTATAAAGACCCAGCGAGAGTATAAAACTCTCTTGACTAAAGCTAGTAGAGAATGGGAGGAGAAACAATGGGCATTGATTGCTGAAGCTTCTAGAGAAGGGTGACCAAAAATGCTTTTGGAAACTTCTAGCAGTAAACCCTTCCAATTCCCATCCCCTAGACCCATCAATCAATTCCGACATCTGGGTCACTCACTTCAGCAACCTATATGACCACCCGCAGCATAAAAGCATCGTAGCGATGCCCCATCTCGATGAGGCCTATGGCCCCCTTACCCCAAATTTGACCAGTCCCTGTCCCATCCCAGCTATTCATTCCACCCTCACTTTTACTCTATTGGAAACCCTAACAGCTATAGAGCAAACAGAAAAGGGCAAGGCCCCAGGGATGGATGGCATCCCGGGAGATCTCTTCCTTTCTGAACCACTTATCTGGGCCCCCTATTTGAATGTCCTATCGAACAGTATATTAAAAGCGAATAGGATTCCTCCCTCATGGCAAGGCGCCGTTATCATACCCATTTTTAAAAAGGGGACAGAACCATTCCTTCAAATTACAGGCCCATAAGTCTCCTTGACAACTCTCAAAAGATTTTCTGTAGACAAGTCTTATTTAAACTCATGGTTACTACAGAATAGTATTTTGGAAGAGTTTCAAGCAGGCTTTAGATCAAAGGTCAGTACATTGGACCAGGTCCTCCGCTTCAAGGTGATTACTTGGAAGTATATGACCTTGTTGCGTGACCATCTATACGTCGCTTTTATTGATTTAAGAGCGGCGTTTGACCTGGTCCCGAGAGACACACTCTGGGAGGTATTAGCTGGGTATGGCATTCCCCCAGACCTTTTAAGAATACTCAGGCTCCTTCACACCAACACATACGCGAGGGTCAGATGGAACTCCTTGGGGGACATGACTGATAAGATAGCAATCTTGAAGGGAGTCAGACAGGGGTGCATCCTTGCGCCAACACTGTTTAGCCTATTCATCAATGGCGCAGTGAAAAGACTGATGGAATGCAAACATGTCGCCCCGAGAGTGGCGGGAAAATCAACTCCTATATTGATGTTTGCTGACGACACCCTGCTGATCTCCCGACCCCCCATGGGCCTCCAATCTGAACTAAATGCTTTTGTCACCTTCTGTAGGGAAAGGGGCCTAGAGTTAAATTCGTCAAAATCAAAAGTCATGATGATTAATCCACACAAAGGGTATAGAGGTAGTGTCACTGTTGAGGGGTTCCCATTAGAGGTAGTTCACCACTTTGACTATCTAGTGGTGAGGTTAAGTGATACCCCGGCATGAGGCCCCCAGCTGGCAAAAAGCAAAACTATCCTTCATCAGAAAGCCTTTGCTATAGCGAGGCGGTATAGAGCAGCATCTAGTGGAGCTGTCTCCCCGGTTATTTCTGTATATAATTCTTCAGCTGTAGCGTCAGCAATATACGGAGCTGAGATCTGGGGCTACACCGATGCTGAGAGCCTTACAAAAATAGAAAATAGGTCCATCAAAACACTTTTTAACCTCCCCCTAAGCTCTCCCACTACACCGTTACGCTTAGACCTGGCTCTTAATCCTATTCACTTAACAGTGCTTTTAAAACCTCTTTTATTCTGGGTCAGATTATGGTCCACGAATGAATTGGCAGCCTATAGAGAGTGTATGAAAGATCTTATGACTCTTGATAGAAACTTGAGAATACCATGGCTAAAACACATTAAAAACCTAACGCATAAAATAGGAATGAGCGATTTATGGACTGCCCCGGAAACAATATTAAAAGGATATGCTCAAAAAATAAAACAGTCCTACTATGAGGCAGTTTTATTCCAAACCTGGGAAACCTACTGGTCTAACTCTGTCACTGGTAATTTTTTGAACCACCAGAGTACGCCTATGTTTGAACCTTATTTGAATAGAATGTTTCCTCACCAGCTAAAATGCTTGTATGTACAATATAGGTGTGGGGTTCTGCCCTTGAGATCACATACTTCCAAATGGGCCAACGCTACATCACAAGCGGATTGTTGTCCAAACTGCCCGAGCATAGTGGAAACGGAGTCCCATTTTATGTTATTCTGTCCTACATACAGTAACGTCCGTAAAAAATGGCTGGTTCAGTATGTAAAATCCTGGGTGTAAGACACTATTGGGAAGCGGAGAGATTCTTCAAAAGTGACAGTAGAGAATTCTTAGCCTTCGCAGTCTCTAAGTACCTCTACATCACTTGGGCACTAAGGAAAAAGGCAATTTGTAAATCTGACTCTTGACAGCGAACTGCTTTACCCCCTTCTTCAATTATTAAGTTTTCATGAACTGCTGCACATACACATTCTGTTTATCTACTCCCTTGTATATCCCCAATGATGCTATTTTGCACATCTTTCTTGTCATGATTATTTGATTATCTTACGAATGATCGGGAGGCCCCCAAACTGTATAACCGACCACAACGCCAGGTTTTGCCTCTTTTTATTCCTTTTTAATTCGATCCAATGATTTTTAACTGTTTTTAATAAGGCTTTTATACTTTGTAGCATTAAGCTTTTATATTGTCCAACTTTTTTAAGTATTCAAAATGTATGTTTGTACGGATTTGTTGTGTTTTATGGGCCTCACCCGAAATAAACAATATATATATACTACTCAGGTATTAAAATTAATACTAGAGTATTTTTTTTTAAATTAGATTTAAGGGTTTTGGATATATTAATATTATAAGGGAGATGTGTATTATATAAAAATTAATAAAATTAAAAAAAATTGTCGTAATTTAATTTAATACTCATGTATTAAAATTAAAACTAGAGTGTTTTAAAAAAAAAATAGAATTAAATGTTCCGGTTAATAGTGATAATAAAAGGGAGATTTATAATGTATTTTAATTTAATATTTTAAAATAAGGTTGTGGTAATTTATTTTAATATTCAGGTATTAAAATGAATACTAGAGTTTATAAAAATTAAAAATTAGAATTAAAACTTTGAGATAATAGTAGTGTTAAAGGGGAAAAAATTAAGTTTAGTTAAAAAAGTTATATTAATTTAAAAAAAAAAAATATTGTTTATTATCTGATTAATTAAAAGTTAAAAATAAATATAAGATGGTAGAGAAAATTATAATTAATTATGAAAATTATTTCAACTTGGGTTACAAATTAATATTCATATTCAAATCAAATCAAATCAAAAATATGCTTTATTCGATTTTAACCATTAAAAATCACAAAAGCAGACAGATAAAATACAAATGTACACTTATTACACAGTTCATTTGATAAAAAGTTAATTAAACTGAACATATTAGTACATTTAAGAACAGGGTAATCCTACCACTCTTGGTACAAACAAATCTATATATATAGAAATTTAACTATTTATTCTTTTCCTTACTTTCAAGATGTTCTTTAGGAAGCCGGCCATAACAACGATACAATAAGCGCTATACAGCAACTGCAAATATAATAAGGCAGGACGGCATTGCCTCCATCCCCCCACCTTTAATAGAGGCATAATCCATCTTGATCTTTCCTTGCCATAAAATTTGCAAAATAAAATCACATGGATAGTGGTTTGAGGGGACATATTGTCACAAGGGCAATGACAGAGATCACTAGACCAATCATTAGTCTTTGGATAACTAATTAATCGGTGAAAGGTACCAAACCTGAAGCATGTTAAAAGATATCTATCATATCCCCCTGTACAACATAGAAGGTACGGTTGAATTTCATAGGTAATCAAGGTCATTTGATGTTGGACTACCATACTTTTATTCATCTCAACGGCCATTCTAAGCGACTCGAGATGGGACATGCAGATTGCTTTACATTCCTTCCTTGGTATGGAATTCATTGACTCTGGGGAATTATAATATTCTTGATGCCCCAAATCAAACATAACATTTTTAACATATTTCAACCCATTAATCTTAATTGCATGATCCAAATTCATTGAGTCCTTAATGATTTCCCTATTTAGGCCAGTAAAACTGGAGGGCCAAACTCTATGCCAGACTAACACCGGTTGTACTTTAATCACATCTGAAATGTAAGGAATGCCCAGCTCACTATGGCAATTAAAAACTGGGGAACTAACAGGTACTGCTAAAATATATCTTAAAAGGGCATTTTCCACACGTTGTATAGGAGATACATCATAAAAACCCCAGACTCCCGCCCCAAATGTCGCAATGCTCACGCATTTTGCTTGATAAATCTTTAGGAGGATCCCCGGAGGTCTTTTACCCATTTTCTTCGAAAAATTTACCACAGCTGCAGTCGACTTCATAAAGAGAAGACTCCTCGCCTTGACCGCCGGCCCCCATGAACCTGAGTGCTCAAACAGGACGCCAAGGTATGTAAAAGTATTGGTAGAGACAATCCTGCTATCTCCCAGTGGGAGACTTCTACATTTTTGTCTCCCCCGCCCGCAGGTCATAATAAAAGTTTTTGGGGCGTTTAGTTTTAGTCCCAGATCATCCATAAAACTTGTGTAAGAAGCAAGGGCTTTCTGCAGACCTAGCTGCGTAAGAGCCATGAGTACTGCGTCATCTGCGTAGAGAAGGGAGACAATCGGTCGTTTATTAACATATGGCGGGTCTCTAGCCTTGCCTGCCAGTTCTTGTTCCAGAGAGTTTGTATATAAAGTGAACAAGAACGGCGCCAAGACACAGCCTTGTCTCACTCCCCTCTCCACTTTAAACGACGCAGTACACTCCCCTTTGCTTCCATACCGCACCTTGGCGGTGGCCCTTGAATACAGTTGTCTTAAGAACTGGACCAAAACCTGGTTGATCTTCAAATCCGCCAGAATGTCCCATAATTTGCTGTGTATGACACAGTCAAAGGCGGCTGTGAGGTCAACAAACGCTACATAAAATTTCCCTGCCTTTCCTGGGTATACTTTCCAATTAAAATACTAAAATTTAAAACCTGCTCATTTGTTCTGAGGCCTTCTCTAAAACCATATTGGACGTCACTTAAAATATTATTATCTTCTGCCCAGGCATGCAATCTATCTAAAACTATCCTGCCTGCTACCTTCATCAAAGAGTCCAGTAGGGATATCGGGCGATAACATGCTGGATTTTCCCGTTCCCCTTTTTAAAAAATTGGTACTATTACAGACTCAGACCAAGGGGTCGATTCCGATTCGGGCCGGAAAAAGCACCGACCGACTCGGAGCCGGAAATTATACCGACCGACACGTACCTGTGGCGCCCGACACGCAAAGTACGATGCAAGGCGTGCAAAATCCGACCGACACGTACCGAACCCAAGCCGAACGACCGAGCCGCACGGAAAACAGCAATCCGGCCGGAAAAACACGCGAATCGAACCGACCGACACGCACCCGGAACAAATCCGACCCGAAACGTACACGCGAACTCCAAACCGCAAAGTACGATGCAAGGCGCGAAAACCACGACCGAGTCGGACGGAGGACAAGCCGTACGACCGACACGCATACAAAACCGAGCCGAAGCAACACAAAACACCGCGACCGACGCGTACGCAGCATAGAAAACTGCACAAACACAGCGTGAACGAAACGGAGAACACCGTACGAGACAAATGCAGGGTCCGACTCAGTCACAAGAACGTTTCCAACATGCACAGACAGTACAAAGGAAAAATCACACAAAAAAAGGCCAAACAAGCAATTACAAAGCCAATAAATACTGGGGGGGGGTGGGGACAGAGAACAAAGAAACACCCACAACTCCACCCATATAAAGGACACAAATCACAACCATGATCCTTTGCAAATGCCATTCCACTGCCAGCACCCAAGAGACAGCAACCACACACCCACAGCTCATCCCTCACACAAGCCACACACCATCAGCACACCAACAAATACCTACCTCACATACACCCAGCAAACACACACTCACACACCCTCACCTGCACACCAACACACACATCACTCACCATCACCACCCATCACCATGCCCCCAAGAAGAATCACAAGTTCCTAGATTGTGAATTGGAAGTCATGGTAGACGAGATCCTCAGGGTAGAGCCACAGCTGTTTGGCACACTGGTCCAACAGACCCCCATCTCCCAGAAAACCAAGATGTGGGAGAGGATCATCAACAGGGTGAACGCACAATCACCATGTCTGCGCACAAAGACCGACATCCAGAACAGGTGGTATGACGTGCGCAGGAGGGTACGGGACCTGCTCAAGAAAGACTACATCATCAGCCAATACACCGGCAGTGGCCCTCCTGCCAACCCAGTATACCTCAGGCCCTGGGAGGAGAAGGTGCGGGCCATCCTTCCGCCAGTGAGCGTATATGGACTAGAGAACATCCCAGAGCCTGGTGAGTACACAACAAATGTACACAATATTCTGCCACAAAACACACACACATCACTGTCAAGGGGAGAGTCAAACCATGCACTCATAGCAATTACACAGCAACCAGAACAGAATCATCCCAAAATGTGTATGTCAGTCAGATAAACACAACACATGCCATCAAAAAAGTTACATCCAACCGTGCCATCACATGTACAAACACAACTACAACTACAGCTAGGCAGTGGCACAAATAGAACTAACAAACACATCCAGACATGTAGCCACCACAACAACACCAACACACAGTGAAGACCACTCAAAGGAAGGAATTCTGTGTATGCTGGCCAAGTCAGTGTAGCCAATAGCATCATGGGAGTCGCAGTCACACATATTGCCCCCCACAACTGTCCCATCAACACCAATATGAACCATGCGCACATCACAGGGAGTGGAGAAGGACTCACAAGATGGCTGACACTGGCAACTGCTGTGGGGAGCACAAGGCCCTGCTAGGAACTGTGCACCAACAAACAGCAGGACACCACTGACTGACATCCTGAGAGACAACTTCCACTCCCTGCAATGCAAGCACGTTCCATGGTGGGATATCTGGCTGGCTGGGTGGGAAGGAGGACTTGCAGCACTGACCATAGTCACAAGCACCTCCCCTCACACCCCCCCTCAACACAAACTCCACAGAACCCACCTGGTAGAATGCAATGCCTCACATCCTAACTCAATATCCCACAAAGAACCACCACCCTGGGTTATGTTGTGTGAAGCACAGGGACACTCTTGGGACTTTTAGCCAAACAACTGCCAGGACAACACTCCCAGCCATCCTGTCAGCACAGCCAGCCCACCCCACAGGGAAGCAGAGTCAAAAGGAAGGAAGCATGGGCATGCTGGGAAGGGGGTGGAGGCAATAGCATGATGGGAGTCGTAGTCACAGCTCTACATCCCCCACCACATGGCCCAGCAAGCTCACACTCACGCATGCACATCCCACAGAGAGTGGAAAGGCCCATCAAAGATGTCTGACACTGTTGCTGTGTCGTGGGGAGCACAAGGGCATGCTGGGAACTGCACACCAACCAACAGCAGGACACCACTGTCAGCCATCTTGCCATTGCTCACACACCCACACATACTGAACTCCCCACAAAAGCAAGTAAGTATGGGAATGCTGGGAAGTGGGGTGGAGGCAATAGCATGATGGGAGTGGCAGTCACAGATATTGGTCACCCTCACAACTGGCCCATCAACACCACCCTGAACCATGCTGACATCACAGGGAGTGGAGAAGGACTCACAAGATGGCTGACACTGGCTACTGCTGTGGGGAGCACAAGGCCCTGCTGGCAACTGTGCACCAACAAACAGCAGGACACCACTGACTGACATCCTGAGAGACAACTTCCACTCCCTGCAATGCAAGTACGTTCCATGGTGGGATATCTGGCTGGCTTGGTGGGAAGGAGGACTTGCAGCACTGACCATAGTCACAAGCACCTCCCCTCACACCCCCCTCAACACAAACTCCACAGAACCCACCTGGTAGAATGCAATGCCTCCCATCCTAACTCAAGATCCCACAAAGAACCACCACCCTGGGTTATGTTGTGTGAAGCACAGGGACACTCTTGGGACTTTTAGCCAAACAACTGCCAGGACAACACTCCCAGCCATCCTGTCAGCACAGCCAGCCCACCCCACAGGGAAGCAGAGTCAAAAGGAAGGAAGCATGGGCATGCTGGGAAGGGGGTGGAGGCAATAGCATGATGGGAGTCGTAGTCCCAGCTCTACATCCCCCACCACATGGCCCAGCAAGCTCACACTCACGCATGCACATCCCACAGAGAGTGGAAAGGCCCATCAAAGATGTCTGACACTGTTGCTGTGTCGTGGGGAGCACAAGGGCATGCTGGGAACTGCACACCAACCAACAGCAGGACACCACTGTCAGCCATCTTGCCATTGCTCACACACCCACACATACTGAACTCCCCACAAAAGCAAGTAAGTATGGGAATGCTGGGAAGTGGGGTGGAGGCAATAGCATGATGGGAGTGGCAGTCACAGATATTGGTCACCCTCACAACTGGCCCATCAACACCACCCTGAACCATGCTCACATCACAGGGAGTGGAGAAGGACTCACAAGATGGCTGACACTGGTAACTGCTGTGGGGAGCACAAGGCCCTGCTGGCAACTGTGCACCAACAAACAGCAGGACACCACTGACTGACATCCTGAGAGACAACTTCCACTCCCTGCAATGCAAGCACGTTCCATGGTGGGATATCTGGCTGGCTGGGTGGGAAGGAGGACTTGCAGCTGACCATAGTCACAAGCACCTCCCCTCACACCCCCTCAACACAAACTCCACAGAACCCACCTGGTAGAATGCAATGCCTCCCATCCTAACTCAAGATCCCACAAAGAACCACCACCCTGGGTTATGTTGTGTGAAGCACAGGGACACTCTTGGGACTTTTAGCCAAACAACTGCCAGGACAACACTCCCAGCCATCCTGTCAGCACAGCCAGCCCACCCCACAGGGAAGCAGAGTCAAAAGGAAGGAAGCATGGGCATGCTGGGAAGGGGGTGGAGGCAATAGCATGATGGGAGTCGTAGTCACAGCTCTACATCCCCCACCACATGGCCCAGCAAGCTCACACTCACGCATGCACATCCCACAGAGAGTGGAAGGCCCATCAAAGATGTCTGACACTGTTGCTGTGTCGTGGGGAGCACAAGGGCATGCTGGGAACTGCACACCAACCAACAGCAGGACACCACTGTCAGCCATCTTGCCATTGCTCACACACCCACACATACTGAACTCCCCACAAAAGCAAGTAAGTATGGGAATGCTGGGAAGTGGGGTGGAGGCAATAGCATGATGGGAGTGGCAGTCACAGATATTGGTCACCCTCACAACTGGCCCATCAACACCACCCTGAACCATGCTCACATCACAGGGAGTGGAGAAGGACTCACAAGATGGCTGACACTGGCTACTGCTGTGGGGAGCACAAGGCCCTGCTGGCAACTGTGCACCAACAAACAGCAGGACACCACTGACTGACATCCTGAGAGACAACTTCCACTCCCTGCAATGCAAGCACAGTCCATGGTGGGATAACTGACTGGCTGGGTGGGTGGGAAGGAGGGCCGGCTGTCAACCAAACACAACCAATGCAGACCATGTTCACACCCCAACAAATACATAGAAATGCCCAAATAATGCAGGACAATGTGCCACACCAATATCAACCCCTGACTGTGACGACTTAGGACAATGCAATGTACAGGCCCGCACCCAGAGGCACAGTCACAACTGTCAGGTGTGTCAACCATTGATGCCTGCAGAAACATAACATACATTGTGTGTGTCTCCCAAAAAGAGGTGATGATGGGGACACAGCAGCAGACGCTGAGGAGTCCCAGTCCCAGGCTCAAGAGGATGCGGAGCTCACTGGTGTCGTATAGCCTCTGCCCTCCTCGGACGAAGAAGACCAACCTGGCACATCCGGTGCAAGTCTACATGCAGCACCAGCAGGACCACCAGCTGCAGCACCAGCAGGACCACCAGCTGCACCCCCTGCACCCACCCCTCCAACGACTGTCAACACAAATACCATCCCTGCCGACATGGACAGAACAAGGAGCAACACCAGCACAGGGACCCTGGACCAACCTGGGGCCATGGACACCACCACCACCACCAACCTCCAAGGTGGTGGACCAACCTGGGGCCATGGACACCACCACCACCACCAACCTCCAAGGTGGACCAGGGTCATCTGTTCGTGCCACTGCACGCACTGCACATGTCAGCAGGGGTGGTGGGAGGGGTGGGAGACAGAGGTCGCTGCTTGCAGAGGTTGCTGGTGTGCATGATGACCCACAACTGGTACGCATAGCTGATGCGTACCAGTCCAGCACCGGAGACCTCAGCCAGGTAGTGGGGCTCCTCAGAGACATGAAACAGCAGCAGGCTGCCCATCATGCCCGCTTGGACTCTCACATGTCCCACGTGGAGTCACACATGTCCCGCGTGGACTCACACATGTCCCGCGTGGAGTCCAAGTGGGATGCACTGCATGAGATGACGGCGGTGCACAGGGACATTTTACAATGCCTCCGCCAGATGAACAGCAACGAGTCCACACCTCCCTGTGTGCCAAGAACATCTGGTGCTGCCCAAACTGCAACTGCCACAGGGAGGGAGGATGACTCTGGCGGAGAGTCCCCTGCACCGCAGCAGCCTGTACTTGAGGGCCCCCCCCAAGAAGAGGGGTCGTCCGAAGAGGGGCAAGTGAGAGGCCGATGGCCAAGCGCAACTCCCAGGAAGCCTGAACCTGTTCTGGATGTTCACCTTTGTGCACAGACTGTTCACCCTGTTGACGGCAACACTACTCCCACACATTGCATGGGGAGTACAAGTTGGACCAATGTCTCAGACAACTGTGGCCCCGATACTGGGGATTCTGTCTACCAGGACTTTCAATTCACCTAGGAACTTCTGATTGCAAGATTTATGTACAGCACTACCCATCCTATGCACTATTCACACAAATGTATCACAATAAACACACTAATACACCATACTTGCCTCTGTTGTGATTCCAACGTGGGTGCTGTTATGGGGATGATGAACTGCAAAATTACACTGTGTATGCGAACTGCAACAGCAAGTACAACACAGGCATGTGAGTAAAGGCAACGTGACACATATGAGGGAGACACACCACCAGGGCTACACAACACATACACACCTAGGCCATCTGACTCATTGCCTACACTGATGTTGCCAGGGAAGACGGTGCAATGCACAGACACCACACCCATTCCCAGTTGTAGTCAAGTAGCCCACAGGTGCAGTAAGCAAATGGCAGTCAAATGTGTGACCACAGACAACGCACATCACAAAGTGAAGCACAGGTTTATTACACAGTTGCAACATGTCGTAACCACTACAGATGCAAGGTAATCCCACCTGGCAGTGGGCACACAGTCAACAACTGTAGACGGAAGGAAGTCCATGGGTGTGGCGCACATCACCTGTAGGGACACAACAGCTACCACCCTGGAAGTGCAATCAGGTCGTCGGTGGACACAGTTGACCAAACGAATCTGAAAGTACCCTGTGAAGGACAGAAATGACACACAGTCAAAAGCAATGGAGTACAGGACAGAACAGCAAAACTCATGCACAATACATGTTACAAGATACCCACCCAGAACCAAGTTAGCCTGTCAACACTGTTGGGGAGTACAGCCCACCTGTAAGCACACATCGCAACACACATCCAGTCAAGTAGCCCATGGACACACTCCAACAGCACCAGAGCACCACCTACACATATCATGCCAACTCACATCATTGACATGACACCTCAGGATACTCACATTCAGCTAAAGAAGTTGGTGATGAGCTGTGTGCGGACATCACCCTCATCATCATCATCATCATCGTCACTGGCATCGTGGTCCAGGCCAGGATCCTCCACAGGTGGCGGATGTTGGTCATTGTCATCCTGGATGAGAGGCAACTCCTTCCGCACTGCCAGGTTGTGGAGCATGCAGCAGACGATGATAATCTTGCACACTTTCGCAGGGGCATATGGGAGGGACCCTCCGGTCTTGTCCAGGCAGCGGAAGCGGCTCTTCAGGAGACCAAATGTCCGCTCAATCACTCTCCTGGTCCGACCATGTGCCTCATTGTAGCGCATCTGGGCTGGTGTCACAGGGTTCCTGAGGGGTGTCAGCAACCACGGCATGTTGGGGTATCCCGAGTCACCTACGGACAGACAAGTGCACATTAGCTGACTTGGAAAAGTGGGCGGAATACTACAGATCAGATCACACACAATGGCACAAAGTCAGTACACACCGACAAGCCAGGCACGCTGGTTCTGCATCTGTGCCATCATCCTGGGGATGCGACTACTCCTCATCACAAAGGCATCGTGTGCTGAACCAGGGAAATGGGCACACACGTGTGTGATGGTCATGTCTGCAAGACACACCACCAGTGCATTGACCGAGTGGTAGTGCTTGCGGTTCCTGTAGGCCTGCTCCTGGGCCTGTGGTGGTACCAAAGCCACATGTGTCCCATCAATGGAGCCAATGACATGCGGCATCCTCCCCAGGGCATAAAAGTCACTCTTCACGTCAGTGAGTCGTCGCAGTCTAGGGAAATAGATGTACCGGTTCAGGAATAGCAACATTGCCGCCAAAACATCGCGGAGCACACGGCTCAACATGGTCTGTGACATCCCACCAGCAGTCGCCACAGTATGTTGGAAGGTACCGGTGGCAAAGAAGTGTAGGGCTGCCATCACCTTCACCTTGGGGGTCAGCGCTGTAGGATACGGCCGGCCAGGCTGCAAATGTGGGGACAACTGCACTGCCAAATCCTCAATCAGCTGCCTGGTGAAGCGGTACCGTCGGATGCTGTCCCGTTCCACCATCGTTGCCAGGTCTGGGAATTGTCGATGGACAGCAGGAGCCCTGCAGTGCAGAGGAGAAGTAAGCAAGATTGTCAGTCACCCCACATATGCGGCATTGAACACACTCAATATCCCAACATACATCATTATGAGGCACAACTACATGAAGTGTGCAGTTCCGTAAGGACATGTATGGTACATACATGGCCAACATCTGTCAACATGGTCCAACAAGTGGCATCAATTAGTCCCAGGTTGGCCCATTGGATATCATGAGGCCGTGTCACAGTTCCCATCTCCTGCTGCCATGTCACAATCACCCCCCACAGTGACACGTGAGGACAGATGTGCCCCAGGCACCACAGCTCAACGACAGGTACATTCCCAGGGACCCTGTATTGCCACATGGACACTGGCATTACATGGAGTATCATGTATACACCACAGCAAAACAACCATGACCCCCACAGGTAGTGGTCCCACTTGCCACGGCAGGACAGACATGGACGTCTGTGACACACACACGCACAACATCAAAGTCCATGCACACACAACGTGGATGTGGAGACTGTCTCCCATTGTGCACATGAAATCAGAGACATTGTAAACACTACATGCACACAGACTGTGGAGGACCATCACTATTGTGCCACTGGGACACCCTGGCTCAAACATACCGTCCTACATGGGACTCACGGGGTATGTGACATGACATACACATACACCACCGTGAAATGTGACCATGGCACATGCACAGATATGAACAGTTGCACATCACAGTGGTCATGTACACGTAACACCCAGGATCCTGTCCCCATGAACACGTGCACAGCCTGGGGGTGGCTGCCCACAGGTGACACCCACAGGACAACATGTACACCAACATACACACAATAGGAAATGCAGCCTTACATGCCTTATGATAAAGTTTGGACAGGCTGTCGTGATGTAGGTGTGCCCCTCACTCCCTGGGAGCTATCTGTGGCTGGCATATGTCCATCTGAGACAGGCATGGTGACATATGCCAGTCACTTGTACAGTGATGCGTTGAACAGCAATGGACCGATCGGTGCCCCCGGCCGGCCCATTGCATTCAATGTGTCGGGTACGCGTTGTACCCCTGTACGCGTTGATCAGCAATGGACCGATCGGTGCCCCGGCCGGCCCATTGCATTCAATGTGTGCGGGTACGCGTTGTACCCCTGTACGCGTTGATCAGCAATGGACCGATCGGTGCCCCCGGCCGGCCCATTGCATTCAATGTGTGCGGGTACGCGTTGTACCCCTGTACGCGTTGTACTGCAATGGACCGATCGGTGCCCCCGGCCGGCCCATTGCATTCAATGTGTGCGGGTACGCGTTGTACCCCTGTACGCGTTGTACTGCAATGGACCGATCGGTGCCCCCGGCCGGCCCATTGCATTCAATGTGTGCGGGTACGCGTTGTACCCCTGTACGCGTTGATCAGCAATGGACCGATCGGTGCCCCCGGCCGGCCCATTGCATTCAATGTGTGCGGGTACGCGTTGTACCCCTGTACGCGTTGATCAGCAATGGACCGATCGGTGCCCCCGGCCGGCCCATTGCATTCAATGTGTGCGGGTATGCGTTGTACCCCTGTACGCGTTGTACTGCAATGGACCGATCGGTGCCCCCGGCCGGCCCATTGCATTCAATGTGTGCGGGTACGCGTTGTACCCCTGTACGCGTTGTACTGCAATGGACCGATCGGTGCCCCGGCCGGCCCATTGCATTCAATGTGTGCGGGTACGCGTTGTACCCCTGTACGCGTTGTACCGCAATGGACCGATCGGTGCGCACCCATTGACAATGGCCTTGCCTGGCAACGGACGCGTTTTCGAATTTCGAACGAGTCGGTTGCTGGAAATTCAGTTGGTCACCCACAACAATGTTGCAAAATCATGTATGTCATGAAGTTGAAGATTTGAAGGATGCTGTGGGCGTGTATTGGTGCTGCTATTCCATGGATTGGCCAGATTCAGAAGATGCAAACGACTTGGACCTATCACTTTGGACACAAGGGACAGTATCTGCCTCTCCAGCACATATATATTGCTGGCTGTTCCCCTGAGAGCTCACTTGCCTGCACTACATGCTCCAGGACGACATCTGACACTGCACTGCTGCTGTCTCTGCCCCTCTGGACCCTGCAATGGCACGTACTGTGGAGAGAGCCCCAGCCTTCAGCCTTGAGGAGAACCAGGCCCTGCTGGACAGCCTACTTCCACAGTACAGCAAGCTGTATGGGACACCAGGGGAGCAGGTGAGTGTTCTGTGCACTGCCTTTCTGAATGTGCATATTGTCTGACTAGCAAGGCTGAAAGTCTGCACGCCACTGGCTAGCAGGCTCACTGAGTAGTTGTCACCCCCATAGTGTGTAGTGACATGCACTGGACAGGTATGGTGCAGTGACAGTGCATTTGAACAAGGTTTTACTTCCCATGCAATGATACCATGTAGTGACGTCTGGCAAACTGTCCATGGGCAGCTTTGCACTGCCTGTGTACATCATGTGCCCCTGTGATTGAGACATGTATATACAACTGTGTCATGCACGGATATGTTGCATGTGTAGTAATGGCCTTTTCACTTTGTCATCCTGACAGGTTAATGCCCATCGGAAGCAGGAGATCTGGAAGGACATCGTCCGGGCTGTCCGGTCCGTGGGGGTCTACAAGCGCCGGATCCGCAACTGCCAGAAGAGGTGGCAGGACCTTCGGGGCTGGACCCGGAGGATTGCACGGGTCCAGCTGAAGCTGTCGCCTCCTCGCAGGAGGGGCGGAACACGGACCCTGACCCCCCACATGCTCCAGATCCTGGCGGTGGTGTTTCCAGACCTGGATGGGCAGCTGAAGGCCAGACAGCAGCAAGGAGGGGGTGAGTCAAAGACTGCACTGTGAACTCTGTATTACATGCTTTGTGCCCTCCTCTGGCCTGGTTCAACTGCCACAGTGCAGCAGTCATGTTGTCCAGGAGCCATGTCCCTCTATTGTGCACTGCCCACTCCTCATCTGATACCCAGGTGTGGCCCTTACATTCAGGGAATTGTGTCACTTGGGACTGTGTCCTTGCAGTTTGCTTCACTAAAGGTGGGGGACAGCATCTGTTTCCCTAACTCTGTTGTGGGCATCATGGGTGGGTCCATTGTTCACACAACGCCTGTGTTCGGACATGTAATCTGCGTGTTGCTTTGATATGCGGTCCACTTGCTGAGCTGAGCCACCACATGTGCCTGGGGTATGTGGCACACGCCCATGCAGCGGGTGGGAACAATGTTTGGGCCCCAGGAGTGTGCAGATTACGTGTGTCACACATACATAGCCAGCTATCCACTGTCCAGGGCTCATCCCTCATTCATGTGGGGCAGGACAGTCATGCCTACTCCAGGCCATGCAATGCACTCTGTACTCCCACTCCCGTGTATCAGCTGACACATTGTGCGCAGTGATTTGACCCCTCAGGTGTCTGCCTCTGTGTCAGTGTGCTGTGGATTAGTTGCCAGGACTGCTGGGGTGTTTCTTGGTAGGGGCTCAGCATGCCACTGGAGATGTGACCATAGGAGACGATACTTGTGTGTCACATAGGTGTTTGATCAGCTGCCCGTGCAGACTGGGGTATGCGAATGTGAAGTTCAGGCAGCTGTTCCCCATTCACAGCAGATTGTGAGGGGCTCAGGTTCAGAGGGTAGTGTCACAGGTCTCCCATATGTCCAATAGGTATGACCTGGACAGATGAGGGTTAAGATGATGTGTTGTGGGGGGATGTACATGTGCACTTGTGCAGCTCCAGGACTTGCATTCCCCATGACCTACTATTGTGACACAGTGCAGAGTGTTGTTGTCTGGCTGCCAAGTCATACATCACTGAGACAGTGATGTATGACTTAGCAGTCATGCCTCCGCCATGGCATGTGTCTACTTATTGGTGATCCTGCAGGGGAGTGACATGTGCTACATGCACACCATTGTGGCGATGGCTATCAGGACATGGGTGCATCATGGTGTCTGTCGCTGGTATGCATCACATGCATTTCCTATTTGACTCTGGGCATCCCTTTCATCCGGAAACCTGTACTGACTCAGTGGCAAGAGCTGTGATGTGTGCCTGTCCACATGCTACACCGTGTCCTCTGTACTGTCCAACTACTGTGTAGTTGGTGCATGTGTCCACACAGGGGTGTTGCAATCCACCAGACACCAGACAGATGGGTGCAAGGCCATGTGGGATGTGAGTGCCATGGTTGGCATCAGACTGACAATTGGCTGCTCCTGTTCAGTTAGGGCACTTTTAGCAATGTACAACTAATGATGCCAGGGCTTGCTCTGTAATGTGCTGTGCTCACAGTGGTGTGTGCGTTTGGTGCAGGTGACTGATGTCTGTCTGTTTCCCCATTGTTTGCAGATACATCCACGGCCACGGAAGGGGACAGCTCCACGGACCAGGAGGAGCCGGAGAGCCAGACTGGGTCAGCAGCCGAGGAGTGGTCGGAGGGACCCAGTGGCACAGAGGGCGAGGGGAGCCACACCGAGGAGTCCTCAGCACCATCCACCTCAGCTGAGGACCAGAGCAACTCGGAGGATGACTCCCTTATGGAGGCGGGTGTCAGCAGCCACCACACCCCAGCTAGTGTTGCTGTCCCCGCCACCACCAGCACCACCACCGCCCTCCCATCGGCTCCCATTCCCCAGGTCCGTGGAGGCTCCCATGTTCGGGAGCGTGTCTCCTTTGGGCCAGGCACCGCACCCCCTGCCCCTGTGTCCCCTGCTGCCCTGAGTGAGGAGTCTGTGTACCTCCTTCGCCAGCTCCATGTAGGGCAGACAGCCATGCTGAGTGTCCTCCATGCGCACACCGCTCTGTTGACTCAGCTGGTGTCGTTCATGGAGGGCATCTCATCGGGCATGTCTGACCTACAGAGGGGCAATAGGTCCATCGACTCCTCCCTGACGGCAGCAGTGTCCCTCCTCAGACAGTCCCTCACCCCTCCTGCCTCTGCTCCATCCACACTCCCCAGCACCTTACCCATCCCAAGCACACACACACCGGCACACACCAGCACACACACATCCAGCACACAGACACACACGCCACAAACAAAACGCACATGCACGCACAGTCAGGGGACTGAAACCAGACTCACAGGGGATGGGGCCCTGGAACACACACACGCATCCACGAGCACTGCGCAGTCCTCAGTTGCCTCTCCCTCCAAAACAACCTCCCTTGCCTCACCTGCAACCCCAAAGACCCAGCGCCTCTTCCTCAGTGACCTCGGCCTCTTCCCCTCCGATCCAGCTGCTCCAGCATCCAGGGGGAAGAGGAAGCCCACCCACATGGAGCAGAGTGCCCCTCGCCCCCGGACACCCTCCCCCAGGCGCAGACAGACTGAGGCCCCCACCCGCAAGTCCCCCCGGAGTCGTAAGAGCAAGACCCCGCCGCCGCCCTGCAGCTCAGGCACCAGGTCTCCTTCCTCCATCCCTCAGGCCCCCACTCCACAGGTGCCCCCACCACACCCTGCCCCAGGTTCCCCCACCCACAGATATACCATCCCCAAGAGGATCCGGCCTTCTCCCCCTGGCACTTGCTCTCCCGGCACCACACCCCCCGCTGCGCTTGTCTGTGCCACTGATGTGGTGAGGGTGTCCTCCCCTCTGTCCAGCCCACCTTGCCTGTTCCCCATTCTCCTCCCCTGGTGGTAGGCACTGCAGTGGAGTCCACTACCACCCTGTCTGACTTGGGCACTGCAGTGGCGGACCTGTCCACTCCATCTGCAGGGTCCACTGCAGTCGTGCCGGCACCCACAACATCTGAGTCATGCCCCCAGTTGCGCCGGCACACACCATGTCAGACACCTCCACTGCAGTTGTCAGTGGCTCTCCAGCACCCACCACCCCTTCCCTGCTTCCTCCTGGTGAGCCCTGATCCTGTCCCTGCGGTGCCTGGCCTGCCCCCGGTTGCCCCTCCTAGTGGATTGTCCCTGGTTTTGTGCAGGCATGCGTAGGGTGACATCTGCCACTGTCACCAAGTTTGGACTTTGACAATGGACTGGCCATTGGCCTTTGTGTTTTTCTGGACTTTGTTTTCATTCCACACATATGCTGAATAAAGCAACTTTCTGTTCTCTAGTGCTTATGCTTCTGATGTACATGTTGTTGATGATGCTAACCATGCCCTTGCTGCAGTGATGGTGATATTTGGTCTCATGATAATGAAGTGTTACTGTGCAGGAACCCATGTGGTCCAGGGGGAATGTGTCCTATCCTGTGGTGGATCCATGTCATCCATAGCAGCATCTGAGGGTGTCATGTGTTTAGTATTTGGCAATGGGATTTCCTACTTAGATTAGCTATTTCACATCTGTGGCTTCCACCCCTGCACATCTGTTGTGCCTGCCATTGTTCAATTCGTCTACTTCCCTGACCGTGTGGCCATCTCCACTGGACATGCAGGTTTGGGCATCAATGGGGAAGGACTCATCCGTGTAGTCAGTGCAACATTGCTATACAAGTGTGTTGGATCTGTGCTGATGATTCCGTTGGCACTTCCATGACCAGGCTGATGTGACGGGAGCCCTCATTTGGTGCTAATTGTTGATTGTGTGACCAAGTGCTCAGCTGACATGATGGGGCCCTACTGAGGCAACATATGGCACAGCTTTCCTCACACAGGAGTGGAGTCCCCTCATGGCAGTGTGTACACCTGTGACATTGCCTGCGCCCAAGGTGTGTGTTGTATGTGCTTGTCTGTGTGTTCACTTCCGTTTAGCTGTGCATGCTGTGATCCCTAGTGTTGTACCTGTTTGTGATGCTTGCTGAGTTGACCTATGTTCCCCCAAAGTCTTCTCCCTGGGTTCTCTGTGATGTGGGTGCATGGCACATTACTGGTCATCAGGGTGTCACCCATAGGTGTGTTTGCTGTCAGGGCTGAGTTTGTGTGCAGACGCAGATGGGTCACAGTCAGGTTTCCCCTTGGCACTTGTTGTTTGCCCCTGTCATGTGATTTCCAGTTTGTGTTATCTTTCAGTGATTGTGACACGTTGTGTGTGTGTGACTGCTGGCACTCCTCAGGGTCTGGGCTGCAATGTTGGTTGTTGTCTATGTGTGTTCTTTGTGGGTGACCTTGGCTTCTTCATTGGTGTGTGACTGTGGCTGGGATCCCATTGGTTGGTGTGGTATTGCCGTCATGTCCATGTACAGCGTAGTGTGCAGTGTGTCAGACATTCAGGAGTCTTGTTGAGTGGCCATGTGTGATGTGTTTCTGCACCTTGGTTCCCACCCACCACCCTGGAATAGTCATGGGTGCATGTGCAATGTCACCAGTGCATGTGTACTTCACTGCTGCACATTGTTGGAGGTCGAGGGTGTGGTGTTGAGTGTGTGCAGATGAGAGTTGTTGCCCGGCTAGGCCCCTGCCTCCATGTTGGCCTTGGCTTACTGGCCATGCTGATTGATTTGTGCTTGTGTAGGTGTGATGGTAGTTTGTTGCTCAGGACACATGACTGTGGTTCACAGTGTGAACCACATTTAGCTTTGTCATCACAGTGGGATTGTAATGCAGCCCAGGGTCACCACATTGTGGGGGCCCTGGGGGTGGTGCTGTGGTGTGTCTGTGTCTTGCTGTGTCAGTTGCTGTTCCTACGTGCCTGTGTGACATGTGTGATTTGTGCTCCCTCTCATCTGACAATGCCAGCTTGCCCACATAGGGGATTTGGATCCATGAGTTACCTTTGTGTGGCACTGTATGCACATCTGTATGATTGGTATTCAGGTCTCCTCATGTGTTGTGTGGTTGCCTGGGGACACTGGCACCCCCTCACCTGTTGTGTATGATGTGCAGTGTGGGTCTGCCTGTTTGTGTTTGTGCATCTGCACCACTGCATTGGCATATCTTGGGTGTGCCATTGGCTGTATGTAGTTTGGTGGGTTTCCCCTGCTGTCCCTGGGACTCCTAGGTCATCGGTCAGCACAATGATCATGGTTTGTGTGTCCCATTGCTGCCATGGTATGGTATCTGTTCACCTCACATCTGCAGTCTCCACAGGGTATCTGCATTTGTGTGCCCATTGGTGCAAATATGTGGGTCTGCATTCTGATGGTCACTTCTGTCATTGTGTCATTGATGAATGTTGACAGTGTCAGCCCCCATGGGTGTTGTTTGTCTGCACATGGCCAAAGGTATGTCTTATTTGCACTGCAGTATTTGGCTCACCCAATTTATGTTGCAATGGGACACATACACTACTTTGCCACTGATGTGTTTTTTGTTCTGTGACCAGGAATCATCCATGCAGTTTGGCAGTTGCAGCTCTTTCTTTGTCAACACTTACCTTTTGGTCACTGTGATGATGGGGGTTTAGACCCCATTGCCACAATGTTCAAAATGTGCTTCAGCTATGGACCCCACACTTACATTTTGCTCACTGTGATGATGGGGGTTTAGACCCCATTGCCACAATGTTCAAAATGTGCTTCAGCTATGGACCCCACACTTACATTTTGCTCACTGTGATGATGGGGGTTTAGACCCCATTGCCACAATGTTCAAAATGTGCTTCAGCTATGGACCCCACACTTACATTTTGCTCACTGTGATGATGGGGGTTTAGACCCCATTGCCACAATGTTCAAAATGTGCTTCAGCTATGGACCCCACACTTACATTTTGCTCATTGTGATGATGGGGGTTTGGACCCCATTGCCACAATGGTCATGGCCTGCTTGCATTGTGGGTGCCACACACATATATGTGTGGCACATGTGCTAGGGGTCACATTGTATGTTCAAAGTCATGTTCGGTGTTGTAGGCATTTGACACAGTCTACACACGCTTGTCATGGTGTTGGGGGGATGTCTTTTTCTTGCATTCCCTAGGTTGTGGTGTGCTGGTTGTGTCATGCATTGTCCATCCTATGAGTGGGGGTGGTAGTAGTGGTAGGCATCCAGCCCCCCCTGGCTCAGGGTGGTAGTAGTGGTAGGCATCCAGCCCCCCCTGGCTAAGGGTGGTGGTAGGCATCCAGCCCCCCCTGGCTAAGGGTGGTAGTAGTGGTAGGCATCCAGCCCCCCCAGGCTAAGGGTGGTAGTAGTGGTAGGCATCCAGCCCCCCCTGGCTCAGGGTGGTAGTAGTGGTAGGCATCCAGCCCCCCCTGGCTAAGGGTGGTAGTAGTGGTAGGCATCCAGCCCCCCCTGGCTCAGGGTGGTAGTAGTGGTAGGCATCCAGCCCCCCCTGGCTAAGGGTGGTGGTGGGCATCCAGCCCCCCCTGGCTAAGGGTGGTAGTAGTGGTAGGCATCCAGCCCCCCCTGGCTCAGGGTGGTAGTAGTGGTAGGCATCCAGCCCCCCCCTGGCTAAGGGTGGTAGTAGTGGTAGGCATCCAGCCCCCCCTGGCTCAGGGTGGTAGTAGTGGTAGGCATCCAGCCCCCCCTGGGTAGGGGTGGTGGTGGGCATCCAGCCCCCCCTGGCTAAGGGTGGTAGTAGTGGTAGGCATCCAGCCCCCCCTGGCTCAGGGTGGTAGTAGTGGTAGGCATCCAGCCCCCCCTGGCTAAGGGTGGTAGTAGTGGTAGGCATCCAGCCCCCCCCTGGCTCAGGGTGGTAGTAGTGGTAGGCATCCAGCCCCCCCTGGCTAAGGGTGGTAGTAGTGGTAGGCATCCAGCCCCACCTGGCTCAGGGTGGTAGTAGTGGTGGGCATCCAGCCCCCCCTGGCTAAGGGTGGTGGTGGGCATCCAGCCCCCCCTGGCTAAGGGTGGTAGTAGTGGTAGGCATCCAGCCCCCCCTGGCTAAGGGTGGTAGTAGTGGTAGGCATCCAGCCCCCCCTGGCTCAGGGTGGTAGTAGTGGTAGGCATCCAGCCCCCCCTGGCTAAGGGTGGTAGTAGTGGTAGGCATCCAGCCCCCCCTGGCTCAGGGTGGTAGTGGTGGTAGGCATCCAGCCCCCTGGGTGAGGGTGGTAGTGGTGGTAGGCATCCAGCCCCCCTGGGTGAGGGTGGTAGTAGTGGTAGGCATCCTGCCCCCCTGGGTAGGGGTGGTGGTGCGCATTCAGGCCCCTGTGTGCATATGTGGCATTGGTGATGGGCATCCCGCCCCTATGGTGCTGCTGTTGCTGGTGTAAGTATATTCTGCATCCCTCTGTGTGTGTGTGATGTGTCGTGTACGTGTTGTATGTGTTTTGTGGTTGGTGTCTGACTTACCTTCTGCGCCGTACGCGTCCGTGCCTGTTCCGGTAGTAAATGTAGAATATTGGTATGATCGGGACGAAGGGTTTCATGGTTGGTTCGTGTCGTTCGTCCTTCTCGTTGCTTCGCGTCGTCCTCGTCGCTTCGCGTCGTCCTCGTCGCTGGCGTGTTCGTCTCGTAGCCGTGGATTGTGTTGTGGCGCGAATCGGAGCTTATGTGCGCCTCTCCCGGATGCTTTGACGTGCCGTGCGTAGCGACGGGTTCGGCGCGTACGGGAAGCGCATCGTACTTGTTCGGCCGGACGGAGCTGCATTTTCCCTTCCGTGCGACTCGATTCAGCGTTTCCGGATTCGCCTCGGTCGGAGAACAGGACCTGGTTTGGGTGAGTACGGCTCGGCCGGATTCTGTGCTGTTGTGCGCATCGTACTTACTCGTTCGGTGTGCTGTACGGATCGGTCGGGAAACAGGCTTTCGCATGGCTTTTTTCCCGACCGAATGGTATTGGGTGCGCCTCCGACCGAGATCGGAATCGGCCCCATAGTATTAATAAAACCCTTCTCGCAGCAGGCTTGGAGGACCCGTGTTATCAAGGGAGACCATAGTGAAGGTGTTAACTTAAACAGATCGATTGGGATCCCGTCAGGGCCAGGGGCCTTACCGTCCTTGCTTGCGTTTATCGCCCCAATAACCTCGTCATGAGTAAAATGAAGTTCAATTGGCGAAAAGATTGAAAGTTCTCCCCCCTGGCTGTTCAAAGTGTCCATAGTACTATCTACGCTATCCTGTAATTTATACACGCTTGAGAAAAAATCTATCCAAGTTTTCTCATCAATTGCGACCGCTAATGTCGCAACGTCAGACTTGGTAAAGAACGGTGCATTAACTGCCCTCCAGAATGAAGAGCTGTCTTTACTCAGGGATGCTTCATGGAGGGCAACCCAAGCGAGGTCTTTTAACTCTTTCTTTCTGGATTTTCTAGCCAGATTATACGTCCTTCTACATTCTCGAATTTCCTCCTGGTCTCTCACAGCCCTATGTAACGCCTCTTTAAGTCGTGTATATGTTTTTGTACAATATGAATCAAACCATCCATTGCTACAGGATCGTGTACCCTTCGTTTCCACTATGAGCAGGTTTTGAATAATCAGAGTGATTTCGGAAAAAGCCCTCAAAATATTTTCATGGGTAGTAGTTTCCCCCAGACACGTTAAAATTAGATCATAGGCCGTTGTTATAATTTGCTTGTTCAGCTCAACAGGGTTATGGCTGGACCAGCGTAGAGTATATCCATTTAAACGGGCAAGGGAGATATTTTTGGTCCATGCCAATTGATTTTTTGTGTGTTGTTTGACAGCAGTGGGCAGACAAATGTTAATACTCAAGGGCAAATGGTCACTCAGTACATTTGAATGGATTTTATAATTTGCAATAAAGTTAGCATACCGATTAGGAGCAATTATGAAATCTATTATAGATCGTAGTCCCCTGCCAATAAAAGTATAGTCAAATTCCACATTCGGGGAGCACAAACAGTTGGCGAAACTAAGATCATGTGTGAACAAGATCTCATTGAGCATCTCCCCCTGACAGTGTGCTCAAAGTGAATCGGGAATACATCCTCTTCTACCTCCATCCCACAAATCCCAAGCCCAGCTTGCGGGCACAAATTGACGTTAAAATCCCCTCCCCAGACAATAATCATTTCTGTACTAGTAGTTGCCCTTAGTTTACCAAGATCCTCGCTTAGCTGTTTTAAAATGAGCCCCAACTGTCCCTTTTCTACATTATTATAAAAATTAACAACGGCCAGGATATAGCTAGAATCTACGCGAATCAATATTATTTGGTAATAATTTTCAGATTTTAACAGTTCAATCTTTTGTACACTCAGCAAATTAGAGATGCAAACACAAATCCCCCTTTTGGCCTCCCGTGTAATGAGTGTATTGCAGGGGTATGATAGGTCTTAAATCCATTCAGATGGACTTCATCTATCACCCAAGTCTCCTGTAAACACAGGATATCAAATTTATCAATAAACTCAATCCAAGCTAAATTATTAACTTTATTACATAGGCCCGCTATGTTCCAAAAAAGAACACTGACTTTTTTAAGGGAATATAATCCACAAACGGATTCAATCTGATGGCTTAGTTCAGGTCTAGATTGCTCAGTCTGACTGGGATTGCTAGGCATACTTAGTTCTAAAACGTCCCTAATCATAGGGTCTAGCCCAGGGACTTCGCCCTCATTAGTCATATTGGCCATCAAATCCGTACTCAGAGAATCATAGCGAGCTACGCAAGTTATATTATTGTCCAAATCCTTAGCTATAACACTCTGATCTTTTTGTCTAGGTAGTCAATCATTTATATCCAAGGATTGAAGAGGCCCAAATCTATTTGCCACCTCCAGATTATAGGAGAGATAGTCAGTGGGCTGAATAGAGGGCTGGTTTCCTACTTGCCGGATAGAATATTTTGGCTGATAAAAATAGTCCAGAGGTAGAACATTAATACCTGAATAAGTAATGTTTCTGCCCCTGGCTCTAAATAAAATTTCCCTTACCAGGGATGGAACGCCAAAAGAAAGAACAACACAATCTCCCGTAAAACTTTTCATACTATTGCCGACCCATGGCACACGTCTGACCATTTTAAATTCTCTAAACATTTCCCTAGTCAGTCCAGTTCTATTCCCTAGACAGTGAATGGCTTTATTCCGCAATGATGTCCATGTCTCATCTTCCCCTGGGAGAGGGGCTGGAACATTAGCTAAAATCACAGTGAAGGGGGTAGCTGCCGGGGGTAAACTTAAGCTATGTAGACTGCATAATCTATCATATGTATCCAAATTAGTAGATCGGATTTTTGTTGGAGGCTCGTGTTCATGTCTCGCCCCATATTTATTTCTGACCCACCCTTCTCTTTTTCATTAGGTGCTCCTCCCTTAGTTATTAAAGTACTGTGCATGATTGCTGTCCCTACCCCTTTAACCTTACCCTTTACACCATTCTGTTTATCAAGTGCTTCGGGGAATTATTAGGATTTACGCCTTGAGGTATTTTTGATACACTTAGTGAATCCATTTTACACATATACCCCTTTTGCATAATTAGGCTCTGGTTTATAACAACTTACTCCAAACCTGCTTCAATTTTCTCCAGTCTAACTTCCAGAGTACTGATAGACTGTTTTACGTACTCTGATAAATCCATAATCAAATTTGAGATTTTATCGCTTTCAGTAGAGGGACCATTGCCTTTATTTTTTGATCGGGGTTCATTTCCTTTACCCTTCTGAGACTGAGGGGTACCTTTTTTCCCTTGCAGTTTTTACGGGTTAGTTTTAGATGGTCTGATCTCAGGGGGGGCCTGGAGTATTACTCAGGGGGAACTATCCAAAATCTCAGTTGATCTTGGACTACAAGGTCTTTTTGACGGAGGTAATGTTTCGGCATCCTGCTCGCAGGTATAGATATCATCAGCAATTACCTGGATGCAGCCGTTTTTTAATAGCTCTGGGTTTGAAATTCCTGGCATACGGACTTCAACTGTCCCTATCTCGGGAAGAGATGATTCCTTGCCATTACTTATTACCCCCTGTGAGTCTATATTTAAAGATTATTCCACACAAGAAATCTGCTTTTCTATGGCGCCTACTGCCCCCGTGAGATAATTTAGCAGGGTCATTTTCGCATCTTTCGGCTTACTAGGGTGTTTCATAGTAATATTAGTTGTTAATTTTCTTTTCCCCATGTTGTTCACAATCTCAATAAAATACAACACAGAGGGGTCAATTCCGATTCGGGCCGGAAATCTCACCGACCGAGCCGGACCCGGAGAGATTTCCGACCGAATCGGACCCTAGTAGCCCGACCGAACGAGTACGATGCGCACGTATGCTATCGGACTCGATTCGGTCGGACTCCCATTGAAGTCAATGGGAGCCGGTCGTACAACGCGTACGCGGGCTCCCATTGACTCAATGGGTGCGAGGCGAACAAGGGCGCCCCCTACAGCGTGTACGCGGTGGAGCGACTCACGCCGTACATGCACAGGCCTGTGTGCGACTCGCGCGGGTACGCGTACAGGGGGGTCCGACACGGACCCCCAAAGTGCGGCTCCGACTGCTCTTTGGAGCCGGACTGCGCGAGTCGGTCGGACTGCTCGAAGCGCGCATCGTACTTACCCGGCCTGGAAACGTCTCCATTGCGCGGTGCGAGTCGTCTCCGTGCGAGTCGGTCGGAGCGGTCGAGTTCTGCGAACGAGTCGGTCGGTGATTTCGCGAGCGCACGCATCGTATTCGCTCGCCCGGACGCACGTACGAATCGGTCGGGAAATAGGGCTCCGAATCGGATCCGGTTAAGCCGAATCCGATTCGGAGCCCTACCGGCCGAGATCGGAATCGGCCCCAAGAATTGTTACAAAAGTGCCCCTCTTGCCAATCACTTAATAGTTATAAGTTTTGCCAGTAGTGCACAGAATCCGATGGACACAAAAGTCAGCTTATGGTCAGTAAAAATACTTGCCCCCGATGTATCGTTGTTCATTACTGTACAAATCAAGGGGGGTGGACCAGCCCAGCCTCATCCGGCCTCTGACGGGCTCAGACGGGCCCGCCCTTGGCCCGGGCTTCGCCCCGGCGCGTCCCGCAGTGCGGGGGGCCAGGCTCACTATATGCGCCTCCTGGCACGCAATTCGTGACACGTGCGGCTCCTGCCGCAACGCGCTCTGGGGCTTGTGGTCCTCAAGAGGGTGCAGGCGTGCTGGTCCGATGCTTCCCCGGTCGGGAAGTAAAGTGCAGCGTGCTGGTAACGGGAGCAGGAGCAGGATGCCAAAGGTAAAGTGCGGCGTGCCGGGATATTAAAAAGGAGCAATTCAGGGCTTATGAAGTGCGGCGTGCCTTTAGTATTCATATTCAAAAGACAAAGAGTTAATAAAATGTAAAATAGGTATTGAAATATTATAGAGTTAAAAAAAATATTAATAATTATTAAAAACAGTAATAATTGTGTAAAAAGCTTTAATATAATGTAAACAGAATATAATATTTTAATAAAATTTAAAATGAAGAAAGAAAGACCAGAGATGTAAATTTTTAGACAAAGTATTTTATTAACATTTATATAAATATTAAAAAAATATACAAAAATATTGAAAAAATAGTTTATTATTTTTAAAAATGTACAAAAATAAACATATATATTAGAATGTACATTAACATTTTTTAAAACATTTTTTTAAATTTTTCCCACGCTTTTCCATTGACGTCAATGGGAGAAAATGTCCTTTTTTCATTTTTACAGAAAGACATGACGTTGCCGCGTAAACGTAACTTTCGTCATTACGAGGATCATTGAGCTAAATCAGATGCAAGGGAAAGCTCCGTCAAGGTAAGACAAATCTGCTGTTTTGTTTGCCCTCCGTTGAGGGCCGAAGTCCGGAGAGGTGCGGAGACCGGGACCGGGAGCCAGGGAGTGCAGACTACACTCCCCAGCGTCCCCTGCGGCGTCCAGCGTGCAGCCGCCAACGCTCCCCTTTGCGCCAGGAGGCACCTTTAAAACCTCCCAGGGGCTCCCGCAGAGCGGGACTTGCCCGGGCAAAGCCCGGGCCAAGGGCGGGCCCGTCTGCACCCATCAGAGCCCGGAGGAGGCTGGGCCACCCCCTTAACATCGACGCATCTTGCGGCAACAATGGGTAAGCGTAAACAACCCTGTAGTCAGGATCAGGGGAGTGCTAGAGTGAAGGTGCCCAGGAACTCTGCCTCCATTATATCTTATCTGACCTCTGCAGTGGGGGCTCTGAACAAGGAAATCCAAAATGCGGAGGTTGAACTGGGTTTGAGCTCTGATCATTCAGGGAGTACTATCCCATTAGTCACTGCCCCTAAAAATCCCATCCCCATCCAGCCGAGAGTGTTGATAACTGAGCAGGGATCAGTGGGGGAAGGCACCTCACACATTGATAGACTGTCAAGGGGTGCAGAGGGAGAGACTAAGGAAGTGGAGAGGTGTGGTGCAGCGGCCAGGGCAGCTGACTTCGGAGCACAGGGTTCACAGTTCGATCCCCGGCTCCAGCGGCAGCTCAGCTCAGCACCATGTGACTCTGGGCAATAGCTCACTTAATTTCCACTCCGGCCCCCAGCACCTTGAGACCCGTAAGGGTGAATAGCTGCGCTATATAAAAACGGACTTACATTTTTACATTTACTCCCACAGAGGATGCCCTCCTGCAGAAGGCCCATTTGATCTACCCAGGGAAAAAGAGGGGGAAAACAAGACCAAGTAAATCTGGACAGTTATCTGCTGATATGACCGCCAATCAGGTTGAAGACTTGGACTCATGTGTTAAAACAGCTGTTTGGAAAGCTATGGTGGAAATTTTAAACTCACGACTGGTGTCCGGATTTTCGAACATTGTTAAAGACATTACTGATTCGTTGAACACTTCTGTAAAGGGGATCATGGTGAAATTTGAGCCCCTAGAGACCCAGTTAGGGGGCCCAAAAAATGCCTGTGAGATTGTTAATAATAGCGTCAACCCTCAGGTACAAACGCTGCCTATTGTTAAAAACAGGGAGGAGGGTCCAGTTAATCAAACACCATCAAAGAACAGGTCTGGATCAAATTCTATAACCAATGTAGACGCAACTCTAGGGAGACAGGCAGGGGGCATTACTCGCTGCCATACTGAGACAGCCCCAAGCCCCCAGCCCCAAGTCTTTTGCCCAATTACGAGCCTTTTCCTCAGAGCAGGCTCCATGGTAACCTAGTGGGTAACAACGTGATAAACAGCTGCAGACTCAATTTGCCCCCAGAAGCCACTCCTTTAGTTGCTATTCTTACAGGGGTTCCCCCACTTAGAGAGCACTGTTTGGAAACCACCATGGAGTTGCTACGTAAAACCAAATACTGGTGTGATCAACATTCCAGTAGCAGGACCAAGGTTTCCTCACACCACATAATGGCCAGACGAGTGGGGTGGGTTGGTCACAGACCCAAACAGGTTGTGGGAGACTGTATTGTCGTCAATTTTGACAGTGCAGACATAGCGGGGCAGTTATTTAGGGATGGCCCCAAGGAGGGTCAGGGGGGCATTAGGACCCTGCCCTTGGGCTTTTTCTACCCACCACCTAAGGGGGCACAGTCATCCGGTAGTTCCTCCCAGGGGCTTAGGCCCTTAGTGGCTAGGCGGGCTGTCCCACTCTCCGTCCAAGCCCCAGGGAGGAGATCCGCTTTGATACGTCTATCTGGAGCTCAGCAAGTGCCCCAAAATTGCCAACCCTGTTTACTGAGAAAGTTGAAGAAGGAAACAGTCTAGCCTGTCAAAATAGATTCCTCCCACTATCCTTACTAGATGAAAATGATTGACTGGAGCTGTCTCGTTGTCAACAGAGCTCCACTAGTGAATCTACTAAAGGGCAGGGGATAGATGAGAATAAAATTCTTAATTGCAAGATTATCAGTTGGAACAATGCGGGCTTGAGAAGCAAAAAAGATGATCCCAGGTGGATTCATTACTTAAAAGACTATGATACAGTTAGTCTACAGGAGACCTGGGACACGGAAAACAACTTCTGGGTGGATGGGTTCAAATCATACAGTGTTCCCGCACGACCTTCTCTGTCAGGTAGAGCAAAAGGGGGTCTCCTAATGTTATTTTCACTCAAATTGTCAGGTGTACACAGGAGGGTGGACGTGGGGTCCCACAATTGTCTGGCAATTGAATTCACTACTCCTAATTCAGTCAAATTATTGTTTGTTAATTTTTCTAATTCTGGAGAGAGTAGTTGCTTAAACGAACATTTATGTAAATTGAAATGTTTCTTAGAGGAGTACAGACTGAAGCAAACCACTTATTATTCTATTATAACTATGGGCGATTTTAATATTCATGTTTGTGAGTTGAACTGCCAGGTAGAAGATGTTTTAGGCCCGGAGAACTCCTCCACTCCCCATTTTGAGCATACACAGCATGGGGAATGTTTGGAGGAGCTTTTGGCTGCAGTAGACCTTTTTGAACCGAGCTTTATTGATTCAGATGAGAGGATTCCCACCTTTAAAGCACAAGGGCCGGATACTATTATAGATTTTATATTTATCTCCCCAATCTTACTATCTCAAGTAATTTTTTATAATGCCAGGTGGTCCCATTTTAGTGATCACAATCCTGTTATTCCTGTGTTGGACAGGGGTTGTGGCCTAAAAGGGAAATTAGAAAAGCTAGGTGGTGATACTCATTTGAAAACCTCTGATCAGGGTTCGGAGGCTAAAATGGGCCAAAGTAATCCCGGACCTTTTCTTTCAGGACCTCTGTGTGAAGGTTGATGAAAAACTCGCAACCTGCCTTGATAACTCCAAACATGGGGCGAAGGTACTTTCAGCCTTCAAAGGTATCTGGCGCAGGTAGCGTCAGACCTTTCCTTACCAACCAGATTTAGGCAAAATAATGGCAAGAGTTGGTTTGATAGCAACTGTTCTTAAGCACACCGAAAACTGGTAGCAGCTTTGAAACTGGTCCCACGAGATAAGGTCTATATAGCCACGTTAAGAAATCAGTATAAGCTTGCTGTAACCACATGTAAAAATGAAATAAAGGAGGATGCATGGAATGCTTTATTAGCGGTGGAGGTCCTAAAAGATAGCTCTAGATTCTAGGCTATTGTAAATAAACCTTTTTTCTCTGGTATAGAGAATGTGCCCCTAGAATGCAACATCACAGAAGCCCAATGGCTCTCTCATTTTGAAGCCATATACGAGGCCACTGCTACCTCGGACTTACCTGCTAGTTTAGAACATAGAAGGAAATCCTCCAAAATTGCTTTTAACGAAGGTGAAGTAGAACTGGCAATAATGCAAATGACCAGTAATAAGGCCCCTGGTCCAGACGGCGTCCCGGCCGACTTATACAAACAAAATCCAACCTTCTGGGCCAAAATTCTGACAAATGTCTATAATGTGTCAAGTCAGCAGGGTTTCCCGTCATCATGGGCGTCGTCTACTATCATTCCAGTTTTTAAAAAAGGCCAGAGAGGAGACCCACGTTGCTATAGGCCAATATCCTTAATTGATTCCGCAGTAAAAAAATTTAGGGAGAGTGATTGTAACTAATTTAATGGACTGGCTGAACGAGAACGAGGTTTTAACCAACCTCCAATATGGTTTTAGACGCGGAAGGGGTACTCTGGACCAGTGCCTAAATTTACTTTTAATAGCAGGACAATACACATTAGCCAAAGCGGGGACATTTCAGCTGGCTTTCATGGATCTCTCCTCTGCTTTTGACCTGGTAAATAGATCTAAACTTTGGCTTATCCTGCTAGACATGGGCATAGATCCATGTCTAGTTTACTTCTTGGCTGACCTACATAGGGATCTCTCCGCAAGGGTGAGGGTCAACCAAGAAGGTAATTGCACAAGACACTTTAAATCTGGTAGAGGTGTTCGTCAAGGATGTATTTTAGCTCCATTGCTTTTTACCCTATATATAAACAATTTAGGAAAGATCTTAGACTCGGCCAGCCTAGAAATACCGCGAGTAGGGGACAGGGTTATCCCTGTGCTCCTATACGCCGATGATGCCGTTTTACTAGCCTGTACAGCTGTAGGGCTCCAGAGGCTTTTGGATTCCTTCGGGGCCTACATGAAATCATTGGACCTAGTAGTAAACATAGCTAAATCACATACTATGAATATGGGCCAGAAATATAAAAGACCTAAATCTTTCTACTGTGAAGGTGTAGAGCTGACCAGGGTGACCTCTTTTACCTTTCTGGGGGTACTATTCGATGAGAGGGGTTCATGGGTTCCCCAACAGAAAGCTAAAATAAATGCGATGGCAAAGTCAACAGATGCAGTGCATGGCTTTGCACAGCGATTGGGGGCCAGGCCAATCGAAGCCATGTTTAACATCTACAGGTCTACATGCATAGCCATTGCATTGTATGGATCATCCATCTGGGGTTATAAGCCATCGGAGGGGGTACAGACAGTCGAAAACAAGTTTTTACGTTCCCTCGTCGGTCCCTCAATCTACTTCAACTTTTTTAATACATCAAGAGACAGGTGTTACTTATGTATCAGATTTGTTGAGGTTGCCCCGGTGGTCTGTTGGCTTAAGACCTGGCTCAACCCAGAACTAACCTTGAATCACAAGATTATTAGGGACTGTGTCGCCTTGGAGCGAGTTAACCGTATTCCGTGGCTATATTATGTCAAGCACATCTTAAATAAAGTAGGGCGCCCAGATCTTTTTGATTTCCTGGATAAAATAAAAAAAGAGGACCTGGCCTGGGTAAAAACACATTTTCTGAATTTAATGTCGGTTGAGAGAGAGGTGACCGAGCTAATGAAACCCTCAGTAAAAGCCTATTTTTTGCTAAAAACCTCCCCCCCAGATTGAACCTTAATTGAGAATTGTCACAAAGCCCTTCCATCGCCTGCTTTTAACCAGGTTTCGTTTTAATTTAATACACTTTTTCTTAGGTAATCTGCAAGGCTGGAGCAGGGTGTGTGATTTAGGTCCTTGCACTTGTGACAATTTTTTGAATCAGGATACTATGCACTTTACAATGTTCTGTGAGCACTATAATGTTATCCGCAGGAGGTTTTTATTTCCAATTTTAAGGGGAAAAGGCTTTATACAGGTCAAACCCGCCTTACTCTATCTTCAGCTGCTGAATGACCCATGGGAGATATTTAACATTTCAAGTTTTTTAGTCGCAGCTGTTAGACTTAGGAAAAAATGGTATCCCATGACATATACTTTAAGAGTACCCATTATGCTCAAATGATTATCGTTTTTATGCAGGTGTTTTTAACTCTGAATTGTTTTTATTGAGGTGATTCGTTGCTATATATGTACTAATGGCAGCCTGGGTTTTTAAGTGATTTAATGAATTCTGGCTTTGTAATATCCTTTCTTTTTAGGTCGCCCATATTTATTGATGATTTGGATTTTAGATGCTTTTATTGTGTAGTGTATTTTGATATATGTATTGTACTTTTATGGTTTTATTAACCGAATAAAGTGGTTTTGACTGAATTTAAATTATTAAAATAAATAGATTAGTGGTAATGTTTATTGTAAGGAGAGAGGTAGATAGATGTAGTAAATATGTTTTTGGTACTTTTAATGTGTGTTAACCACCTAATTCACTCCATAACAGGTTGCAGTAGTAGGTCCATGTCGGGTCTCATTCTTTAGCAACACGTTTTGTTTAATAAAGTTAATAAAAATATATACATTAAAAACTTTAATAAACAAAAGTGTTTCGAAAGCTATCTTTTATTGTTTTTGCGACAGGTTTAAAAAAAAAAAAAGATTTTTGCGTCGTCGCGGTTACATGTATTTTTAATATGATTAAAAAAAAGAACTTATTTTTGGGAAATTAGAAGATCAGATATTTTTACATCCAATCGCTTATTGGTTTTTGGATTTTGAAGTGCAACTTTAATTTTTTCGAGATGGAGTTTCGGGGAAGGATTTTGGAACTTGGAATGGATTTGGAATTGTTTTTGAAATAGAATGGATTGTTTCGTTGGATTTTGTTGCGTTTTTTGCCGAAAAGGAACACTTTTTCGGGATTTTTTGGGTGCGTTTTTTAAGGTATGCACAGATATTATTTTTAAAGTAATGTGCACATTTAAAAAGATTAATTCGGGACGTGGAGTTTCCAAAAGGAATGTGGATTATTTGCAATGGATTCAAAAAAGACAAAGGTCTCTTGCTGTGAAATTGGATACTACGTAAGTACAAGAGTTGAAAGAAGAAGACATCTGAAGGTAAGGAGACCCGACTTTTAAAAATAATTTTAATTGTTTAGGGCAAAACAGGCAAGTAAGAAGATAGTGTAGGTTAGAAATGGAGGATGTGTGCAAGATTATCAAGGTAGTCTGAAGCCACCATCAACGTAAACTGTTGAATTGCACCCAATAGTCTCTCAGACATTTCCTTTGTTCTTTTTGATATACGTGGGTTAAGACTACCTGTTAATGATTGTGACATTCTCATTTCTTGGAAACTTTGCTCCTTCTTCAAAATTTCCAAGAAATGATAGAAATTAGGATGAGGTTTGCCAATTGATTTATTGAAGGAGTTGTGCCATCCCTCTATGGCATTGTTTGTTTTGCTCCTCCCTCTAAGCAGGTCGAGTAGCAGTTCCACCACTTCACATGGAAACGTGGTTTCCTCCTGCGACCCGACCTGCTTAGTTGGCCAATCCATGTGTCTTCAAAGTAATTTAGAATGGGTGCCAATTTATCTTCGTTTGAGGTATAGTATTCTGATTCTGTAATTGAAGTGTAGTACTCGTCTACATTGTCAGGAGGAACAAAGCAAAGGGCTGTTAGTTTTTTTAGTTCAAACTGTAGTTTGCTATCTGATATATAAGCCTCAATTAAGGATGTTTTTGGAATTTTTCGCCAATAAGACTGAGAAAAGTGAAAAAAACATCCTTGAATTTGGGTATCCGTGTACAATTTGGTAATAGTATTAATCATAGGTAATTAAAAGTCAATTAGTGCTTTTCTAGGACTTTTGTTCGATGTTTTAGCTTTTATCACTGACAATAATTCAGTGTATGTTGAGGATTGTTTATCAGGGAGTAAACTGTAAACTAAGGGAACTACTGTATTATTAATATATGCATGAATAGTGTATATTTGGGTGGATGGATGGGGCGTGGATTTAAACGTCCCATCCATCATCCAAATATCACTGTTCTCCAACCTTACAAGATTATGGGGTGTGCTAAAGATTAGTATTCTTTTTTGAGGGTTTTTCTTGTCATGCAAAGGAAATGGTTCATTAGTAACTGTTACAGAGAGTTCAGGTGGAATGTTTATGTCAGAAAAGGTTTGGGGTGTTACTCTTTGTGGGTTCCTTGCCTGTTTTTTACGTTGAAGAATTCGTCTCAGATTAGGAATTGTGGGCATACTACTTGCAACATGTGGTGGAATGTGTCGGGCTACCTCCCTCAAAACTGCACCACAGGGTTCATTGGAGGTGGATGCAATATCTTTAATTTCATTAATTGTTTCTCTAACCTCAATCTCCATTGCAGAGGCAGAGTGGTTATGTTCTATGGTTCTTAAAACAGAGTCACCAAGAGTAACAGCTCTGCCTGTGCAATGTGATGAGTAGTATTGCACACACCTCCAATGGCACCTGGGCTCAGTTAGTCTCTCCTTACAATAAAGATACCCACTATGTTTGAGAAGACGGTTGCCCTGGCTGGAGGTGACATATTTGGCTTCCTGATTAGATGACATTTTCTGTTATGGATTGAAATAGAAAAAAAAATGTGTTGGTTTATTTTTAATTTATTGTGTTTATCTGTTTTGAAGAAAAAATATACAGTACAATATCTGCATTTTTTATACTGTTTAAACTTAATGCTGTTTGAAGGTGTATTTAATGTTTTCACCTTGTTGCGTTTCTATGTTTGCTGATATTTTGTTGAAAAAATTCTTTATTGGGAGAGAAAAATGGTTAAGTTGTTTTATTGTTAAAGATTTCTAGATTATTACCTTTTTTAAAGATGTTTCTTGATGCTTTTAGTTTGGAGGACGGGTTTGTTTTTTACTTGGGTCTGAAAGAGAAAAGATATTATGCGTTTTATCACTCTTATGTTATTTTAATAAACTTTTCTAGGGAGAGAAATATGGTTAAGTTATTTTATTGTTTATTCTTTTTTTAATCTTACCTTTTTTTGAAGCTTTTTCTTGAGGTTTTGGGTTTTGTAGACCAGTTGTAATTTTATTGTGGTCTGAAATAGTAGAAAAATAAATATGATTAGGTGTTGGTGATATTAGTAAATATTTAACCTGAAATAGAATTTAATTGTTTTTGGTTATGGAAGAACAGGTGAAAGTTTTGCTTTTTACAAAAGTCATTGTCTTTTCTGAGAAAAAATGATTTGTTATGATTTTGCAATATAATTTATGAGAAGAATGAGATATTTATTAACATTCAAAAAGTATTATTACAGTTGGATTGGTATTTTTGGGCAGAAGAGCATTTTGTTGTAATGGAATAGGATTTATTTGTTTTTCTGTTCAAAAACTTTATTGACATTTTTATTCGTTGAAAAAATTACCTTGGTATGTTTCTTGTTTTGTTGTTCGTCTTTAAGAAAGGAACATACGTTTGTAGTTGTCCAATCTGGAAAAAAAAATAACATTGTTTAAAAAATGTAAATGATATTTAATTCTATTTATCAACCTGTTTTTAACTTACAATACCGTTGATTTTGTGGTTTTTCATGTTTAATTTTCAATATAATGTAACTTTTTTACACCACCATCCAGCTTTTTCCCTGAGGCAAGCACCTGTCGGAGTAGGAATAGTAATTTGGCCCCACCACCATCCAGCACTTTCCCTGAGGCAAGCACCTGTCGGAGTAGGAATAGTAATTTTGCCCCCACCACCATCCAACACTTTCCCTGAGGCAAGCACCTGTCGGAGTAGGAATAGTAATTTTGCCCCCACCACCATCCAGCACTTTCCCAGGGGCAAGCACATGTCGGAGTAGCAATAGTAATTTTGCCCCCACCACCATCCAGCACTTTCCCAGAGGCAAGCACATGTCGGATTAGGAATAGTAAATTAGCCCCCACCACCATCCAACACTTTCCCTGAGGCAAGCACATGTCGGATTAGGAATAGTAAATTAGCCCCCACCACCATCCAACACTTTCCCTGAGGCAAGCACCTGTCGGAGTAGGAATAGTAATTTTGCCCCAAACACCATCCAGCACTTTCCCAGAGGCAAGCACATATCGGAGTAGGAATAGTAATTTTGCCCCACCACCATCCAGCACTTTCCCTGAGGCAAGCACATGTTGGATTAGGAATAGTAAATTAGCCCCCACCACCATCCAACACTTTCCCTTAGGCAAGCACCTGTCAGAGTAGGAATAGTAATTTTGCCCCCACCACCATCCAGCACTTTCCCAGAGGCAAGCACATTTCGGATTAGGAATAGTAAATTAGCCCCCACCATCATTCAGCACTTTCCCTGAGGCAAGCACATGTCGGATTAGGAATAGTAAATTAGCCCCACCACCATCCAACACTTTCCCTGAGGCAAGCACCTGTCGGAGTAGGAATAGTAATTTTGCCCCCACCACCATCCAGCACTTTCCCAGAGGCAAGCACCTGTCGGAGTAGGAATAGTAATTTTGCCTCCACTACTATTCTGCACTTTCCATGTGGCAAGCACCAGTCAGAGTAGGAATAGTAAATTGGCACCCACCACTATTTAGCTTTTTGCCCTTGGCAAGCACAGCAAGGAGTAGCCTGGTGTTAGTATTTTGTTATAAAAAAAAGTTTAGAGTATGGCTTTTATATTTGTATAGTCTTATAAAAATGAACATTTTGACGGTTTATTTTTAATTTCTAAAAAAAAAGATTGTTTTACTTACATTGTTTATATATTGAATGACTGTGTTGTGAAGTGTGTTTTCATCACATCTTTTTACATTTTCGAAAATGCTGTAAAAACAATTAAATGGTATATGTTATTTAATTTTAGGATATGTTTTTGTTTTCTACTCGAAATATATTTTTTATGGGTACACTTACTTGGAACTGTAGGTGATACTGTTTGAGTTGAAGATTTTCCTAGCAGGCGAAACGCGTCTGGTCTCTGTGGAAGTCAGTTTACCACTGTTTTCAAAATGGTGGTCGGCTGCTTTTATACGTTTTTTTTGTTGAACGATAATTTTTGTGAAAATATGTTTTTACTGCTGACACAATGTGTAATTATTTTTATCAATTTATAAATGTTCGTAATTTCTTTTAAAGATTTATTGTCCGCCATTTTGGCGACCTGTGGGTCAATGTGCATTCATAGAAAGTGTTGTAGGACTTCTGTTTTGGTGCTGAGTAAAATGGTGGTTTATTTGTTATGCTGCCGTTTATGGTTGTTTTATTTTGTTTAATAATATCGTTTTTGCATTGCTTTTTTTGTAATGTTTAATTATGTTAATGCTTTTTTTGGGTGTACTCTTTTTTAAAAATATGTTTGTAATTTTATTATGACATGTTGTTTATGAAACTGTTCGTTTTTTAATTATATTGTTTTGCTCTAAGTCGTATTTTTATTCCTGTTATTTTAAATTAATCGTTTTTAAAAATATTAAATTATATATTTATTAGTTGAATATTAATATTTTTGGTGAATTTTGTTGCTTATTTTTATGTTTGAATGTTTATAATAGTACACGTGTATTAATTTTAATACTCAGGTTTTAATTTATAAGACCCGTGTATTAATACACTAACCCACCCAAAACCCCTATTTTCCCTGCATCCCGTCCCAGAGGTAACTTAATCTTTTAATAAAAAAATAAAAAATTAAAATGTATACGAGTATTTATTTTAATACTCCAGTATTAATTTTAATACTCAGGTATTAATTTAAAATACCCATGTATTGATGCACTACCCCACCCAAAACCCCTATTTTCCCAGCATCCCGTGCCAGGGGTTTATTATACTTTTTTTTTCAAATTGCGTTGTAATGGTATGCATTGTAAATGTTTGCATTGTAATTGTAGTTTTAGTGCATTAATATTATTTTGCGTTGTAATGGTATGCGTTGTAAAAACATGCGATGTAATAGTAGCTGCGTTGTAAAATCTGCGTTGCAAAGTATGCATTGTAATGGCTTGCGTTGTAACGTCATATATTCAATTTTTTCTCCCAAACAATCATCATTTATGGTAACTGGAGTTTAGCAAGTATTGCCGTACTGATAATACGATATTTACATTTTTTATATCAGCATGTTTCTGCCATTTTTGGGGGGAGGCACAGGGAGATTATGCCAATACTTCAACCTAGTTCCCCAGTTCCAAAGTCGGCAGCTCTGAATGTTATGTTATATCCTCTTTACCAAACAATCTGCATTATTTCCATCCAAACGCGGCATCTTTAAAAACATTCAAATAACTGATTCAATTCCAGCCCTACCAGCCCTTTCAAAACCATATGGTATTTATATTTTTGAGATAAGCATGTCTCTGCAATTGTTTAGGGGTTGACACTCGGAGAGCATGCCAAAACGTGAACCCGGTTGCCCATTGAAAAGTTGACAGATTTAGTTGTTATGCTACATTCTTTCTATCAAACATTTGTCTTTTTTGGCAACCCAACGCTTACACCCAATGTGAGTTTAGGAAGTATTGCCGTAATGAGAATCCAGTATTTACATTTTTTATATCAGCATTTTTCTGTCATTTATTTGGGGGGGGGAAGGTTGGCACGGGGAGAGCACGCCAAGACTTCAATCTGCTTCCCCATTTCCAAAGTTGGCAGAATTGTATGTTATGTTGCATCCTTTATGTACCTGTGTGGCTCTGTGCCGAAAAAAGAAAATGTATATATACATAATTTTTTCCTAAACAATCAGCATTAGATGCATCCAAACGTGTCAAATTTAAAAACATTCCAATTAACTAATGACTGATTCAGTCCCAGGCCTACTGGACATTAAAAAACCATATGCATTTTTTCTCCCTGTTTTTGTATTTTTGGGGTCTGCACAGGGAGAGCATGCCAAGACTTGAACCCATTTCCCCAGTTCCAAAGTTGGCAGCTGTGGATGGTATGCTACATCCTCTTTCCCAAACAGCCGGCATTTTTGGCATCAAAAAATGGCTACTTCCACAATCCCTACAGAAACGCAAATTTCTCTTTATAAATTAAAAACTCTGGCCAATATTATCAGCCATGCACTAGCACCAGTGTCTAACTCAAACATGCCTTTCCGGCTCATCAAAGAAAAAATAAATGTCTTGTAAATAACTAATTCATAGCCAACATTACTGCTCCTTCAGAAGTACCGCTTTCCATACCAATTAATTAACACTTGCCAAGTCAGCCCCTCCTTATCGGCCCATCTCAAGCACCATTCTCCACACATTTTGGTATGTTTGACCCTGTATGCCAGTACTTGGGAGACACTGTATATCTCCCATACAAATCAGTCTTTCCCAGCATACAAGGGTGGAGCAGAAAGTTGCAGTTGAGCTTTTATTGGCCTCAAGCCTTTTGGCTATTTTGAGAGCACTTTACTACAGTGTTCACACCTCTTTATACATATTTACTGGGTGTTACAGGATGTAGACAGACCTTCTGTGACAACACTGAATTATCAAAGGCTGTGTCTGGTTACTAGGCAGAATTCCCATATAGGACTCTAATTTGTATTTTATCAAATAGAATTTACACAACTTCACCCTAAACCACTCTACAACACTCCACTCTACAATACCCCACTCCACCTCTAGTAAACAAAACACAAATCTGCAATATTCCACTTTAGAAACAAAAAAGTCAATTTAACTATACTCCAACATAACACTCTACTGCCATCTATATCAATCCACTAAACAAAACTCTACAGAGCTCTATACAAATCAAATGTATTCCAATGAAATTCACACTTACCACTCTAACATACTACTAAACTCAACAACACTCCACCCAACTCCCTCTTTACCACTCCATATCACTTTAGTCCACTCTATAACACAATAAACCACCTTACACCTCCACTCTACGCCACACTTCACTATAATCAAAGCCACTAAACTTCACAAAACTC